>JAKSZT010054233.1:408209-452629 GCA_026826555.1 Tolypeutes matacus | reverse complement strand
GCTCCTCTCCGCGGGACAGACGTCCAGGCAGACAGAGGCTCCTCTCCGCGGGACAGACGTCCAGGCAGTGGAAGGCGAGAAGCGGCGTGGAACCCATTCGGGAGCCCGTGGCCCCCGGGGTGCAGCCCTCGGGCCCTGCCGGCGTCCTGGACACTGAGCGCCACGCGGGCCGGAGCAGGCCGCCCACCTGGCCCGGGGTCCCCGGGCGGGAGCTGAGAGCAGCTCTCCCACTGGCCCGCGGCCCGCGAGCCTCAGCCCTGAGGGCGGGAGAGAACCAAGAGGACGTCCGCCGGGGGTCCCAAGTGCTGGGCCACACTGGGGGGGGACGGCCGCCTCCTCTCCATCCCGCCGGGCGGTCAGTCGCGCGGCGTGGCCCTCGGCTCCTCGCACGCAGTGGACCCCAGAAGCCTCGGCAGGCCCCGCTCGCGGTGGCCGAGCTCTGAGGCCTCCCCTTCCTCAGCCGTGACGGGGAAAGGCGTCGCGTCCCGCGATGAACTAAGGATCACGCAGCTCCCGCGTGTCGTGTGCTTCCGGCCGCGTGCGAGTGCGCTGCTGGCAGCCGGGAGCGGCTCGACGCGGCCTTCGCTGGCACCGCGCCCAGCTTATGGAAAAGCCGCTACGCTCCAAGATTTAACTTCTAAACTGGTTTTGGAACCTTGGAAGCATTTCACGACGTGAAAACGACGGTCGGGTCACACTGTCCTGCGGAAGTCCCGTTCTCCCGCTCGGGGCCGGGCTGCGGCACTAACACTGGGACAAACTCACGTAGTGAGGACGTACGCATCACCTAGGGCACAACTTCTGGGCAAAAAGCCTGCCGAAGTCGCACCTTGAGCCCCCCACACCGTCCTTCCCAGTCCCCGCCACGTCGGCGCCGGGCAGGGGGCGGCGGGAGGGCTGGGGGCAGCCGAGGAAGGAGCCACTGGACGGACAATGGCTGAGAGAAGCCCAGAGCCGCCGCTGTGCCCTCTGCACCTGCAGATGCCCCCGGGAACGCTCGGCTGCGCAGCGCCGCCGCCCGCACCCCAAGATGCGGCACGACGCGGCGAGCGACCAGGCCCCGGGGAGAAAAGGGCCTCCTTTTACAAAAGGATGTCAGAGACTGCATGCACGACATGGAGAGAGTCAAACTGATTTCACGCCAGTGCTCACCTGAATCTATTCAATTTATTCAATTATCTATCTCGCTAAATTTTCTTTGAGAAGAAGCAGACAGAAGAAGATAAAGATGTTCAGGGACACTGAAAATCTAAGGAGCAAGGAGGAAATCGCTTTGGGAAAGAAAGAAAGCAGAAACTGCAGCCAAAAGGTCAGAGTGAGCAATTTACAGGTTTCACAGGCTGGGGAGCTTCACAGTTGGGTTAATTATAAAATAATGTCATCAACAGAGTATTTTGATAGCTCTGGAGTGAAGTCTAACTGGGGGCTTTTCCTCGGTGAAAGAGAAAGCCCTGGCCGACCAGGGAGGGGGAGCCGGGGGCGGGCAGCAGGAGGAAAAGCCGAAACAGCTGTCAAAGGGCGTCGCGGGCTTGGAGGGCTGGGGCCAGGCCCCTGGAGCAGCCTCAGGCAAGCTTCTCCCTCGCTTGTCGCTTCTGACTCAAGCGTGGGTGGTCAGTTTTAAAGACACCTGTGCCCAGGAAGAGAAGGTGCATCCGCAGGCTCCGCAGGCTGTGCGGGCCTCGTGGGACCAGGCCCCACGGAAGGGCTGGCTCGGAACTAGGGGCCAGGTCCTGAGCCCGGGGAGCCCGCGGGCAGCGAGGGAAGGGGACGTGCCTGGTCACCTGGAATCCTGGCTCCAGCCCCGGGCAGAGGGCACTGTGAGCGCGCAGTGGGGGCGCAGCGGGAGCGCAGCGGGCGCGCAGGGGGGGAGAGCGCAGTGGGGGAGAGCGCAGTGGGAGCGCAGGGGGGAGCGCGCAGCGGCAGCGCAGCGGGAATGGGGCGGGCTCTGTGGCGCCCCAGCCTGGAGCCCCCTCCGCGCTCCCACGCATCGTCTGACCCAGAGGCCGGGGAGGGAGGAGCCCCCCCAGGTCTCAGATAAAGCAACTGCGAAACCTGCCAGGCGACGCCCCAAGACTTGCTGCCGGGGCCCCAGTCAGGGCCTGCCAGGAAGGGCCAGCGCACAGGGACGCTGCCGGCCAGGCCGCAGCACGCTCACCAGCCCCTCCCGCACGTGTGCACACTGTGCACACACAGCCATGAACCTGTGTGCTGTATGCATGCGTGTGATGGGGTGTACGCACACAGGCACACATACGTATCTGCTCATATGTGCACTGTGCACACACAAACACACACACATGCACAACCAGGCACGTGTGTGCTGTGCACGCTCACCTATACGGAGTATGTGGGCGTGCGCGTGCACCATCACACGTGTGTGTGCACCTTCACATGCCCAGCTCGTGTGGATACTTACATGTGTACACAAGCACACAGCACACTCGTGCACACACATGCTCACACACGCTCACACATCATAGTCATGCACACATGCGCACACGCTCACACACGTCACACTCGTGCACACATGCGCACACGCCCACACATACATCACACTCGTGCACACATGTGCACACTCACACATGCATCACACTCATGCACACATGCACACACGCCCACACATACATCACATTCGTGCACACATGCGCACACTCACACATGCATCACACTCATGCACACATGCGTACACGCCCACACATACATCACACTCGTGCACACATGCGCACACGTACTCACACATCACACTCATGCACACATGCGCACACGCTCACACATACATGCACACACAACTCACTTTGTGTTCAGAGGCCCACGGAGACCCACAGGCAACTGGCCCTGTCGTTGCCGGTCTCCACAGACACGGGTAGGAGAGGGGAGGGAGGCTGGAGCCAGCCCCCTGCCCCTGCCCCTGCCCCTGCCCCTGCCCCTGCCCCTGCCCGGGATGTGGAGGTCAGCTGTGCTGTCACCCCCCTCCGTGGAGAGTGCCTCCCCAGGACGCAGGCAGGAGTGCCAGGGGGCGCTTAGCCAGGGCCTCTCTACCACTTCTGCTTTCAGATTGTCACCGTTTACTCGCAACAAGATTAAATCACCTCTTAAGAGCAAGGAGAGGGTAGTTTAACATTTCTCCAAACCTCCACCCGCCACGAAACCCTTTCCCTCTGCTGCAGCCTGAAAAGGCTCCTTTTTTGGAACAGCTGGCTGGGGCAGCTGTGCTGTGTCAAGCCTGGGGGTTTCTAGCTGACCCAGCGCTCAGACAGCGGCAGGCCTTCCTGCGCTGAAGGGTAATCGGAGAATCATTTGCCGTAAAACCCCAGAAGTGCGCCAGCTGTAGCTGGATGTGTGCTATAAAGCGCCACATAGACTGCACGGGTCTTAGAAGTTTAGAACACGCTTTAGATTGGAAAACAGAAAGGAACCGTTTACCCTGTCTCACGGCGGCAGGCAGCAACCCTGCCGTCCAAGTTCGGCCACTGACAGGGACTTCAGGCTCCCGCGTGCGCCGTGCTGCCACGTGAGGCTGCGAGGGCGGAGCGGGAAGGGGAGCCCATTCCAGAGCCAGAAGCACCCAGGCGAGCTGCAGATAGGTCCAATCCAGAACTTTCCAGACCAGGGACGGGAACCCCAAGGCCCCACTTACACTCCGATTCCTCAAGAAAAGCTGGAAGCCAAAGGTTTTACTATGAAAACCGAGGTGACTACAGTTCACTACTGTGCGAGACGAAACATGTCAGTGGGCTTCAGCCCAGGGCCTCCAGTCCACAGCCCCCTTTACACCTTGCCCAGCTTTCAAGGCTTGAATCTGAATCCACGTGCTCGGGACAAATCTGGGAAGAGCCCGCCTGCCACCCGTGTGCCATCAGCCTGTCCTGTCTTGTCTGTGGCTGCTGCTTTGGTTTATTTTTGTTTTTATATCAAGGAAGCAAAGTATTTTAACATCACAAAACTCAGAAAGAAAAGCTTGTTTGTTTACCTCCTGCCCTTTTTGTTTTTAACTATTCCTCACCATTTTTACGGTAAACACAGAAAAGAAGCATGAGGAGAGGAGGAGAGGCATGGAATGGACAGATACCAAACAGCCCCAGCCAGGCAGACTCCCACGCCAGCCGAGCCCCAAGGGGCAGAATCCCACCCGGAGCCACGGTGTGGACAGAGCCTCACAGGAGCCACCCGCGGGCAGCTTCACACAGCGTCGCCAGGTGGCTCGCTGTTTTGGGTGCTGTCCCGGGGCCGGGAGGCAAGGGAGAGCGCCCTGCAGCTTGCGTCCCTTTAGCGGCTTCCCGGGCCTGCCAGCGCTGCCCTCCCTTGGCAGCACACACAACCCCCAGCTGCCCCCACGCAGCACCTGCCAGGGCTGCTGTCGGCCCAGGCGTCACCCCAGATCTTACCGCCGCCAAGCTCCAGCCACACACCAAGCTGCGCAGTCGCTGGCAGGGGCACCCACCTGGTCTCAGGTACCTGGGGCCTTCCCTGAGAGCCGCCGAGCCCAGGGCCTGGCAGCCGCGGGGGCTCCCCTGCCACATCCTCCCGATGGGCCTCACGTGGCTGCTGCAGGGGGGTGACCTGGCCCAGTGCCCCCACAGACCAGGGCCACGGCCACAGCCTCCCCGGCAGCGTGGGAAATGCAAATTCTCTGGCCCCACCCAGACCCAAGAATCAGAAACTGGGGTGCTTTCCACGGGCCTCTAGGGACTCTGATGCCCGAGTCCGGAAGCCCCAAATGCAGCCGTGATGGAAAGAGAAGCGGAAGAAAGAAAAACAGCAACGAGTTTTTCATCATTGAGTTTATTTTGTGATATGGTCCTTCTTTGGTCCCTTGAAATTAAAAAAAAAAAAAAAAAAAAGAAACTAAAGGTAAAACTACACTTAGGTTTAGGAAAGGGGGAAAACATGGGCAAGGTATAGATGGGCTCTTTCCAGACCTGTCAGAAACCCGGTAATTCAGATGGGGACCCCCGAGAGCCTAAGCAGGAACGCGGCGCTAAAGCTACATCAGTGACACTCAGCAAAGTGCTCTGCAGCCACCTTGGAGAACAGCCCCGAGAGGGCTGCAGGGACCCGATGGCCCCACGGCCGTCCCCAGGCGCTCCCCACGGCCGTCCCCGGGGCCACCCCATGGCCATCCCGAGGCGCTCCCCACGCCGTCCCCAGCTCTCCCCCAGGCCATCCCCAGGCGCTCCCCACGCCATCCCCAGGCTCTCCCCACGCCGTCCCCAGGCGCTCCCCATGCCATCCCCAGCTCTCCCCACACCATCCCCAGCTCTCCCCAGGGCCATCCCCAGGCGCTCCCCACGCCGTCCCCAGCTCTCCCCACAGCCACCCCTGCGGCCACCCCAGGGCCACCCCCACGCGCTCCCCACGGCTGTCCCCGGGGCCACCCCATGGCCATCCCCAGGCGCTCCCCACACCGTCCCCAGCCGCTCCCCACGGCCCGGACCAGGCCTGACCACTGTTTTGGACTAAAAGTTACAGCCCTGCTTGAAAAGCAGGAAAATTGGTTTGTACAAGGACCTGCTCCTCCCCAGTCCACCAGGTGCAAGAGCTGAGTCTGGAGCTGCAGGAGCTGCTGTCCCCACGGCAACAGCACCTGGGCAGGGCGGATGTGCCAGGTGCCCCCTCTAGGAGGGGATGTCAGGGCTGCACCCCGACCTCGGCAGGCGGTGGGGGCTGCAGTGGGAAGGCCCCGGGGCCCCCAGCATCCGTGCCTCTGTCCCGTGTCGCACACACTGGGGGCTCGCGGGGGGCGTCTCCTCCTCCTGTGGCTGGCACCCAGGGCTGGCTCCACAGGGACCCCAGGTGCACTTCCCCACCTGCCCTTGAGCTCCGTAGGGTTTAGGCCTCAGGCACAGTAATCGTGGACAAGAAAACTCGAGGTTCCGTTGCTTCACCTGACACTGAACGGCTGAAAGGCCACGAGAGGAAGCAGAGAAAGACTAAATTCCTTTGAAAAGAAGCCGGCATCAGGATGCTCGTGGCTCCCGCATCCCAGAACACCTAACAGGAAGCAGGTAGGACTCCAGCGAGAGCTGCAGGGCCAGGGGCCGGAGGGTGGAGAGAAGCTAAAGGGAAAGGGCTCAGCAAGGGGCTCGGGCCCTTCGTGGCCCGCCTCAGCAGCTCACAGACCCCACGGCAGCCGCTGCCCACGCGGGGCCCTGGGCACCAACACTGCCAAGGAAAGAAAGCTCTTCATAATGCAAACCAAAGCAGTTTTAGGAAATTTGCCTCAAAGAAAGAAAGCAAAAACACGTTTCCTCTTTCTAGCTTTCACCTACCTCCTCCTCTATCTAATTTTTACAAAGAAGGAAAAAGAATTAGACAAGGCAAAAAACTCTCCACCCAGGCATACGGGATATGGGCTAAAATGAAATACAAGAGCAGCTGCTAAAAAGAGTGCAGTCGGTCCACTGAGGAAAGAGAAACGACATGTATTTTTAATTAACCTTTTTATTATGAGATAATTGTAGATGGACAAGTAGGTAGAAGAAAAAAGCAGAGAAACAGCACATGGAGATCCCAGCAGCCTTGACGCTGTCCCCCATCTTGTAAACCCACAGGGAGACTCACAGCCCAGAAGCCGCAGCGCTACGGCCAGAGGGCAGTCCATGCCCACCCGGGGTCCCTCTCCCACGCCCACCCCTCTGCATCGCCTGGCAACCACGCGGCCTCCGCCCCGGCTGGAATGTCATCGTTTCGAGCATGCGGGATGTGGCCGTTGGGCAGTTTGATGTAATTATGAATTCCAAAAATACAGACATTAGATCGTGCTTGTACACTGGCCTGCTCCCCTGGGCATGATTAGGTTAGGATCAGGGCGTTGACTGGGCACGTCAGTAGGGCGCTGAGCCCCACCCCTTGGTGGGTGGGGTCTCCAAGAAAAAAGACACAGCAAAGGACAGTGTTGGAGCAGTTTTGATGTTGGAGTTCTGGTGAGGAAGGAGAGACGGCCCCGGGATAGAGACGAGCCGTTCGCCTGAGAGTCTACAGCTGGCCTTGTGGAGAGAGGCAAAGCCCAGAGAGCCTCCTGGTCTACAGCTGACCTTGTGGAGGAAACAAGGAGCTGAGTCCAGAGAGAAACGCAGCCCCGGGAAGAGAGGAACCAGGAAGCCTGAACCCTGGCAGGCGTCGGCAGCTGTCTTGCTCCAACACGTGGCAACAGATTTTGGTGAGAAGAAACTTGTGCTTAATGGCCCAGTAACTGTAAGCTTCTATCCAAAATAAATACCCTCTATAAAAACCAACCCATTTCTGGTATTTTGCATTAACACCCCTTTGGCTGACTAATACACGGGATAAATGGAATCCTATAGGATGGGAGCTGCAGCCTGGCTCTTCTCATCCGGCAAATTCCCTGGGTTCCTTCCACGCTCCTGGGTGTATTGATAACTCATTCCTTTTGATTGCTGGGCATGTTCCACAGTGTGGAGAGACCACAGCTTGTTTAAACACTCATCTGTTGAAGGACTTCCGGATTGTTTCCAGTTTGGGGCTATTAAGAATAAAGCTGCTATAAAAAAACTCGCATACAGACTTCTGTATGTACAGGAGTTTTCCTTTTTTCTGGGGTAAATGTCCAGGAGAGCAACTGCTGGGTCTATGGCAGATGCATGTTCAGTTTAGTGAAAAACTGCCCAGCTCTTTTCCATAGTAGCTGCACCATTTTACATTCCCCCCAGGAATATATTTAGTGATCCAGTTTTCCCACATCCTCACCAGCATTTGGTGTTCCCACTCTTCTTTATTTTAACCATCCTGATGGGTGTGTGGTGACATCCCATTGTGGTTTTAATTTCCATTTCCATAATGGCTGGTGATGTTGAGCATCTTTTCGTGTGCTTATCTGCCATCCATGTGTCATCTTCAGAGAAATGTCCCTTCGTGTCTTCTGTCCATTTTTTAATTGGATTGTTCTCTTTACCATTGAGTTTTGAGGACTTTTTATGTATTCTAGATACTAGTCCTTTGTCAGATATGCCGTTTGCAGGTATTTTCTCCCGGCCCGTAGCTTGTCTTGTCATCCTCTTAACAGGGTCTTTCACAGAGAAAAAGCCGTTGGCCTTGACGGAGTCCAGATTGCCGACTCCCCTTCCACGGCTCACGCCTCGGTGTCTAAGAGCCTCTGGGTAGCCCCACACCCTGCAGGTTTTCTCCTATGATTTTATCAAAGGTTTGCGGTTTTACATTTTTAAGTCCGTGACCCACTGGAGTTAATTTTTGTGTGAGGTATGATACTTAGGTTGAGGTGTATTGTTGTTGCCTTTGGATGCCCAGTCGCTCCAGCGCCATTTGCTGGAAAGGCCGTCGTGCCTACGTTGGATTGTGCGTGTGCTTTTGTAAAGAATCAGCGCGGCATAGTGTGTGGGTGGACTTCCTGGCTCTCTGTCCCACTGATCTCTCCGGCTACCCCCTGCCAACACCACAGTCCTGACTGCCGAGCTACCCATAAAGTGGTTCCTTCCATTCATTCTTTTTCAAAATGGGGTGGCTGGTCTTCCTCAGGTGTTGCATGTCGGTTTTCAGGTAATGTTGTCTATATATACAAAGCACCTTGTTGGGATTTTGACAGGAATTGCCTTAAACAGTTTGGGGAGTATTGACACCTTTAGCACGCTGAGGGCTCCCATCCCTGGACACGCCAGTTATAGGTGGTCTTTGATTTCTTTCAGCATTTTATAGTTTTCAGCATACAAATCCTGTACATGGCTTGTTATATTTGCACCTAAATATTTCATTTTTGAATGACTGTAAATGATATTGCATTGTATTGTTGGTAAATAGCAATGGTTTTTGCATGTTTATCTTCTATCTTACAACCTTGCTAACCCAGTTATACGTCCTAGTAGGTTCCTTGAGATTTTCTATGGAGACAGTCAGTTTTCTCTCTTCCTCCCTGACACGTATGCCTTTTCATCGCCTTGCCTTGCCTTACTGAACTGGGTAAACCGCCACAGCAGGCTACGAGGGGTGGGAGAGGACATCCCTGTCCTGCTCCTGCTCTTAGGGGAAACAATAAGCCTTTCACCATTAAATATAACATTAGCTGTAGGGGTTTTTGGTAGATGCTCTTTAGCAAACTGAAGAAGTTTCCCTCTATTCCAGCTTGTTTGAAAGCTTTTATCATGAATGGGTGTTGAATTTTGCTAAATGCTTGCAATAAACACTTACCCTCTGCTAGCTACCCCCACCTTCTCCTCTGTCTAGTTTTTACAAAAAAAAAAAGAAATTACACAAAACAAGTTAACAGAAAACCCCAAGCCTTCAACACAGTTATATGGGATATGGGATAAGATGAGGCTTTCCAGAAAATGCAGTCACAGCTGGTAAAAGCAGTGCAGCAGATCCATGGCAGAAAGAGATGCAATATACTTTTAAGCAAAAGAAAAAGGCAATTTCAGACACAGATACAATGGAAATGTGTATAATATGTGTTGAGGTAATGTCTGATATAGGATGTTTATTCATATAATTAGAAGGGGGGAAGTCTGGAAAACTAAATTGTTGGGTGAAAGGGAATTGGGCAGAAAAGACCTATACTCTTTCCCATTTTATACTCTTTTCTACTGTGTGGTATGGATGCTTTAACACAAGGTGGAATCCGTTGGTAATTTTAAAAAGAAGCTAATAAAGAAAAATATGGGGGAGAGGGCAAACTATTATATTGCAAGATGATATGAACCACAGTTTGACATATTTGCACACCTGGTCACAATTCTCCTCTTAAGATGCTTCGTCAGCCTGAAACACGAATGCTTTGGCAGGGAGATAGTATTAAAATGTGTTCTGTCCTCATTCATTTTCAAATTGAGTAAAAAGGATGTTTGGCTTTTCCATTTCTGCAAAGTAGGCTGTTGGGATTTTTTATTAGGATGCATTGGATCTGTAAATCATTTTGAGTAGAACTGACATTCTAACAATATTTAGTCTTCTAATCCATGAGCATGGGAAATCCTTCCATTTATTTAGATTTTCCTTGATTTATTTTAACAAAGTATTGTAGTGTTCCATGTACAAGTCCTTTACATCCTTGGTTAAATTTATTCCTAGATATTTGATTCTTTTAGTTACTGTTGTAAATGGGTTTGTTTTTTTTTTCCTTGATTTCCTCCTCAGATTGTTCATTACTAGTGTATAGAAACACTATTCATTTTTGTGTATTGATCTTGTACCCTGACACTCTAATGAATTTGTTTGTAAGTTCTAATAGCTTTGCTGTAGATTTTTAGGACTCTCTATATATAGGATCATGTCATCTGGAAATAGTGAAAGTTTCATTCTTCTTTTCCAATTTGGACGCCTTTTATTTCTTTTTCTTGCCTAATTGCTCTAGCTAGAACTTCCAGTAAAATGTTCAATTACAGTGGTAACAGTGAGCATCCTTGTCTTAAGATCTTAGAGGGAAAGCTTTCAGTCTTTCACCATTTCACCACATATGTTAGCCATGGGTTTTTCACATATGCCCTTTATCATGTTGAGGAAGTTTCCTTCTATTCCTATTTTCCTAAGTGCTTTTATGAAGAAAGGATGCTGGATTTTGTCAAATACCTTTTCTGCATCAATAGTGATGATCATGTGGTTTTTTCCCTTTGTTTTGTTAATGTGGTATATTACATTAATGTTCTTATATTGAAATTCCCTTGCATACCCGGGATAAATCCCACTTGATTATAGTGTATAATTCTTTTAATGTGCTGTTGGATTTGACTTGCTGGTATTTTGGTGAGGATATATGCATCTATATATAATAAAAGAGAAATGGGTCTAGAATTTTCTTTGTTGTTGTTGTTGTATCTTTATCTGGTTTTGGTACTAAGGTAATTTTGGCCTTATAGAATGAGTTAGGTAGTGTTCCCTCCTCTTCAATTTTGTGAAAGAGTTTAAGCAGGATTACTATTAATTATTCTAGAAATGTTTAGAATTCACCTGGGAAGCCATCTGGTCCTGGGCTTTTCTTTGTTGGAAGGTTTATGATGACTGAGTCATTCTCTTTACTTGTAATTGGTCTATTGAGATCTTCTATTTCTTCTAGAGTCAGTGTAGATTGTTCTTGGAATTTGTCCATTTCACTAGGTTTTCTAATTTGTTGTTCACAGTATCCTCTTATGAGCTTTTTTATTTCTTTGGGGTCAGTAGCAATGTCTCCCCTCTCATTTTTTATTTTATTTGTGTCTTCTCTCTTTAGTCTTTGTCAGTCTAGGAAAAAGTTTGTCAATTTTGTTGATCTTCTCAAAGAACCAACTTTCAGTTTTGTTGACTATTGCTTTTTTTGTTCTTGATTTCATTTATTTCTGATCTTTACTATTTCTTTCCTTTGGCTTGGTTTGGGATTAGTTTGCTGTTCTTTTTCTAGTTCCTCCAGGTGTGCAGTTAGATCTTCAGTTTTAGCTCTTTTTTTCTTCCTCTTTTTCTTATTTATTTTTTTTAGGAGGCAACAGGAACCGAACCTGGGACCTCCCATGTGGGAAGCAGGTGCCCAACCTCTTGAGCCACCTCCACTCCCCTTCTTTTTTAATGTAAGCATTTAGGGCTATAAATTTCCCTCTCAGCACTTCTTTCAATACATCCCATAAGTTTTGCTATGTTGTGTTCTCATTTTTATTTGTCTCTGGATATTTACTGATTTCCCTTGAGATTTCTTCTTTGACCCATTTATTGTTTCGGTGTGTTATTTAACTTCCATATATTTATAGATTCCCAGGTTCTCTGCCTGTTATTGATTTCCAGCTTCATTCCATTGTAGTTAGAGAAGATTCTGTATATAATTTCAATATTTTTTAATTTATTGAGACCTGTTTTGTGACCCAACATTTGGTCTATCCTGGAGAATGATCCATGTGAACTTGAAAAGAATGTGCAACTTGTTGTTTTGTGGTGCAATGTTCTGTGTATGTCTGTTAGGTATAGCTCATTTATCATATTATTTAGGTTCTCTGTTTCCTTATGGATCTTCTGTCTAGATGTTCTATCTAGTGTTTGAGGGTGGAGTATTGAAGTCTCCACCTATTATTGTAGAGGTGTCTGTTTCTCCCTTCAGTTTTGCCAGTGTGTGTCTCATGTATTTTGGGCACCCTAGTTAGATGCATAAATATTTATGACTGTTTCTTCTTGGTAGATCGCCCCTTTTATTAATATATATTTTTCTTCCTTGTCCCTTGTAATAGCTTTTGACTTAAAGTCTATTTTGTCCAATATTAATATAGCTACTCCAGTTATTTTTTGGTTAGTATTTGCATGGATTATCTTGTCTTCATCCTTTCACTTTCAGCCTATCTTTGTCTTTGGGTCTAAGGTGAGTCTCTTGTAAACAACATATAGTTGGATCATATATAGATCTATTTGGCTGATCTGTGTCTTTTAATTGGGGAGTTTACTCCATTAACATTCACTGCTGTTACTGTAAAGGCAGTCTGTCTTCAGCCGTTTTGTCCTTTGGTTTTTATCTGTCATATCTTTTCTCTCTCTTTTCCTTTATTGCCACCTCCTTTTCTGTATAGTTGATCTTCTGTGATGTATCTGACTGATCCCCTTCTCATTTCTGTTTCTGTATTTTTTAAATACTTTCTGTGTGGTTATTCTGGGACTTGTATTATACAACCTACATCTATAACCTACTATTTTGAAAAGATACCAACTTAGCTTCAATAGCACACATGTCCTCTGCTCCCATAGCCCTCCGTACTTCTCTTTATGTCGTTTTTGTCCCACTTTACCTCTTTATATTTTCCATGTCCATTATTGGGAAATATGACTTTTTCTTGTTCAATTGTATTCTGACTCTTTTAGGAATTAAAGAGCAGATTTATTTATTTATTGAGGATTCAGTACTCTTGGGTCTTGCATTTACTCTTTAGTTACCTTTACTGGAGATCTTCACTTCGTCACACTACTCCAAGCCACTCTCTGCTGTCTTTTCCTTTCATCCTGAAGAACTCCTTTCAGCAATTCTTGCAGGGCAGGTCTTTTGTTCATGAGCTCTCTCAGTTTCAGTTTATCTGTGAATGTCTTAAACTCTCCCTCATGTTTAAAATGACAGTTCTGCCAGATAAAGACTCTCTGGCTGGCAGATGTTCTCTTCCAGTGCTGTAAATAAATCATAGCACTGCCTTCTCGCCTCCATGGTTCTGATGAGAGATTGGCACTTAGTCTTATTGAGAGCCCTTGTATGTGATGAATCACTTTTCTCTTGCTGCTTTCAGAATTCTCCCTTTATCTTTGGCATTTGATATTCTTATTAGTATGTGTCTTGGAGTAAGTTTCTTAGGGTTTATTCTGTTTAGAGTATGTCACACTTCTTGGACATGTATGTGTTTCATAAGAGTTGGGAAATTTGGGGCCATTATTTTCTCAAATATATTTTCTGACCTTTTCTCCTTCTCTTCTCCTGAGACACCCATTTGTCTGCTTTATGCTGTCACTCAAGTCCCTGAGACACTGCTCAATTTTTCCTATTCTTTTCTCTAGCTGTTCTTATGACTGTGTGATTTTGATTGTCCCATCTTCTAGTTCACTGACTCTTTTTTCTGTTTGTACAAATCTATCATATACCTCTAGTGTATTTTTAATTTCCATTATCATGACTTTCACCCCCATAATTGGTTATGTTTCTTCTTTATGCTGACACATTGTCTTTTTAATATCTTTTAGCTCTATATTCACCATTAGTTTATTTCTAGCCATGGTTTCCTTCATCTCCTTGAATTGATCTAGGAGATTTGTTTGAACTTCTTTGATTAGTTGTTCAAATTCGGTGTCTCCTCTGAAGTTTTAATTCGTTCCTTGACTGAGCCGTTTTCTTCCTGCTTTTTAGCATCTGATTATTTTGATGTGCTAACTCTGAAGACAAATTTCTCTCTCTCACCTAGGATTTTTGTTGGTTGGCTTTGTGATAAGGCTCTTCTTTGACACTTGGTCTAATTTATTCTGGAACTTCAGAGTAGTCCATGATTAACTGATCAGACTTTCTCAGCTCTTCTTTATTTGATTCTTGCCCTGGATATGAGGTACAATTTTCAAGACTGCCCTTTCATGTACAACTGTTTCACCTCCAGGAGAAAGCTTCCTTTCCTCGGTTCCATCTCAGGGAATTTTGATCTGATCTACTGTTGTGCAGAATTTTCTCCCCAGCTCCCATGCTTTATTTAAATTCTCACCCTCACTCAGTGCCCCCTTTCCATTACATTTTTCAGTTCTGGGAGCATCCTGTCTTGTAGCAGTTCAGTTCCCCACCACCTTTTTTTTCCTGCAAGGTTTTTCTGCATCTGGTTTCTTCCCCATTAGGGTACATCACATTGGGGAGCCTAATGGGGACAATCCAGACAGGTCCATTTGTGTTTAGGTGGCCCAGCAGACAGAGACTGGATTGAGTGTGTGCCTCTTGCCACCAGTTCTGCCACGGCCTATTTTTGCCTGGGGGCCCTTTTGCCTGCAGCCCTCAGCGGCTTGTGTTCTGCCCTGGGTCCCTGTGGGCTTGGGTCCCTGTGCCTGGATGTGTGTGGGGCTCTGACTCGCTGCTGGGAGTGACTCTAAGGTCTGCATCCGTGGCAGGAGGGACCTGAGCTCTGTTCTGCACGACTCCCAGGCTGCACAGGGCTGCACTGGGGGGGGGTGAGGGGGGCTGGGCTGGCAGCACGGAAATCTCCCACTGATCTTGGACAGTATTTTATTTTCCTTCAATTCAGCATTTGTGGAGTCCTTCTCCAGAGTTGCAGGCAAGTGGGATTTGTCCTTTAATTAGCTGATTCTGAAGGGAGTCTTTTCCAGGGGGATGACTTACATGGCCATGTTGCTGACATCACTTTCCATCTTCAAGCTCTTATCGGATGTGATCCTAACATCAATAAGGCAGTTACATTCCTCTGGCTCAATGGCCACCAACGACAAAACTGGGGGTTGTGTTTCTCTCTGCCTGGAAACTGTCCACTGAACGGATGTGAAATACAAGGTTCTGATCCCAGAATCAGTGTTCACCAAAAGCTGATTATGAGGACTAGCAGAAAGGATAACCAAAACAGTAAAAAGATAAACAGAAATAAGATATGACATATGAAAGCCAAAGAATAGAATGGTGGAAGTAAATAATGCATTAACAGTTATATCTTTGAATGTGAATGGATTAAACTTACCAATAAAAAGATATAGGGTGACAGAATGGATAAAAACATAAGCCGTCCATACACTGTCTACAAGAGGCTCAGCTTAGATCCAGGGATACAAAATGGCTAAAAGTGAAAGATTAGAAAAAGATACTCCATGTAAACTGTATCCAAAAAAGAGTACGGGTAGCTATACTAGTATCAAACAAAACAGACTGTATGCAAAATTTTATGAGAGATACAGAAGGCCATTATATTTTTAATAAAAGGGATAATCCACAAGGAAGAAATAACAGTCATATATATCTGTGCTCCTAACCAGGTGCCCCAAAATACATGAGGCAAACTCTGGCAAAACTGAAGGGAGAAACAGATATTTCTACAATAATCGTTGGAGACTTCAACACCCTACTCACATCATTAGATAGAACAACTAGACAGAAGATCATCAAGGAAACAGAGAACTTGAACAATATGATAAACAAGTTAGACCTAACAGACATATACAGAACACTGCATCCAAACTCAGCGGGTTATACATTCTTCTCAAGTGCCCATGGATCTTTCCCCAGGATAGACCACATGTTAGGTCACAAAGCAGATCTCAACAAAAATTAAAAGATTGAAATTATACAAAGCACCTTCTCAGATCATAATGGAATAAAGCTGGAAATCAATAATAGATGGGAAAGGGGTAAGTTCAAAAATGTGTGGAGGCTAGGGAAGCGGCTGTGGCTCAATCAGTAGGGCTCCCGTTTACCATATGGGAGGCCCTGGGTTCGGTTCCCGGGGCCTCCTGGTGAAGGCAAGCCCGCCCGCACGGCGTGGTTAGCTGACCCAGTGAGCACAAGCAGCAAGGGGGGGATAAATGAATAAATAAATAAAATCTTTAAAAAAAAAAATGTGTGGAGGCTAAACAACACACTCCTAAACTATCAGTATGTCAAAGAAGAAATTGTAAGAGAAGTTAGTAAATATAGTGGAACAAATGAAAACAAGAACACAACTTATCAAAACATGGGCTATAGAGAAGGCAGTGCTGAGAGAGAAATGTATAGCCCTAAACACCTATATTAAAAAAGAGGAAAGAGCTAAAATCAAAAACTTAACTGAACACCTGGAGAAACCAGAAAAAGAACAGCAAACCAATCCCAAAACAAGAATAAGGAAAGAAATAATAAAGATTAGAGCAGAAATAAATGAAATTGGGGGAAAAATAGGGAAAATCAACAAAACTAAAAGCAGGTTCTTTGAGATCAATAAAATTGACAAACCCTTAGCTAGACTAACAAAGAAAAAAGAGAGAAGATGCAAATAAAATGCAAATAAATAAAACCAGAAATGAAAGGGGGGAAGTTATGACTGACCCCACAGAAATAAAAAGGATCATAAGGGGATATTATGAGAAACTGTATGCCAACAAACTAGACAACCTAGATTAAATGGACAAATTCTTAGAAATGCACAAACAACCTACACTGACTCTACAAGAAATACAGGAACTCAACAAACCAATCACAAGCAAGAGATTGAATCCGTCATCAAAAATCTCCCAGCAAAGAAAAGTCCAGGACCAGATGGCTTCACAGGTAAGTTCTATCAGGTATTTTGAAAAGAATTAACACCAACCCTGTTTAAACTTTTCCAAAAAATTGAAGAGGAGGGAAAATTACCCAACACATTTTATGAAGCCAATATCACCCTAATACCAAAGCCAGATAAAGATTCCACAAGAAAATTACAGACCAATCTCTCTAATGAACAAAGATGCAAAAATTCTCAACAAAATACTTGCAAACAGAATCCAACAGCATATCAAAAGACTTATACACCATGATCAAGTGGGATTTATTCCTGGTAAGCAAGGCTGGTTCAACACAAGAAAATCAATTAATGTAATACACCACATTAACAAATTGAAGGGAAAAAAAAATGACCATCTCAATCAATTCAGAAACGGCATTCTAAAAACTCCAGCATCCTTCCTTGATAAGAACACTTCAAAAGATAGGAATAGAAGGAAAATTCGTCAATATGATAAAGGGCATATATGAAAAACTACAGCCAACATTGTACCCAATGGGGAAAGGTTGAAAGCTTTCCCTCTAAGATCGGGAACAAGACAAGGATGCCTGCTTTCACCACTGGTATTCAACATTGTACTAGAAGTTCTAGCCAGAACAATTAGACAGAAAAAAAAAAAAAAAAAACACATCCAAATAGGAAAAGAGGAATAAACTCTCACTATTCACAAGTGACATGATCCTATATTTAGAAATTCCAAAATATCTACAACAAAGCTACTTGAGCTAATAAATGAGTTCAGCAGAGGGGCAAGATACAAGATCAACTTGCAAAAATCAGTAATGTTTCTGTATACTAGTATTGAACAATCCAAGGAGGAAATGAGGGGGGGAAAAATCCATCTAAAATAGCAACAAAGACTCAAAGACATAGGAAACAATTTAACCAAAGATGTATAAGATCTATATTCAGAAAACTACAAAACACTGCAAAAAGAAACAAAAGAAAACCTAAAAAAATGGAAAGACATTCCGTGTTCATGGATTGGAACACTAAACATCGTGAAGATGTCAATCCTACCCAAACTTATTTATACATTAAATGCAATACCAATCAAAATCCCAACAGTCTACTTTACAGAAATAGATAAGGCAATTACCAAATTCATTTGGAAAGAAAAGTGCACCCAAATGACCAAAAGCATTCTAAAGAGAGCGATATTGGAGAAATTTCACTGCTTGACCTTAAAACATATTACAAAGCTACTGTGGTCAAAACAGCATGGTACTGGCATAAAGATAGACATATCGATCAGTGGAATAGAATTGAGAATCCAGAAATAAACCCTCACCTATATAGTCAACTGGTTTTTGACAAACCTACCAAAACCATGTTAATGGGACAAAACAGTCTCTTCAACAAATGGTGTTGGGAGAACTGGATCTCCATAACCAAAAGAATGAAAGAGGACTCCTACCTCACTCTCTATACAAGAATCAACTCAAAACAGATCAAAGACCTAAAAATAAAAGCCTGAACCATAAAACTACTAGAAGAAAATGTAGGGAAACACCTTCAAGACCTTGTAGTAGGTGGTGGTTCTTGGACCTTACACCCAAAGCACGTGCAACAAAAGAAAAAGTTGATAAATGGGACCTCCTCAAAATTAAACACATTTGCACCTCACAGGACTTTGTCAGAAGGGTGAAAAGGAAGCCGACTCAATGGGGAAAAATATTTGGAAATCACATATCTGATAAGGGTTTAATATCCAGGATATATAAAGAGATGTTACAACTCAACAATAAAAAGACAAATGACCCAATTAAAAAATGGGCCAAAGACTTGAATAGACATTTCTCCGAAGAAGAAATACAAAAGGCAAAAAAACACATGAAGAAATGCTCAACATCACTCATGATTAGGGAAATGCAAATCAAAACTACAATGAGAAATCATTTCACACCTATCAGAATGGCCACTATTAAAAAGACAGAGAACTACAAGTGTTGGAGAGGATGTGGAGAGATAGGAACACTTCTTCACTGTTGGTGGGAATGCAGGATGGCACAGCCACTGTGGAGGACTGTCTGGCAGTTCCTAAAGAAGTTGAATATAGACTTGCCACGTGACCCTGCAATACCACTACTGGGTATATACCCAGAAGAACTGAGAGCAGTGACACGAACAGACATCTGCACACCGATGTTCATAGCCACATTATTCACCATTGCCAAAAGCTGGAAACAACCCAGGTGTCCATCAACAGACGAATGGATAAACAAACTGTGGTCTATTCACACGATAGAATATTATGCAGCTGTAAGAAGAAATGAAGTCGTAAAGCATATGGCAACATGGATGAACCTGGAGGACGTTATGTTGAGCGAAGCAAGCCAGACACAAAAGGACAAACACTGTATGATGTGCTATTATGAGCCAAATCTATTGTATAAACTCATGGAGTTAATAACTAGAATAAAGATTACCAGAAAATAGAGTGAGGGCAGAGAAGGGAAAGCTGAGGCTAATCTGTGCAGAACTGGTAAAAAGGTTTGTAAACCTTTGGAAGTGAGTAGAAATGGTGAAAGCACATCACAGTGTTACTAGCAGAGCTATTATCTGGGTATGACAGTGGCTGAAAGTCTAAGGACATGTATATTACTAGGAGGAAAGCTAAAAATGTAACATGGGACTCTATAGCATAGTGAAAACTCACGTGAAATATGAATATGGGTAATATTGCATATATAAGACTGTTTTCACAAAACATAAATACAAATAAACTAGAGAAATAGAAGCAGAATAGCAGCTATGTACAGCAGGGAAGCATAGAGAGGTTGAAAGGTGATGAGTCTATCTTGTTTGTTTTCTGTTTCGTCTTATTATTATTGGAATAACGAATATGTGCTAATAATGTTTGAAGTGATGAATATACAACTATGTGGTTATACCAAATACCATTGATTGTAAACTTTGGATGGATTTATGCTTTATTAATGTGTTTCAATAAAATTGATTTGTTTAAAATAAATAAAGTCTTTTCCAACTTAAAAAAAAAAAGCCTATTTTGGGGGACCAGGTATAGCTCAGTGGTTGAGAGCCTGCTTCCTATGTACGAGGTCCCAGGTCCAATCCCCTGTACCACCTAAAAAAAAGCCTATTATGGACAAGACACTGAAGAGGGCACGAAGAGACATATGACGTGGTCCCTGAGCTCAGAGCCAGGTAACATAACCCAAGAAATCGCTTCACTGCCCCAATGTGCAGTTTACGGGAGTGTGATCTTCCAGGAGGGGGTGACAGACATCTTCACGGGGAGCTGGGGCTTGGCCTGGGCCTCGAGGCACTGGCAGGATTCAGAAGACGCAGAGAAGAAGGGAGAGCATCCTCTGAGTGCCCGGCTCGCTGCAGGGCCTGAGCCAGGCAGGAGTCTGGGCCGTGATGCCCCTGTGGGCGTCACTCACACCTGTGCCAAATGCTGCACCAGCACCGCTTTGTCCAGGCTGACCAGCAGCCCTGAAGGAAGCACGAGGAGACCCATTTTGTGGATGGGGAGGTGGAGAGTCAGGGAGTAATGACCTTTCCCAAGGTCACGGAGCTAGGAACTGGCTGCCTGGGGATACTGGAGCTGGAGCACTGAGGGTCTCGGTGCTAACTAAACCTTGGGAACTTGACGCTGGAGACAATCGCGAGGTGGTGAAGGTGTATCAGCCAGGCGGGGACTCACTCACCGCTGCTTCTGAAGGTTCGTCTTGGCTTTTGCGTAAGAGGAGTTGGAGGAGACCAAGGCAAAGAAAGAAAGCTTTCCTTTAATGAGCCACATTTTTGTCCAGAGATGGCTTTCACTATTTACTGAAAAACAATCAGCGTGGTAAGGGGCAAATAAAAGCCAATGGTGATGCCTCCCCGCTGTATGGGATGTTCAGCCGAGCGCCCTGGAGGAGGCCCAGGGCTTCTGGAAGGGCCCGTGCTCCTTGTCATCTTCCTCACCTTCCTTCCTGCTGCTGGAGTGCCCAGGACATGGTCCAGACCCTCAGCCAGCACGGGGAAGCAGAAATCCCTCTGCTCCCAAGGAAATGAATACTTTCCAGGAACCCAGGAGAGGCCCCTCTGTGGCCTGGGGCCCAGGACGTGCCCCACCTAGGACTTAAAGCGACGTGTGTGCCAAGTTAGTGGGCATAGCCAAGAAAGCTGGAGTGAGAAGAGCTATGCCTACGGACACGTGGTGCAGCGCTCCCTAAAAGCACAACTGCAGAACCCACATAGGTGTCCGCCAGGCCCGTCTGGCTGGAGAAGACCACTACGCACCATTAAAAAGATGGGATTAGTCTATGAGCTAACTTGGAAAAATCTCCGAGACATATTAAGTGAAAAAAGCAAGGCAGAAACTGCACTTCTGACACGAGAGGTTAGCTCCCCAAAAACCACCCCTCCCACAGATAACAGCCAAAAACTCTGGACAAATACAAAGCTTCACTGCTGAGGATTCTGGAGATCAAGCAAGAATGTACAGAGGGCAGAGGGGAGTCACAATGTGACATAGCAACAGGCACAGGGTAAATTTCCAGGGTTCTTGTTGTTTTGTCCCTGGGTTTGTCCTGGGGGCAGGCCAAATGCAAGGAGTGGTGCAGCATGGGCACCTAAAACTCGGAGGGAAAAGGCACTTTCTGCCTGGAGGAACCAGGTAAGTGGGGTGGGAGGGAGAGCCCCACAGAGGAAAGAGTGGGAGTGGGTTCCTTAACTCTGGGCATGAACTCTAGACAAAACTCAGGCTGATGGCTGAGCCAGTGCGCCTGGGGCAGACTCAAAGCAGTGTAGCAAAGGCTTAAAGAGCTGAACCTGGATTTGACTCACAGAAGACTCAGAGTTAAACCCTGAGTATGACCTGGCTAACTGCCTGCCAAACCAAGCCATCAGACTTTTCCAGATGAATATAACATAACTCAAAGGCTCCAAAATATAAATTTTACAATGTCCAGAATATAATCAAAAGTTACTCAATTTATGAACTACCAGGAAAATATGACCCATTCCCAAGAGAAAAAGATAATCAACAAATGCCTACCTTAAGATGACCCAGATATTGGAATTATCAGATAAGGGCTTTAAAGCAGATATTATAACCATTAGAGCAAGTAAAATATGCTCTAATGGATTAAATGCTGGGAAATCTCAGCAGAGAAACAGAAGATATAAGCAAGAAACGAACATTTTAGAACCGAAAAATATGATATCTGAAATAGAAATGTTCACTGGATAGGAATTTATCAAATGGAGGTGATAAAGTAAATAGTCAGTGAAATTAAAAACACATCACTATAAATTATCCAAAAGGAAAAAAAAAAGATGGAAGCAATGAACATCAAAGAAATACAAATAAATGAAGAGATAATCCATGTTCATGTATTGGAATACCCAATATCGTTAAGATGTTTATTTCTTCTCACCTTGATCTATAGATTCAATGTATTCCCAGTCAAAACCCCACCAAGCTGTTTTATAGATATTGATTAAAGCATGCCCCCCACAAGACATGTTCAATTCCTAACCGCCAATTCCTGTGGGTATGGACTCATTTATAAGTAGGAACTTTGAAAATCCTATGGAGATGAGACCAAATCAAATCAGGGTGGGCTTTATCCAATATGGCTGGCATACTTAGAAAAAGGAAATTTGGACACGGAGTAGAAGTCACAGGAAGAGAGGAGACAGATGGCCGTTGGGACGAGGATTGCTGGCGAGCCACGACCAGCACACAGAAGGTATCAAGGAAAGATGGTCCTGCCAGCACTTTGTTTTTGGATTTCAAGCCTCTCAAGCTGTGAGCCAACCAATTTGCGGCATTTGTTATAGCAGCCCTGGCAAACTAAGATACAGTCTAAGCTTTCTTTGGAAAGGCCAAGGACCTAGAATAGCCAAATCAGCATTGAACGAGAAGAAGAAAGTTGAAGGATCCATACTATGCAGTTTCAAGTCTATAGTAATCAAGACAGCATGGTAGTGGACAATGAATAGATGCAGAAATCAATGAAACAGAAAAGAGAGACCAGACATAGAGCCACACAAATTTAGTCAACTCATCTTTGACAAAGGCACAAAGGAAACTCAGTCAAGAAAGGACCGTCCTTTTGACAATGATGCGTGAACGGCCACATGTATGGGAAAAAACGAACCCAGCCATAGACCTTATACCTTACACAAAAATATTCTAATAGTTTTATGGTTTTGCATGTTGCATTTAAGTCTATGACCCATATTAGCAGAAACATAGTAGAAAATCCACATGACTTTGGGTTTGTGATGAGTTTTCAGATACACCACCAAAGGCAAAATCCATGAAAGGAAAAACAGATAAGTTGGACTTTATTAAGAAGAAAAACTTATGTTCTGTGAAAGACCCTGTTAAGCGAATAAAAAGACAGGTCACAGACTTGGGGAAATATTTTAAAAACACATATATGATAAAAGACTTGTATTTGAAATATTTTTTAAAAATCTCTTAAAACTCCACAATAAAACAATCAATCCAATTTAAAAAGGGACAGAAATCTGAACAGACATATTACCAAAGAAGAAAAATGTGAACATAAAAAGATGCTCAGCATCATTTGTCATTAGGGAGATTTTAATGAAAACAAGAGTGAAACACCACTATTTTTTGTTGTTGTTGTTAAAATCTAAAAAAACAGATAGTACCAATAACTGGCAAGGATCCAGAGCAACAGAAACTCTGCTGGTAGGAGTACAAAATGGGACAGCCTCTTAGGGAGACAGTGTGGCCATTTCACAGAAAGCGGAACATGGGCTTACTGTGTGCTCCTAGGTATTTACCCTAATTAGTTGAAAATGTATATCCACAACCTACAACCAGCTTAATTTATAACCATCAAAAACAGGAAGCTACCATGATGCCATTCAAAACATGAATGTAAAAGCCAACGGCGGTACCTCTATAGAATGAAATACTATTCAGAAATAAAAAGAAATGGGCTATCAAGCCATGCAAAAAACATAATCATCTTAAATGCATGATGCTGAGTGAAAGAAGACAGTCTCAAAAGACTACATATAGTGTGAGTCCACTTATATGACATTCTTTAAAAGGCAAAACTATAGGAAGAGTAAAGAGATCAGTGGTTGCCAGAGGCTTGAGGAGAAGTGGGGAGTTGAATAGGTTGAAGCATAGGGGGTTTTTTAGGGCAGTGAAACAATTCTGTATAATACCCTGATGGCACGTATATGAAAGTATACACTTGTCAAAACCCAAAGAACTTTACAGCACAGAGTAAATTTAATGTATATTTTAAAAATTAATCATTTAATAGGACGATCCCAGAATGGGATTCAAACTGTGACAAAAGAATCTAACTATCTTCCAAATGTGAAGTGGGGGTAAAGGTGCAGAGCTAAGGCACTTCGGAGCTAAGTGGGGATGTAATGATGGAGGCAAAATGAACTGCATATAAGCACAAACTCCAGGTGATGCATTTGTCACAGTGGTGTCAGTTAGCAATTCTGAAACTGCTGTACTGGAAATGATCAGTTACGTAAACGGATGGCAGGTGGGTGGAGACAGGTTTTGCACTGGTTTGCAGGTGGTTACAGACAGGTAAGGAGAGTAGGCTAGAATGGCCCCAGTATTAATGAATTAGAGTTGAGACACGCGTGTGAGCGCATGTTTAGCTCAGTAGAGATACAGATGGTGCACATACACCAGCTCTTATGCCCACATGCACTTCCTTGCTCTATCAGCTGAGAAGTTCTGGAAGCAGCACCAGAAGCAAGGAGCACAGCCAGTGCCTACATCTTGGTTTCTGGAGCCCTTCTCTAACGAAGGGAACCAGAGCTTCTTGGAGAAATGGCTAGTTCTAGGAGCGGGGCGGGGAGAACACAAGATGGGCCTGGAGCATCTTGGATGCCAGAAAATAAGAAAATGCTAACACACACACACAATGATGGATGTCAAAGGAACACAAGAGCCAACTTAAAGAGTTCCCAGTGGCCAAAACTGAAACAATTGAGCAACAGAAAAAAGCAGTATTAAAGTAGAAAATAAATATCCGTGAGTATATACTGATAAAAATAAATGACCGAGGCCCCTCCCTGGCCACTGGTTGCTGCTCTGGTCCCCAGGCTGTGGCTCCGCCGCCTCCCCCACCCCCGCCGCACAACTCCCTGTGTGCCCCGACACCAGGGCCAGCCCGGGGGGGGGGGGGCCGGGGCCCCGCGGGGCCGCCTCGGAGGTGGCGCGGTGCAGCGGGCTCCGATCAATGAGAGGAGGCTCAGATGAGCTCCTCCTGACTTGAGAGAGAAAGAGATCACGCTGGTTGCCGAGAGGAACTGGTAGAAGAAGAAAAATCCCACTCAGTGAGAACTCCCCACCATGAGTGGCACCGTCACGGTGACCCGCCTCCCGTACCCCAGCAGCAGCTTCCGAGAGGATGCCCCAAGGCCCCCGGTTCCAGGGGAAGAAGGGGACACCCCACCGTGCCAGCCCGGGGTGGGCAAGGGTCAGGTCACCAAACCCATGCCGGTCTCCTCCAACGCCAGGCGGAACGAGGGTGGGTTGGGAGAGCCCGAGGGGCGGGCATCGCCGGACTTCCCTCTCACCAGGTGGACCAAGTCCTTGCATTCCTTGTTGGGGGATCAAGATGGGGCTTGTCTCTTCCGGACTTTCCTGAAGAGGGAGAAATGCACAGATACCCTCGACTTTTGGTTCGCCTGCAGTGGATTCCGGCGGATGAACCTGAAGGACGCCAAGACTTTACGAGTAGCCAAAGCGATCTACGAAAGGTACATCGAGAACAAGAGTGCCGTGTCCAAGCAGCTGAGACCTGCCACCAAGACCTGCTTAAGAGATGGGATCAAGAAGCAGCAGATCGAGTCCACCATGTTTGACCAGGCACAGGCCGAGATCCAGTCAGTGATGGAGGAAAATGCCTACCAGAGGTTTTTGACTTCTGATATATACCTCGAATATGTGAGGAGTGGGGGAGAAAACACAGCTTACATGAGTAAGGGGTAGGACTGGGGAGCCTAAAGGTCGTGTGTGGCTATCTCCCCACCTTGAATGAGGAAGAGGAATGGACTTGTGCCGACTTCAAATGCAAACTGTCACTCGCGGTGGTTGGCTTGTCCAGCAAAACTCTGAGGGCTACAGCGAATGTGAGGTCCACAGAAACTGTTGAAAATGCATACAGGTCCTTCAAGAGGAGGGAACCTGTCAATCCATACCACGTAGGCTCCAGCTATGTCTTTGCACCTGCCACCAGCGCCAATGACAGTGAGCTATCCAGTGACGCGCTGACTGATGATTCCATGTTCATGACAGACAGTAGTGTGTGGGTGTCCTGGTGCCCCTGCCATGCTCGTGCACGCCCACCAGGCCAGCTGAGCAGAATCCTCAGCCATCCGTGCCTGGCTCTGCGAATCCCAGCCGGGCATATGTACATTTGTTTGGTGGGAGAGGAGAGCTGCTCTGGTGTGGGGGTGGTTCAGGAGGGTGACATGGTAGTCTGGACTGTGTTAGGCTTTAGAGCCTTGAAGGTTGGATGAAGACTCAATAGGAGGAAACGAAATTGAAGTAGAAGGTGAAGATCAGTATCTCTGGATTCCTTGAGTTTAAAAAGAAACATCTGTAGGTTGCCATTTTGCACGGGCAGAATTGCTTGGCTGGTATTTGAAGCCCAGGTGTTCTTTGTGCTGAACCAGCCGGTGGCATTAGAAGGGTTTATGTTTAGATGTTCATTGTTTTGGGAGGAAAAGGCATTGATAGTGGGAGTCAGAAGACCAGAGCGCCCTAAAGGGGCGACAGTGGGACATTCCCACATTCAACTGGATGTCATTCAATGCACCCAGCATTGTGGGGGGCCTACAATGTGTCAGGTTTTGGGGGCCCCATCTAGGAGTTCCAGCTTACAGTCTCATTCGTTGCCACGCCTCTCCAAAGTGGTGTCTGCTCTTGGACAATTTGCAGATGGGTGGATTTCATTTTGTAAGGCAAACTTAAGTCACCGGAGTGGTCTGACAAGGCCCACGGACCACCACGCGGGGTCAGGCTCTGGGTTTTAGGTCATTTGAAGCCACGCTGTGCCCATCTCCTCGTGGATGGAGGGCAGGGATCCTCTCTGGCTGTCACAGGGGTGCGTGGTGATGGACCGCACATCCCCTCTCCTGCCATCCTTTGTGATTTGATTCAGGGGACGTGGGGTGGGGTCTGGGCATGCACAAAGCTCCCCGGGGGCTTCTCACACAACACCCAGTTCAGTACCACTGCTCTAGAAGGGCTCTTGGAAGGTTTTTGCCATAAGTTTTGGGCATTTGGTAGCCTTGTTGGAGTAGGAATTTTGCCTCCCAAGGGAACAAATTTGAAAGGCAAACACATAGGACTGGTGTTCTTATTTGGAGTTTATTGATTTTGCCTTCCTAAAACCAGATCTACTCTTCCAGTTTGTTCACAATGGTCTGGTTTCCACTGGCCATTGGCCTGTGGCGTAGAACCAGTAGGAAGGAAATTCAATGAGGTTAGTTTGGAAATTTACTGTTGATTTTCCTGATGACCGATATTGTTATATCAAGTTCCCCTGTTAGTAAAGGGAGAGAGAGCCTTAAGGGGAAAGGTTCAGTTTTAGGAAAGAAATATTTTTACTTTCCTAACATTTTGGCATCA
The DNA here is from genome assembly GCA_026826555.1 of Tolypeutes matacus. Lineage (NCBI taxonomy): Eukaryota > Metazoa > Chordata > Mammalia > Cingulata > Chlamyphoridae > Tolypeutes > Tolypeutes matacus. Next base: position 425,350 of record JAKSZT010054233.1, on the reverse strand, counting down.
GCAAAAACAGAGTAAGATTATATATACATTTTTAATCTAGGACAGAGAAAGGAGGGTTCTACAGAAGTGAGTTTTCCATGCTGACTGAACTCTATTTAAATATCCAGGGGGCGGATGTGGCTCAAAGGATTGGGCATCCGTCTCCTATATGGAGGGACCTGGGTTTGATCCCTGGGACCTCCCGGTAAAAATTTAAAAAAATAAAAAAATAAATATCCACACCTGGAAAAAAATAAATAAATGACCGAATACATAAATAAATGAGGAAGAAGAGACAAATCTCCTGTGCAAAAGAATTCCAAATAATTTATGCAGCTACTCTCCCTCAAGGAAGCAGGGCATAGCTCCCCAACACCGTAAGTGATGCCCTTCCCAAGAGTTCACTATGAAAAGGGAGAAAAGGAGAGACAGAGTGGAGATGCGGGGCAAACACTGCCTTAGCCAGCTAAGTCACGTTGACAGAATGTTCCTTGATATACCTGGAAAAGGGAGTGGAACAGAAGCTGCATGAAAGGTATGCAAGCAGCCAGTGAGCACGTGCAGATATGCTCACCATCCTTAGTCATTAGCAAAATGCAAAATAAAACAACAGTAAGATAACGCCATACAGTCATCAGAATGGCGAAAATTAAAAAGACTGACCATACCAAGTGCTGCAAGGATGGAGAGGAACCAGAATTCTCATTCACTGCTGGTGGGAATGTAAAATGGTACAGCCACTTTGGATAGCAGTTGGGAAGTTTCTTTAAAACTTAAACACTTATCAGATAAATTAAACATTTATCTATTTACCCAAAAGAAATGAAAACATGTTCACACAAAGACTAGTACGAATGTGCACTATATGTAGCTTAAGAGTCAAAACCTGGAAATAACCCCAGTATCTATCAACAGATAAACATATCAGCAGAACACGGAATACCCATACCTGGAAGACTCAGCAATAAAAAGGGACAAACTACCAACACACGTAGCCACACAGATGCCCCTCAAAGCATCATGACTAGTGAAGCCAGCCTGATGCCAAAGTGTGATTCCATTTATATAAAATTCTAGAAAATGCAAACTAATCTATAGCGACATAAGGCAGATCAGTGGTCACCGGGGGCGGGGGCGGATACAACTGCAAAAGGCCATGAAGAAACCCGGGGAGTGATGGAAAAGTTCAGCACCTGTGGCAGTTTGGTATTGTTTATGAATTCCAAAAATAGATATTAGATTGTGTTTGTAAACTGGTCTGTTCCTCTGGGCATATTAGATTGAATCAAATTCAGAGGTTTAGCTTTTGCTTTATTAAACTAAGATTGGGGTTTTAATGGGACTCACAGAGAAAATGACACGGCAGAGGAGAGAGTTTAAGTTTTGATGCTGGAGCCCTGGGAAGTAAATACACGGAGAAGGAGAACACAGAAATAGATACACAGAGGAACAGAGACAGCTCATTAGACACGGCAGAGGCCCCAGGAAGAGAGAGGAGCTTGGTAGCCTACAGCTGCCCCTGAGCCTGGGAAGAATGAGCCCCGGGGAGAGAGATGAGACTTGTCCCAGCCTACAGCTGAGATCAGGACGAGCTGGGACCATGAAGGCTTAGGAGGAAGAGGAAGCCTGAACCCTGGCAGATGCTGGCAGCCAGCTCGCTCCAACACGTGGCAACAGACTGTGGTGAGGGAAGTAGCCTATGCTTTATGGCCCCGTAACTGTAAGCTTCTACCCCAAATAAATATCCTCCATAAAAGCCAACAGATTTCTGGTACCTTGCATCAGCACCCCTTTGGCTGACTAATACAGTACCTTGAACGATGGGTGTTTTCACAGGTGCACGCACACGTCAAAATTCATCAAAGTGTACACTTTAAAGGCACGCAGGTTATTCCTCAGTAAGGCTGTTAACAAAAGTAGAGCCCACAACGGTGGGCACAGAAAGGAAGGGAGAAAAAGCTTTTTTCCTGTATATGTGTTAAAAATCTGGGGAGCGGATGTAGGTCCGGTTGAGCGCCTGCTTCCCACGTACAAGGTCCGGGGTTCGATCGCTGGCCCCAGTACCTGGAAATTTTAAAAACCTCAGGGAAGGGAGGCGTGAACCGTGTAGCTGTGGCTGCCGTGTGGGGCCGAGCGCAGGCAGGAGGGAGGTTCCACGCCATGTTTTCTGCCCGAGCCGCTGTCGCAGATACCACAGTGGGTCGGTCTGACCACCAGGGATTCGGGGCTCACGGTTTTGAGGCGTGGAGATGTTCAAAACCGAGGCAACCGCAAGGCGACGCGCTCTCCAAATCTGCGCCGTGCTGGCCCTGGACGCCCACGGATCTTGGGGCTTCTGGACTTAGCCCTGCCCGCAGCCTGGCCTTCTCCAATGAGGGTTACCGGCCCCAGAAACGCTCCTCGCCAGCTGGGCCACGTCTTGGCTGAGACGCCGCGGGCTCACGCCACAGGAACGCAGATCGAGAGAGCGCGTCTCAACCCGGCACGGCGCCCAGTCTACCCCGTACCTCTTCGTATTACTTACGTTTTGAACATGTCAATGTATTATCTATTCAAGTAATCAATTATATTCATTTAATGTTTCCAAGAAAAACACGTAAAGGCGACGAGAGCAAACACTGATGACAGGACTGTAGGGAGGAGAGTGTAAAAATACAAATTTTCTATAGAGTTTCCCAAATCTTTGTCATTCAAATAAAAATATTCAAGAGAGGTGTAGCTCAGTGGTTGAGAGCCGGCTTCGCGTGTACAAGGTCGCAGGTTCAGCCCCCAGCACCAAGAACCAAAACAAAAACCAAGGACAGAACGCACGAGTCAAAGAAGAGAGGAAAACCGCTTCTTTCCAGACACATTAAAGAGGACTTCCCTCCCCAAGAACCCACTTCAGCCAAGTTTGACAGGAAAGACCTCGCGTGGCCTTCAGAGGAGGCGTCCGCGGAAGTCCTGCTGTGCTCGTGGCGGTCAGACACCAAGCGGCGCCCAGGCCAGACCCCGGGCGGCCTGTGGACGCGGCGGCCCCGCCTCCCGGGGCACCCGGGCACGCCGCCACCTGGTTCCCCGACCTGCCGGACACGTGGCTCCAGACACTGATGGCGAAGAGGAGGGAAAGGCTGCGGGCTCCTCCGAGAGGTCAGCTCGTGCACGTCCTCCGCTGAGCCCACAGTGCGGGGACAGGAGGAGGCAGGACGGAGGAGGCAGGGGCCTCTCCTGCGCGGCTCCCACAGACTGCGCTTGGGTCAGTTGGGGTAAAGGCCAACTTCTGAGGTGTGACGCCCACTCCACACGACGTCCTGCTCAGTGGGAAACAAGATCTGAGGGGGGCCGCCTTCATCTACGGCAGTCCCCCTGGCTCCCTGGGGGCGGGCATGGAATCCCGGCCCCCACAGGAGGCGCGTCCGGCCCCAGCCGCGGTCCTATGGGGTGACCCCCTTGTAAACGGGCCTTACCAGCTGTCGTCAGCTGAGGAGCCCCGACTGGAGGGGGGGCTCGGTCCAGTAGGGCCGGCGTCCTGATGAGCCGAGGAGATCGGACACAGAGGGGAGCCACGGGGAGCAGAAGCCGGAAGGCATCAGAACGCGAAAGAGGAAGGAGAAGAGGCCACCGCATTCGTCGCCCGTGAGGGAGAAGCCAAGGAACCCCAGATCGCCGCCAGCCAGGAGACCCCGACCCCGGGGAAGCAGCCCTCCAGCCCCTGACTCCGTGAGCCAAGAAACACCCATGGCTCAGCACCCCCATTGTATGGCACCTGTTCCAGCAGGCGGGAAGCTGGGACCGGGTGCTCGACAGCATGGAACGGGGTTTCTGTCTGACCACAGGCCCCCCACCCCACTTCCCAGGCCCCCCAGATTCACACCTGCCCTGGCAGCCTGGACTCCAGAAGCCTTTACCTCACTGCCATGCGTGTCCCTCTGTCCTGTGCAACCCACGTGGTGAATTTCCAAACTTCGCTCAACCCAACCAACCCACGTCCCGCCCACTGCCCCATCACGTGGCCTGGCGCCACAGATGCCAGTGGGGCCACGGCACACCACACAAGACAAGGCCTTCAAGAGTCCCCGCAGCCCTCGTCCCCACCCCACCCCACCCCCAAGCAGGCGGTGGAGACCAAGCCCGCTCCTGCTCATCTCCCGCCCCCACGACCATCTCCTACCCCTGCATCCCTGAGAGGCTGGAAACCGTCTGCTGGGGCCTCTGAGACGTTCCTGCCCCTGCTTGAAAACCCCCCATTTGCCCTCCTCGCTTCAGACATCCATCCCCGTCTCTGGGCGTACGTCCGTCTCCCGTGACCGCCCCACCTGCCCTGCCCTCTGGCAGCCGTGCTCTGCCCGTGAGAGCTGGCTCTCCCCAGCCCACATGGCTCACACCGTCCCACGAAACCTCCCTGGTGGACAGCACGGGGCAGGCTGCGCTGCCACACAGAGCCTCAGTTCCTGCCCAGCCACGCCACTGCGGGAGTCTGGGGGGGGCTCCCGCTGTCAGGGGCGTCACGCTCAGTAAGGCAAGGCTCCCTGAATCCCCTCCACGCCCTCAGGTGACCGGGCCGCTGCGGGAGCTTAGGGAAGAGGAGCCGAGGTGGACGGGCCGACCACGTGCCCGAGGCAGGCGTGGGACTCAAACCCAGGCCATCTGGTGCCAAAGTCACACTCGGACCACTCTGCCTCCCAGGGCCCCGGATGCTCTGACCCCAGCCCCCCGAGGGCTCTGCTGCCCAGGCCCCCGGACGCTCTGCTCCCCAGGCCCCCGGATGCTCTGCTCCCCGGGCCCCAGGACACTTTGACCCCCAGGCCCCCTCCCGTGATGTCACCCCAGCTCCCTCTCCTCCTGGGTGACGTCACCCCCAGCTCCCCTCTTCTGCCTGACTCCTCGGCAAACTCGCGCCTCCCCCCCCAAACCTGCCCCCTCTCTGTTCTCCGCAGTACCCCTGAAGGACAGTGGTGTCACCGTTCCCCTCGGAACCCATCAGGGCTACTGCAACAGAATAAAGCGCAGAATCCTGCGCGGGACAGAAAGGCCTCCGTCACGGGGCCCAAACCACCCGGGCTCCCAGAGGCCACCCCGCTCCCCTCCTCGCCCCAGCCTGCCCTTCTCCAGGGACAGCCCCAGGCCACCCAACCCCCCTCCTGGGGTGATGCTCAAACCTCCTGGCTTTCCTGGGCATCATCCCCAGACGGTTCCATTCATCTAAAGCCTGGAAGTAATCAAGGCTCCCGGCACCAGTGAGCCCCCGTCCGTTTGGGAGACGGCACTTGTAGGAGCTCTGTCTGTCCTCTCAGAGCCCGGCCACGGCTGCTCCCAGGGCGTCCCGTGGGCTCAGTCATTTCCAACAGGAGGAAAACACCCCAAGGGCAGGAACGGACCCCCACTCTCTGTCTCCTTCAGAGAGGCGCTCTTTGCACTAAGAGCCGCCAGGGATTTGATGCTGAGTCACATTCCACTAGGACAACCGTGTCCCCTGGGACATGGAAGGGACTTCAGGGCAGTAGAAGTTTCCCTTCAGCTCACAGGATCAGTTCTGTTAAGAGGAAACTCTGGAGCACAGATTGGAGCAAAGCTGGGACAAGATGCCAGGCGCCAGGAAGGGCAAGCGCGGCGGCACGCCCCCCAGCACCGTGCGCCACGGCAGCTATCTATTCACGTGCAAAAACTGGGACAGCGTTCTCACGGCGCTCATCAGACAGAGAAACGAGATACGAATGGTCTGGAAACGTCTGCTCATTGCACCGTCCTCACCAGGTGAAACTGGGCAAGGAAAGCACGGCCCCGGAGTCACTCTGCAACGGACGCCCACCCCCCGACCCTGGGAACAGAAGTGCAGCTCGAGGCGAGGGCTGCGCCGCCAGCCTGGACACAGCGGGAGACAGTCCTTGGAAGGTCCCGGGGCCCAGCTCGGCTCAGGGGTCGGAGGAAACGCCGAGCAAGAGGCGCGAAGTTCTGGCATCTGCGGCCCCAGCTCGGCCGCATCCCTCCTCCAGGACAGCTGGAGGCCAGGGGGTCTTCAGGGGGCCCCCCAAAGCACCAGTGGGCACAACCCCACACCGGCACGCAGTGGCTGGACCCAGGCAGCCGCGCAGAAGGGCTGACGGGGACCATGCGAGGCTGAACGAGGAAACGGCCCTGAGCGGCTCGTGCCGGCCACCGCGGGGGCGGCCACCTCTCCCCCTTCCCGGCCTCATTAGGACAAACTGTCAGTGCGGCCGGCCGGGGTCCGGGGGTCCCAGGGCCCCCGCAGGGTGAAGGCCTCCAGGGGCAAACGGAGCCACAGGCGGCCGGGCAGCGCGGGAGGGCGCGGGAGGGCGCGGGAGGGCGCTGGGGGCCTTCCCGGCAGGAAGCACCCCCGCAGCCCGGGGGTGAGGGCGGCAGGCGGAGGCCGGGGCAGGGGCCGGCGCTCAGCCCAGGGGCCACGAGGCGCGGCCTGCGAGCAGCCGAGCTTCTCCCGCTGCCCGGGAGCTGTCCTCTCTGACCGCCCACCCTCACGGGCCGGACAGGCACCCGGGCTACTTGCCCCCCGCGCCCGCCTGGGCCTCAGCGCACGGTGCGTGCATGTCCAAGGTTCCCGCGGCTCGGGTCTGGCTGCACACACAGAAGCGGAGGCTTTTCCCTTTGGTTAAAGACTCAGTTCAACCATCAGGGCTTTCACACATTGAAAACACTGATTTATGTTCCACCAGAGAAGCTGTGCAAGCCCGACTTCATCACTGCATTCGTTCATTCACTCTTTCATTCATTCACTCATTCACTGAGTGCCAGCCAAGGGCCAGACTATGCTGAGTCCAGAGGGAGCGCGCGAGCCAGGAAACACGGGTCCTGCCGAAGCTGCCGTCGCCCGGGACCAGGCACCCCCGAGCCTGCCGGGCACCCCCGGGCGTCCCCAGGACCCTTGGGCGCTCCACCCAGGGCCAGCCTGGCAGGCAGGCTGCGCTCGCCTGCTCCTGCTCCAGCCACGGCCTCCCCAGCTCCAGTGCAGCCCGACCCCCAGGGAATTCCCTACAGATCGGGAAGGGCTTCCCCACCCTCCAAACATGCCCCCATGCCGCAGGAGCCCCGTGGCCGCAAGGGCTGTGCTGCCTCGGCGCTTCTCATTTCAAAGAGCAGCAGCTGCTCCTTGGCGCCACCCCCACCCCCACCCGGCTTTTTCCCAACTGAGAAGGGAACCGAGGAGGGGCAGGGGGAGGCTCAGATCGCACCTTTTTTCCAGACTCCAGCCGGGCTGGGGGAGGTGAGGGAGGGTCTGTCCTCCTGGAGACCGAGGCCCAGCCCCCAGCACAGCAGAGAAGAGCCCCCACCCGCCGGGGCCCACCTGCTCCGAGGACGTGGGAGGGGCAGAGGGGTCTGGCTCGAAGTGCCCCAGGAGGTAAGTCAGCTCAGGACTGCCACCGCGTGAACAAAGTGCAGGAAGGCCAGCTGCACGCGGCAGGTACAGGGGACGCCCTCCCCACCTCACTGGGCTGCACCCGGCAGGTACAGGGGACGCCCTCCCCACCTCACTGGGCTGCACCCTGCAGGTAGAGGGGACGCCCTTCCCACCTCACTGGGCTGCACGTGGGCAAGGCCAGGCCTGCTGCCATCCATGACCCCGCACCCCATGGCCCCGAGCCCCCATCCTGTCCCCGTCCCCCCACCCCCGTGCACCTCATCTCATCACCATCCTGCCCCGCCCCCCCACCCCCATGCACCCCATCTCATCGCCAGCCCATCTTCCTCCTAGGGGTGCCCAGGACGGCCTGCCCAGGCCCTTCTGTGCCCAGCCTCGACGCTCGCGGCCCATGGCCCATAGCCCACAGCCCTCACTGCCACGCGCCAGCGCGCCCCAGAGCTCTCAAGCCAGCCCCGTTAACCCACGAGCGCCTGCATCGCTCCTCACTGCTGGGCCTTCCTACGTGGCCCCCTCTGCCTGTGGTGTCCTCCCCCACTTTTTTGCCAACCAATTTCTACTCATGCTTCAAAATTCGGGGGAAGGTCTTTGGGGGTTCGTCTCTGAACGGCTCGAGTTGACCTTGGGCCCCTCAGAGCCAGCACCTCACACTGACAGGCACGGCTGCGCCCAGCCTCTGCCCCTTGACCCTCCCGTCCCCCTCAGCGACCCTAGCAGATCCCAGAGGAGAGAGACAAAACCCCACCAGCAGTCTCCCACTGGTATCTGGAGAAAATTACAGAAACACCGTGTCTGGAAATCAAAAATATTGTTATAGAAAAGGAACAGACAAAAGGAACAAAGCTCTTGAGAAAGTAAAAATAATTGTACAAATAAAAATATGTAATCAGGAAAATGTTCAGAACATAGAGCAAATCCTGCTGGCAGATACAAGGGGGGAAATAAGAGAGAGGCACTCAAGCCAAAAAGTCCAGCCACCAAACAAGAGTCCTCAGAGATCAAAGAAAACTGGGAAAACAAACTGCTTAAGAACCAGCAGGGGAAGCCCCAGAATGGAAAGACATGCCAGTCTTCAAACGGGAGAGCCTACAAGTGCTGAGATAAATGAAACACCTCGACCCATTCTTGAGAAACTTAACAGCCTCCAGAGATAAAGCTTCTCCTAAAGGGGCACATACGACTTCCTCTTTGTGGACCTGAGGCTAGAAGACAACGGAGCAACATCTCTAAAGTTTAAGGGAGAATGATCTTAACCAAGTCTCAGCTAAACTGCTAATCAAACGTGGGGGCAAAATGTAAACCATCCAGGCATACGAAGAGCCAAACCATTACATCCATACACCCTTCCGGAGGAAATTCCCGGAGGCTCTCCTACAACAAACCAAGGAAAAGGACAACATGGGATACAAGAGAAAATTGAGCTACTCCCAGAAACCTAATGAAATGACCAATACCTAGATGAAAACTGCTGTACATCAGGCTTAGAAAAAATAAATCAAAGCTAAAATAACTCATCAGTGGGCTCTACGAGATCTTCAAAGAGAAGGATGGAATGGGCTCCCCACAACAAACAAAGTGAGTAGGAAGCTGGGAGACGTTGCTGATGTGGAGGTGAACGTGTGTTCTCCCAACTAAAAGAAGAGGAAGGAAAGAAAGGAAAAACGAAAAACTTTACAGAAACAGGATGATCTAAATATCAAGCAAACAAAACTGTGACCCGATTTTGAGCCATTTGTGGAGTGCAGAGGTGACCAGTGGCCCACAGAGCAGGACACAGGCCTCGTGGGCTGCGTGGCCCCATGGCGATGCCACGGCACAGCCCCAACCACAAAAGCGCAGTCAGAAGCGAGATCACAGTCACAGAGCGGAATGTGACTGTGTCAGCCTTAAAAATGCAAAGTAAGCGGGAAGTGGACAAATGTGGACAGGACGCAAGAGGTGGGTGCTGAGAGGCCAGGGTGGCTGCTTAGGACTGCCCGTGGGTGCCCGGTCATCCTGGGATACTTAAAACTAGCAGCGTAAAAGTCACACGTCGAGGGGACAGAGTGGGCTGGGGTGGAGGGGAGCCAGGTCCACGATCTCACAGCACAGATGAGATGTCCACAGCGGTGAACCGAGAGAGACCAGCCCGAGCGTTTCCTTCGTGTCCTCGGGGTGGTGACACTGGAAAAGGGATTTCCAGAGAGCACCCGCCTCCCCATCTGGGCCTGGAGGGAGGCAGTGGGGAGGGGCACCCCTCTCCCCACGAACTCTCCTCTGCTGCTTTTACATGTGTGTCCTATTCTGGTGAAACTTTTAAAGTTTAAATATAATGCCGTTGTGTCATGTTTCATCTAAAGTAACGTACCAGGTAAACACACAAATATTGCACCAACCCTTATTTTGCTACTCTTCTAAAGCTGATAAGCCCTTGGTAAAGATCAATTTAAAGGGCCCAGTTCATTTTTTTAATTTATCTGAGGAAGTGTGAACGTTTTTCAGCTTCTCAGATTGCACTGTAGTAGGCAGACACTCAATTCATTCCACTGGCGTGAGCTCGAGGCTGCACACACTCAATAAATGTCATTGCAAAGAGCCCTTTTCCCCATAAAAGGACATTCAGACGTGAAGGCTGAGCCCCTGCTCCTCCCACACCTCCTCCTGGCAGCAGGCGCTGGGATCAGGCAGCACCCGTCAGCCGTGCCGCTAAAAGTCCGAGCCGCTCGAGACCGCGTGGGGAGGGATGCCTGGCCCAGGGCCAGCCGCTTGGCACCAGCCACATCCCGGTTCTGGTGGCATCTCCTCGCCCACAGGTGCAACAACAGACTGAAAACCTCTTGGACTTTGTCCGGTTGCCAAAGCAAACACAGCCAGAGTCCAAAGCTGCCCAGGGATGCCGGCGAGCTGAGCCCGAGCCCACACGCCAGGGCTCTCACAGGGGTGACGAAAGCCGCCCTGGGGCCCCGGGACCCCGCCAAGCTGTTACCTCTTTCTACCCTCGGTTTTCCCACCTGGAAAACGGGGGTCCTGGCAGTCGCATGTCACAGGCGGTGAAGAGGAGCGAGAGCTGTGTGGAAAGTGCTCAGGCTGGGGGCACTCGGGGAGCCCTTGGCTGCCGCCTGCACCGACCTCCTCCCCTTCTCTAAGGAAATTACTGGGGGGGGGCGGGGGGGCTCCGGCAGGAACAAGGGGGTGAGCAAAAGGGAGGGAGGCCGGGAAAAACTCCTCTGCACTAGGGAATGCCAAATTTCAGGTGGAAAAGCTCATGAGGCAGCCAGCAACCTCAGCTCCCAGGGGCCCAGACCGTGCCCCCGAGGTGGGCAGGGGGCTTCCACCCAGAGGAAGGGGCCAGGCTGCTGGGTCCCAGCAGGACCCAGGCCCAGAGCAGTGGCCTTCTGGAGACAGCGTCGCTGCCCCCCGGCCCAGGATGAGGGGCCAGGACCCCCGAGGCTAGTGCAGCTTTGACAACGTCGATTCTGGGCCCCTCAAACAGGGAGGCGCCGTGGACTTTCCTCCCCCCAGCTCCTGTGCCCTCCGCACCCCACCCGCCCCCCGACACTCAGCTCCCCTCAGCTCCCCGGGGAGGCACACCCAGGGCCCCAGAGGCCTCTCCGGAAACACTTCTCTGAACAACAGTCGCCCACCCAGCCCCGGGACCCCCTCCAGGCCTCTCCCCCAGGCACCCCGCCTGTACCCCCCCTCCCCTGTGCTCCCCGGAGGCCGCAGGGTCGTTGCTCAGCTACCTGCACACACCTGAGCCTGGGGTGCCCCACCAGTTCTCCTTCAGGGACGCGCTCAGCCCGCGTCCACCAGACCGGAGCAAACGGCCACCCCTGGCTGTCCAGCTTCTCCAGCTCTTTGGTCTTAGGTTGAAAAGACAACGTAAAAACAAAAATGTCTACACTTAAGTTGTTTATTTTTTTTATTTTTTTTTTTTTTTACCGGGAGGTACCGGGGATCGAACCCCGGTCTCTCCATATGGTAGACGGACGCCGAACCTCTTGAGCCACATCCGTTTCCCACTTAAGTTGTTTAAAAGGTAAACAGCTGCCACGGAAACACCACCGAAAATGGTGAGCCATTTTCATGCCCATCCAAGTGCAGCAAATGGTCTTGTTAAGACATCTGTGAGTCAAAAGACCTGAAGCGCCACCAAAACCCTGGTCACGCTACCGCCTCGGGCTGATACACTGCAAGCCCTCCCCGCCGACCCGAGTGAAAAATCAACACTCACAGCTGATAAAAGCTAAACAAGCGGGTGGGAACTGCAGCACCCCGGCACTCCTGACCAACAAAAGTCAATAAAAGTAAAGGAGACAAAAAAAGTGAAGGAGAAGAAACCCGCAGGGAGGTGGGGGCCGGCACCCTCTGGTGGTCACCGCAGGAAGTTGCCTCTCCCCTGCCCAGGAAGCGAAACTTGAGAGTGCCAGTCCAGGCGGCCCCCAGGGACGTCCAGCCGCGTCCTGGCCACAGGGCACCCCAGCACCGAGCAGGTCCCAGGTACAACGCGGTGAGCAGGAGGAACACAGAGGCGTCTAAAGTCAGAACTGGGGGACTCGGCAAGCCCTCGCTTTCACCTCTGCGGCACTGCTCCCCGAGTGCTGCCGGCCGAGGACCACCATGTCCCGGAAGCTCAGCAGAGCAGGGGTCAGGCGGCTCGCTGCCTGCCGGCCGCAGGACTCACGCCCGGTGAGAGAACGCCCACCCGCTCCTTCACCCCATCACTCCAGTGACGGCAGAGCCCGCCCAGGGCGCAGCGTCTGCAGGTCTCAATCCTACGCAAGCCCGTCCACTCGGCAACCGTGGCCGTGTGCGCGGCTTCAGAGGCCCTCCCTGTGCAGCCCTGACCCCTGGAAAATGCCAGGGCCTGGAGGATGGTGCATCCTCTGGCCTCTCCTACATTCTCTGTCTGGAAAGTCTAAAATACAGTATCGATCAAGGAGGTGACTGCTTTTGTCTAGAACATGCCATGAGTCCCCCCACCCACTAAGTCTGACATTAAATGCTCAGCCTGTGTTCAGAGGCCTCTGTAGTGGCATGAGTGGGGGGATCAGTGGATGGATGGGGGAGGAAGGAAGGAAGGAGGGAGGGAGGGGAAGGAAGGGAAGGAAAGAAGGGTGGAAAGACTTCCATGGCATTTAATGCTCTACTGAGACTGAATAAAAAGACCCCATCCCCACCCACTTAACGTTCTGTTAGCAACAGTAAAAATGGGACCAATTTAAATGACAGGTAAAAAAGAATATGAAGTGATTCCGGAAGACAAGGGGTGACACCTGGTGGCGGCCCCAGAGTTTGGGATTAATGTAAGGGAACTGCAGGCTTCACCTCGGGGCAAGCACCACAGCGTCTGGTCTGTGGCTCGGGCCAGGTGGGATGCCACCCTCTGCGCCCGCTGACACTGGGGTGGCACCGCAGGGCCGGGGGGCCGGGGGCGAAAGCCAAGACGACGTCAGGCCAAGGGGGCCCCCAAGCAAGGCTGGATGGAGTGGCACCCACCTGCCCTGCCCTGCCCTGTGTCCCCCCAGTTGTGCAGGCCTGAGGGGCCCTGCCGCCCCCACGCCCGCCGCCCCTGGCCAGGAGGGCCAGGTGGGCCAGGCGCCCTCCCTGCTGGGCGAGGGGCATCCGTGCAGTCAGAGAGCCGGGAAGGTCGCCCGAGGGCACGGCCCCGGGCCCATTAGCGGGAGAGTCTCCCCTGAGGAAGAACACACCCCGCCTGCCTCAGACCTCAGCTGTCAGAAAAGCTGCTGCCTCGCCGCGGACTGAACCGTGCCCCGACGGACGTGCTGGCGCCCGACGCCGGCCCTGGCCTGTGACCCTGCTTAGAAGTAGCGTCTCCGAAGCTGGGAAGAGCTACGATGAGGCTGAGCATCACCACATGCGTGACCAGTGCCCTCATCCAAGACGGCGTCCGGGACGCTGGGCAGGGCGCGGCCCCGGCTAGGCAGGGGAGAAGGCGCGGATGGCCCGCAGAGCTGCTCCGGGGCCTGCAGGCCGGGAGAGGGCCGCCCGCACCGGGGAGGGGCCAGGAGGAGCCGGGAGGGACCGGGAGGGGCCGGGAGGGGCCGGGAGGGGCCGGGAGGGGCCGGGAGGGGCCGGGGTCGCAGAGGTGCCGAGGCCAAAGGGGAAAGCGGGCCGGGAACGCCGCCGCCCCCACCCCAGGCCACCAGCTCAGTAAGGCCTGCGGCCGAGCGGCCAGCGGGGCCGGAGGGGACAGCTTCCTCCCCGCGAGGGGCTTCTCGTCAGCGACTTTAACCCGGAAGACCCAGTCAGCATAAATGGAAGTCGTCGTCTCCGTGGAAAGGGCTGTGAGGGCCGCTGTATTAGTCAGCCAAAGGGGTGCTAATGTGAAATACCAAAAAATGGGTTGGTCTTTATAAAGGGTGTTTATTTGGGGTAGAAGTCCACAGAGACCAGGCCATAAAGCATTAAGTTTCTTCTCTCACCACAGTCCATTGCCACGTGTTAGAGCAAGACAGCTGCCAGCATTTGCCAGGGTTCAGGCTTCTGGGGTTCCTCTCTTCCCGGGGCTGCATTTCTCTCCGGGCTTAGCTCCTGTTCCCTCCACAAGGTCAGCTGTAGATGATCAGGCGAACGGCTTGCTTCTCTTCTCTTCTTTCCAACATCAAAACTGCTTCTCAAAAGACTGCTTCACCTGTCCTTGGCCTTGCCTTTTATATTCGATTCCCCACCCACCAAGGGGTGGAGCTCAACGCCCTAATCCTAACCTAATCGTGCCCAGATTAACAGATCAGTTTACAAGCATGATTCAATTATATTTTTGGAATTCATAATTACATCAAACTGCCACAGGCGCCCTCTGCTGGCCAGCCAGGAAAGTGAGGGAAGGCAAGCTCGTGTCTCCCGCCCCATTCCCAGGCCCCGTCGATCTGGTCTGCGCCCCTGTTTTGATAACTTAACCAGGGCAATCTTAAAGTTTTAGAAAAACTGAGCCAAAACTCAAAGAAGAGCTTTGAAACAGAACCACTAGGCAAGAGAGAGCAACTGACCGACAGTTAAATCACCAACACAATTGGATGCCTTGATACCAACAAAAGATAACAAGCCACACTAAGACTCATGAAAATATGGCCCAGCCAAAGGAAGAAACCAAGAGTCCAGATGAAACACAGGATTTAAGACTACTAATCAATGATGTTAACAGAAACCTCCTTAACCAATTTAAGGAGATGAAGGAAAATATGACTAAGGAGATAAAGGATATTAAGATGACACTGATGAACATAAAGAACAATTTGAAAGGCTACAAAAGAAAAAGTAACAGAGCTCATGGGAATGAAAGACAATGGATGAGATTAAAAATACAACAGAGGCATATAACAGCAGATTTGAAATGCTAGAAGAATGAATAAGTGAAATCAAAGACAGAACATGAAAAGATAGGACAGAAAAAAGAATGCAGAAAATTGAGCACGGTCTTAAGGAACAGAATAACATGAAACACACAAGCATACACGTTACAAGTGTCCCAGAAGGAGAAGAGAATGGAAAGGGGATAGAAAGACTATCTGAGGAAATAATGACTGAAAATTTTCCAACTCATATGAAAGACATGAATATCAATATCCAAGAAGTACAATGTATCCCAAACAGAATAAATCTGAATAGACCTGCTCCAAGACATCTACTATTCAGAATGCCAAAGGCCAAAGATAAAGAGAGGATTCTGAGTGCAGCAAGAGAAAAGCAAAGCATCACATACAAGGAAACCTCAATAAGGCTAAGTGCTGATTTCCCATCAGAAACCATGGGGGAGAGAAGAAAGCGGTTGAATATAGTTAAAGTTCTGACAGAGAAAAACTGCCAGCCAAGAATGCTTCATCTGGCAAAACTGTCCTTCAGAAATGAAGGCTAGTTTAAAATCTTTACAGCAAACAAAAACTGAGAGAATTTGTTACCAAGAGACCAAATCTACAAGAGATATTAAAGGGTGTGTTACAGCCTGAAAGGAAAAGACAAGGGCAAGAGCCCTGGAGGAGAGTGTAGAAGTGAAGAACATAAGAGAAACAGGAAGGGTTAACAGACCGACAATAGTAAGATATGACAACAGAAAACCAAGGGATAACATGGACGAAGTAAGTAACATCGTCCGTTACTTACTTAACAGATTGAACTCCCCATATAAAAGACATAGACTGCCAGAATGGATTAAAAAAACATGAGCCGTCTCAAGAGACTCACCTTAGATGCAAGGACACAATCAGACTGAAAGTGAAAGGTTGGAAAAAGATATTCCACGCAAACAGTAAGCAAAAAAGAGTGAAGCAGTGATGTCGATATCAGATAAAATACCTTGAATGCAGTGTGCCATGTGTCCTTGTAAGGAGAGGAAACGTGGGCAGGGTTAGAGAGCTGTCCGCGTGGTGAAGGCAGGGAAGGGGTGGCATAATGCCGCCACAAGCCTAGAAGCACCAGACACCGCCCAGCACCCCCCAGCAGGGCAGAGGCACCGAACGGAGTCTCCCCTTTAAGAGAACTCGCAGCCCTGCCGACACTTCGGCTTGGCTCTAGGCTCCAGAAGCGTGAGGCGATGCATTTCTGTTGTTTACGCCGAGAAGACTGTGGTATGCCTTCCAGCAGCCCTGGCGAACCAGCCAGCGTCTCCCCCACCTCCTGAGCACCCCACCCAAATCCAAGTGCTTCCCTTTGAGGGAATTTACAACGGGATACGCCTCTTCTGTGCAGGGGACCTCAGAGCTGGCCCCCAACCAGCAGCACCACCAGGAGCTTGTTGGAATGCAGATGCTCAGGCCCACCCAGACCTGCTGAGTCAGGAGCTCCGGGGCTGGCACTCAGCTACCTGTTACACCTAGTTAAAAGACCAGCTTGTCTTATGCCCAAACATTTGCTTACATGAGCTAGATCTGGTTTGCCGTTTACACTCCCCCTACTTCCACCCTCCAGGCTCACAGTAACCTTCCCCAGCTTCCTTCCTCCTGAAAAAGGCTGCTGAGCCTCCCACAGATGCCGAGGAGTTCTCTCAAGTCCCCACCAAACATCTGAGCTTCCTTTTCCCTTTGTGCCTGCAAATCATATCACTTGGCATGGCATTTTGGACCCATGTTAGAGGATGGCTGTTACAGCAAGTCTTTAAGAGAAAAGTCTCAAGTCCTGAGAAAAGCTATGGAGAAGAAAGATACACGAAAGCTAAGACACTGGGGAAAGTTTGAAAGGACCAGGCGAGTGTCCCCATGGGGAGCCATTCCATGTTCCACTCACCGGCAAAAGCTGAGCTAGCAGGAACATCTTAGGTTTCGCCTGGTAAAACGTACGTCATCATTTGAGCCATGGGGCAGAGGGGCTGCCAAGAGGGCTGGTGAAATCACCCTCACCAGAGACCCTCGATGAGGTCACGGCGCCAGAGTCGCCTCCACCAGGACGATGACGTGGGCCGTGCCTGGGCGAGCAGGGTCTGAGGCCGCCTCTCCTCACTGCCCAGCCATAATGCAGGGCCCGACTCGGGGTCGGGTGGTTGCCTCAGCACCAAGGGGCACCTGAGACCCGTTCCACCTTGTTACCTGGAGGCTGTGGCGCCGGACGTTGGTCTCCTGGAAAAGCCCGCTGGCTCCTTCCTGCCAGCCCCCGCCTCCCCAGGGACAGATCCCCCAGCCACAGCAGCCACGCCAGTAAGAGCACGAGGCTACGGCATACCTGCCCCGTGTCCACGTCACCCAGGCACGCCTCACACACTCACGCAGCCCATTTCACAGACAAGAGATCCAGGGGGCTGGAGTCGGGGGCTGGCCGGGTCAGGTCAGCTCTGCGCCCAGGCCCTCCGACTTCCCAGCGG
>JAKSZT010054233.1:372041-408199 GCA_026826555.1 Tolypeutes matacus | reverse complement strand
GCGAGCGCTGTCCTAGGCTAGTCCCTCACGTTGCCTCTGCTGGGGTCCCGGAAATGGGTGAGATGATCTGCCGCAGAGCTGACCAAACAGCGGCTTCCCGCAGCACTGGACGCAGAGTGCGCGCCCCCCCAGGGCCCCTCTGCGCCTCGCCGGTGCCGTTCCACCTTGTGGGCAACAGACATCAGAGCCCAGTACCCCAGCCCGTTTAAGAAGCCCTGCATCCTGTTTAAGGAGCTCTGCATCCTGGGGGCCCCTGAGCAAGTGCAGTGAGCCCTGGAAGGGGCGTGGGCACCCGGGGTGGGGGTAGGGGGGCGGCTGTGGGACAGCAGAGGCCAGGCTGGGCCGGGGGACAGGATCTGTTCCTTCTGCTGGGAAAGCTGGGCTCGGGTCATAAATAGCATTCACGGGGGGCTTCGCCTTCCTCCTAGCTTCTCCAGGCTCCAAGGCGTGGCGGTGCTCTAGAGATGGAGAACCGGGCAGTGCTGAGCCCTAGGAGGAGGGAGCCTGCCGAGGTTTTCTCTCCCAGCTGCTTTTTCCAATCCAACATACGGCGGGGGGCGGGGGGCGGGGGGGAGCGGGATGCACATGGCTTCACGGGTCCCAACGCTTGGTGGTGATGCCACACCCAA
Source organism: Tolypeutes matacus (assembly GCA_026826555.1). Classification (NCBI taxonomy): domain Eukaryota; kingdom Metazoa; phylum Chordata; class Mammalia; order Cingulata; family Chlamyphoridae; genus Tolypeutes; species Tolypeutes matacus. The sequence goes on along the minus strand of JAKSZT010054233.1, from coordinate 407,570 downwards.
AACGGCCACGTGAGGACATGCTCCCCGGAACTCAGCCGAGGCATGCCGACCGCTGCCCACGAGTCAGCTCTCAGCACTTGTTCCCAACAGCCCACTCCTGCTGGATCCTCTCATGGCTCTGCTGCCACCGTGCGCCTTCCACGCACGGCGGCCACGGGCCCCTTCCACCCAACGTGGCCACTGGGCCCCTTCCACCCACCGCGGCCAGCGGCACCAGGACACAGGTGGGTGGGAAGAGGTGAGCCGCCTTAGCAGGAGGGCAGATGGCTCTCGCGTGGACCCTGGCACGCCCTCACGCCCTCGTTCTAGCCAGGAGCCCCTGCCTTGTGCCACCAGCCATGGTGTGAGAAGCTCCAGCCCATGGAATCATCCCCACCCCCAGAACACTCAGAGAACAAACAAGGAGATCAAGTGAAATCAGGGCCAACTACCTTCATGGCGCCCACGGCTTGGAAGGCCACGGCTAGTCGTGAAGGGGTCAGCGTGGCCAGCATCGCGTTGAGTCTGGCCCCCTTGTTCTTAATGGGCGAGTGGTACCGTCCATCTGCACTCACGGAGCCAAACCTGCGGTGGGGGGGCAGGTGGAAAGGAGGGCGGGTTTAGCCAAAAGAGGAGGGCAGGACAGCTGCCCACAGAGGGGCCACACCAGCTTCCTCCTCCTGGGACCTCCCCAGCGTGAGGGGGAGGCACGGAGAAGGCCTGCTCTGTGGCAGGTAGGAGCAGGCATCCCTCCCCTGCCAACCTGCTGCCTCGGCCGTGGCCCAAGCCGCCACCCCACCCCAGTGGCTATGAAGTGGCACTTCACTGTGGTTTTGACTTGCGTTTCCCTAATGATGAATGCTGTTGAGCATCTTTTCACGTGGTTATTAGCCATTGGAAAAATAGCTAGTCAGATCTTTGCCCGTTTTTTAATAGTGATTTGTCTTGTTTTTGTTGAGATTTAATAATTCTTTATATATTCTGGACAGAACACCCTTATCAGACATTTGATTTCAAATATTTTCTCTCATTCTGTGGATTGTCTTTCCATGTTTTGGGTAGTGTTCTTTGCAGCACAAAAGATTTTAATTTGATGAATTCCAATTTACCTACTTTTTCCTTTTGCTACTTGTGCTTTTGGTGTCATATCTAAGAAATCATTGCCTAATTCAAGGTCATGAAGATTTACTCATGTGTTTTCTTCTAAGAGTTTTATGCTTTCAACTCTTACTTTTAGATCTGTGGTCCACATTCACTTAATTTTTACGTGGTCTTAGGTAGGGGCCCAACTTCATTATTTTGATTGTGGATATCCAGTTTTCCCAGCACCATTTCTTTCAACACTGAATTATGTTGGCATCCTCATCAGAAATCAATTGCCCAATTGCCAATAGATGGAAACAACCCAGGTGTCCCTCAACTGGCGAATGGATAAACGAACTGTGGTATATATGCACAATGGCATGGCATATTACTCAATCATAAGAAGAAGTGAAGTCATGAAGCATATGACAATGTGGATGAAGTTGGAGGACATTATGTTGAATAAAGCAAGCCAGGCACAAAAGGACAAATATGGTATGACTTCGGTACTATGAACTAAATATAATAGGCAAACTCAGGGAGTTAAATATAAGTCACCAGAGAATAGAACGTGGTTAGAGAATGGAAAGCTGAGATTTAATCTGTGCAGAATTGGTAAAAAGTTGTTTGTAAATGTTTGGAAATGAATAAAAATGGTGAAAGCATATCATGGGATTTGTAATTAGTAGTGCTAACAAATGGGTATGATAACGATTTGTTTCTTTGTGTGTTCTTTTGAGTAACGAAAATGATCTGATATTGATTGAAGTAATTGAATGCACAATTCTGTGATTATACCAAATACCATTGATTGTACACTTTAGATAAATACTATGGTTTATAAACAAAAATATAATAATAATAGGGTGGGTTGAGGGAAATATGCACCAAATGTAAGATATGGACAATAGTTAGCAGAAATACTTTGATGATGCTCTTTCATAATTTGTTACAAATGTTTCACAACAATGCAAGGTGTTTGTGGAGATGCATGGGAGCCCCGAACGACGTCATGCGTGCTTGTTTTATAAGTTCGCGACTTTTACTATACACTCATTGTTTATGTCTGCTCATGGATGAACGCTATACTTCAATAAACTGTTTTTAAAATGAAAAAAAAAAAAAAATCAGTTGACCACAAATGTGTGGGTTTATCTCTGGACTTTCATTCTCCTCCTTTGATCTATGTCCTTCACGCCAGGACCACAGTCTTAATTACTGTAGCTTTGAAGTAAGGTTTGAAATCAGGAAGTGTGAGTCCACCAAATTTGTTCTCTTTCAAGATTGTTTTGGCTATTCTGGGATTTGGGTGAGGATTGCATGACTCTGAAGATCAAGGTAATCATGTGATGAACCAGCACCCGAGCATAGGGCTTTTCCCTCAAACCTCAAGCAAAATCCTTGCCGCTTCTCCTCTGGAGTGTTTGTGGGGGCGGCCGAGTTGCCAACTGAAAGGCCTCATCGTCAAATCTTGCTGAAAAAGAAAGGCTGCACGCATCCTTGCATCTTCGACGGGCGATGAACACTGTCCTCTTCCTTTGTGGTTGAATCTGACTTTCTAATCTCTGGGTTCTGCTCCTGGCAGAGGACTGGCCGGGCCCCAGATTTACTTCTACACAACCCAAGGCTCCAGCGCTGCGGCTCCCCTTCTCCCTTCCCCATCTCCAGAGTAGAGTGGTGCTGATGGGTGGCCGCCAACGTGCACGCGGAAGGATTCACACCCAACAGGGTGACGGCAGGGCTACTCCTGTTTCCTCTCGTTTCCCATCAATTCACAGGAGAAGGAAGTTAAACAGAATTCGGCCCATGTGAGATTTGTCTCCCAGGTGTTCTTAAACCTCCGGCACCTCCTAGCACACTTCTTTTCTGGCAAGAACTTGCAGGCAACAAGAAGGAGTAAATGTGGAAGGAAAATCCCCAGGAGAGCAGAAGGCTGCTTATGCTCAGCCTGATGGCTTGCACTTCTGCAGATCGAAGTCTGCCCTGGCTCTGTGTTCACTGTCAACGTGGAACGCTGCTGAGCAAACAAGGCAGTCAGTCTTCCTTCGCCTCTGCAAAGAGCAGCGTCCGCTCCCAGAGTGCGCGTGAGCCCACCTTGGTCTCCCGGCCACGAGGCCAGAGAGGGGGCACTGGGCACCTCCGGCATTACCCATCACGTCACAGGGGCCACAGACTCCGGAGCTGGAGGGGGCACCTCATCCCCCGCCACCCACAAAGGACGCTGAGGCGCAATCAAGCGGCTCACCTTGTAAGAGCAGTAAGGGATCGACTGCACGATTAATAGATTACAGAGCACTTGGCGGTCTGCTGCGGTGCTGCTGAAAATAGCATGCCGCGTACTTATTGTTGTGTAAAAACATTTGCTATATGATGTTAAATGGAAATAAGTTATGAAAATAGACTCTAAGTCAATCTCATTGGGAAAACCTCAAGCAGGCCTCTATAAGTGAATCGGCAGTGGAAATGTCTTGGGAGACACACATTAAAGTGTAAAGTGCTATTATATCCAAGTTATAACATTTGGATCATGTTTTTTATTCTCTTTGCTTATCTACGTTTTCCAATTAGTTGTGACGGTTAAGTTCAAGTGTCAACTTGTCTAGGTTTTTGTGTCCGACTGTTGCAAGCAAGCTCTGGCTGATCGCTGCCATGAGGGTACTTCGTAGATGGGTTTGCATATATGGTCAGTTGGCTGCATCTACTACTAATTGCATCTACACTCAACAAAGGAGATTGCCCTCAGCAATGTGGGGAATCCCCTCACCCCATCAGTTGGCTGCCTTACAAGACAGAACTGAGGATTTCAAAGATCAGAAGGAACAATTTCCATCTCTACTTCAGCCAGCCAGCTTCACCTGGGGAAGTCAACATTGCCTTCATCAGTTTCCGACCTGAAGCCTGTCCTGGGGAATCTGCTCTTGCCAGTCTCCACGGTCACATCAGCCACTTCCTGTAGTCAATCTTTTAGTGTTTCCATGTACGTATCTCCTGTCGGATCTGTTTCTCTGGAGAACCCTGACCAGTGCAGCTGTCAGTAATCATGTAAGGGTGGTGGGGGAGGCCTGGACGTGTGGTACGTGGGACCCAGGAGGACCCAGGAGGAACCGGGCATGGCGTGGGACAGCAATCCCGTGAGAGGAAAACGACTCACCTATCCAGTAGGTTCTCCCTGAATATCCGAACCTTGTTGAATATTAAAATCCCGTTGTCCACACCGTGCAGACCTAGAAATGACAGAAGTGGACTGGAGCTAGCTGCAAGGAAGCCTGTACGCTCCCATCAGGTCGCTGCCCCAGCGCCTTCCCAGGCTGGCCTCCACTGAACTGTCCCTCCACGTTGCTCCCAGAGGCTGTGGGGAGCTCATCCACCTGGCCCAGCAGCTCAGTGACCAGAACAGGCACGTTCCGGGCAAACGGAAGAACGCAAGGCTGTTCTTTCACAGAGAATGCCAGAAAGCCAGGTCACCGTCCCGAATAAAGCAGAGCCCAGGTAACTTCTCCCTCCCAGTGCCTTCTCCTCAGCACAGGGCGTGAATCTGGGAAAGCCGGTGACCAAAAGCCAAGGGAAATGGGCCAGGGGCAGCAGCGGTAGGGTGGGCCAGTGCCCAGGCTGGTGCCCTGGACACCGCCTGAAACCCACAAGTCCCATCTCCCAACGACACCTGCCAGAGGGGCCACCTTTTGTCCATAACCACCTAGGGAGGTGTAATCTGGGAAAAAGTCTTTATTCAGAACATCGCCCCTTGATAATGACAAACTTGATTTAGGAGCTTACGAGGAAGCAAAAGCCAATGTTCTGAAGTTCAACTGCTTGGCCCCACTTCCCAGGAGCTGGGCCCACCCCTCCACCTGACACGGCCACCAGAGCCAGCAAGGGCCCAAGTCACCCCTGGAGATAAATCAGAAACACCTGCAAACCGCAGCAGCCCATCCCTCAGCTGCCACGGGGGCCTGCATGCGAATCTCCCTCCAGCCCCCTCTTTTCCCCTGCTCCTTCTTTCCTCGCGGTTTCCTTCTCCCCACACCCAAGCCAACCCCCAGGACGCCTCCAGGGCCTCACAGGCTGCTGGGGACACAAGAGGGAGCGCGTCCGCCTGCTGGCTGAGGAGAGAGGAGCGGCCCTGCATATCCACCCACAGCGCCCAGGAACGTTCTCCAGCAGCCCCTGTGAGACTCTCAGCTAGACTTCGAAACCAGCGTCTCCGGGGGGCTCTGCCTCCACGGTTTCCTGAGCTTTGTTAGAGTCTCCTTGGGGTGGGGTGGGGTGGCATGGGGAGCGGGCGGGAGGCCCCGAGGAGGGCAGAAGAGGGTTAACTGGCCTCATCTTCTTTGTACATCATGTCAATAGCCGTCACCCCCGGGTACAAGCTTCCGTTTTCATCTCGGATGGGAACGATGAAACAGTGCGGCCCTAAGGCAGGCAGAGACGCAGAGTTTTAACCTCTTCTTCCTAAAGATATGCATTTCCTGGAACAGTATAAAATCATTTCGATCCTCAAGTTCCTTTGCTATGACTGCACCACACGTGAGTGTATAATGTAAAAACGTAGCGGTAAATTACAGCACCGTGTGCATTTGCCAGAACATATCTAAGCAGTGAATTTCTTAAAGATAAAGGCAGCCCTAGGAAACGAGTTTTGGGTGCAAAATACTCATTGTGATAGTGAAGAGAGATTCTAGTTTTCTGTGCTGGTAACAAACCTTGCGATCTTCCATTTATAACGAGCTGGGCAAAGACAGCCGCGTAATTCCCTTGCATGGCATTTCCCATGTACATCTTCTGGGCGTTCTCGCACGGCGTGTCGAGGACAAACTCCTGCACCAAAACAGCAGGGCAACAGGGCACTGCCCTCGTCGGGGCTCGTCTCTGCTCCTCGACTCAATGCGACCCGGCAGCGAAAGCAGAGCCCCAGTGGGCAGGGCTGCGTGCTCGGGGGCTCAGGGACCCCAGCCGAGGAGGAAGCAGACGGAGAGCCGCGGGCTCGCCCCTGGAACCGGCACCCTGCGTTGTGGCCTCCCGCTTGAAAACGAGAGAGAAGCGAAGCGCTTTCCAAATGCATAATCCAATCAGGAAAATAGACTGCAAATTCTCCGTCGAGCGGAGGTTTGCTCCTGTCCAGCCTCTTGGGCGACCGTGAGGCCCGAGGCCGAGCCGCCCGGCTTTGTGGCACGAGGTCCCGCCGCAGGGACCAGCTCGGTTGCTGCTGAGGCCTCTACTCCCACACCACCGCCGAGAGCCCCGGAAGCCCTGGGGCCACATGCTCTGCTCTCCACACGCCCCTTCACCCCCAGACGCACCGCCTGGGAGGCTCATAAGAACAGGACGCACGGCCAACGGCCCGGAGCCCACCTCCGGGTTTCATTTGTCCACCGGCCTTTCCTCCCCTGGGCAAATCCCCGTGACCCCCACCGCCGCCGGGGCTTGAAGTCCCTGCCACCCATGACGAGGGTCTCTTGGTTAAAGAGCATCCCACCAACTGAAGGCTGAAGTTTTACGGTCCAAGCCAGGCCAGGCGGGCGGCAACCACGGCCCCTTCCGTCCCTGCCTGGAAGGGCAGCGCATTCCATGCTGACTTTCCCACAGATAAATCATTCGTTCAGGCCTGTGGGGGGCTCTTTCAGAACCTGTCTCTCCCTGGCCTGGCTAATGAATATAATAAAAAGGGTGAAAAGAGCCCTTACCAGGAGGGCTTTTGAAGGGAAAGACTCTCAGGATGTGCCGCCCGGCTTGCCTCTGTAAAGTGACCGAGGACGCCAGCCGTGGTCAGGAAGCGGCGGGAGGAAAACACAGGCTTTTGGTTTTCCGTCTCTGCTCAGAGCCTTTCTCCTCCCTGGGAGCCAGTTCAGGGGCCACGTGGAAAATGCTGCCCTCGCCTCTCGTTCTCCCCACTCCCATTCGCCACCTGGGTTCCCCTGAAGCCCCTTGCCGAGGAAAGACTGGCCGCGGCCGCCAGCCCTGGGTACGGGGTCCGGGGGCACGGCCGAGCGTCGGGGGCACGGCAGAAGAGTAGAGCTGCAATTTAATCGGAGCTGACAACACCGGCGACCCGGCTGAAATGAAGCAACGAGCAATTATTGATCCCACAGAGATTAGCGCAGATTTCGGACGTCAAAGCACATACACTGCACTTTCTTCTGGCCAAGACACGGCCTTGAAGCCTGAGAAAACATTCTCTGACAGGTGTTTGCACAGGGAAACGTTTCAGGGCTTTTCAGAAACAAACGGACAAGCGGAGCCTTTTCAGAGCCGCCTCTGAGGGCCGCCCCTGTCTTCTCGGACTGGCCATTCTCAGAGGGAGGCGCTGGGCACGGCGCCCAGCAACCAAGCAGGCCACGGAGTGGGGGCTCCCAGCTCCAGGAAGGAAGGAAAGGCCGGAGACGCCGGCCTGACCGACAGGGCCCTGGGGGGGGGAACAGGCCACAGCCGCTCTGCCCCGAGAAAAGAGGTCCGCAGTCCTGGCAAGCACCCGGTCTGGAAACTGAGCCAGACAGGGTGGCGGCGCGAAAGCCGCGTCTAAGCAGAGCACTGCGGCGTCTGCAGCTCCTGCCAGCTGCTCTGACAGCGAAATGGCCAGCGCTCAGAGCACTGAGAAGATGCTTTGGCCCAAGAGATCATGGGCCTGTTCATTTTGCTAATGAGAATAAAGTGTAAAAATAAAACTAATCCTTACCTCTTAGCTAGCCTTATCCACACACACACACCAAGTAAGAATGAGACAGCCAACCCACGGGAATGAGCAACCCAAAGATGTAAGAGCTTTAAACAGCTTTTGAGGGAGAGGAGGGGTGGGGAGGGGAGGAGAGGGAGGGAAGGGAAGGGAGGAGGGGAGCGGAGAGGAGGGGAGAAGAGGGGAGGGAGAAGGAGAGCTGCAGGGGCAGAGCAAAGGCAGCAGGTAAGACTGTTTTCTGGAACTTGGTTTCCATTGTCGTGTGAATTGTACTGCGGGTCCTGGTTAAGAATCTTTCCACAGCTGCCGGGACCTGCCCTCCGGACCCCTGGCGATGGACAGCCCGGAGGTCTTCCAGCCTCTACTGCCAAGCCCCAGGCCGCGGTGCAGGACCACTGGGCTCTGTGCTGCTCCCCGAGCTGCCCTGTGCGGGGCGGCCAGGGAGCTGCGTCCGGTGCCCTGAGACTCCCCTGGGACGGGCTCCGCGCGCCAGCAGGGGCGAGGCTGGTCCGAGAGACGGGGAGCCAGGGGCCCGAGTCCCCTGCCGGCCTGGAGTGCTCACCTGTGCCGGGAGGTCGCAGGTGGCTTCGGTCTGCAGCCGCCTCACGTTGCTGCCGTGGCCCCGCTCGGACATGGCGGAGATCCCGGTGTACTTCTGCTCCTGGAGCGTGCCAGACGGGAGATGGGAGTGAGCGGGTCGGCCGGTGGGCGAGGGGCTGCCTGGCGGCCGGATGTAACTCAGCCTGATATGGCGAACGCGGTCGTCAGCACGGGCCGACTCGGAGCCACGTAGAATGCGCGCTCGGATCGCACGCACAGCCACGCACACCTCGCTGTTTGTTAAGACCCCCGTGGAGGAAAGGTATCGGCCATACCTGGAGCAGCTGCCACTTGGTGATGTGTCCTGGGCTTCCGAGGTTCCTGACCGCGCCACCAAAGAGCCAATAAATTATTCCACACTGGAAAGAAGACAGCGCAAAGGTCAGCGACAGTCAACGACCCAAGGACAGCTAAGCCCCCTGCCAGCATCCACGCAACCAGCATGCAGGCACCTCCTCGGGCAAGGCTCCAGGCCCCTCCCTCGCAGGGGCCGCCCCTGTGCCGAGCCAGCCCTCCAGCCGTGCCTCCTCAGGACCAGCTGAGGCTGCAGAGGTGCGTGACGAGACGCAAGGTGACGGTCACAGGTGCTGGCCCAGGCCACAGGGGAGACGTGGCCCGCACGCATGACCACAGAAGGCCTGGGCTCGGGAGGACGCAGCCTCCCCCTGCTGCAGGACCTGGCGCGCGTGCCCACGCGGCCCGTCTCCCCGTCTGGCTGGTGAGTGTGTCGGGCACACCCACCCCTGCACTCACGCGGGCCGGCACTGGCTCCGCTGAGGCGATGGGAACGGCGGGGCGACGTCATCACCCCCACCTGACAGATAAGGAAACTGAGCTCCCCAGAGGATCAGCAACTTGCCAAGACGGCCCCAGTCTCCGCTGCGGACTGGCGCTGCGCGGCGTGGCCACGTGGCCTCGGCGAGATCCTGTGCCGCGCGTTCTGCCTGGCCTTTGGCAAGCACTCGGCGCAGGGCCCTCTGGGTGGCGCAGGGCGATGGGTGCCCGGCACCCTACCCCCTCGAGCCACACAACCCGCTTTCCTCTGCTGAGGTCTCTGCCCCTGCACCAGCTCAAAGGGTGCCGGGGGGTGCCCCACGCCCCCAGCCACATAACATCCCCATCCTGGCTGGAGGGATGGCTTCAGGGACGAAGCCGGGATCCACTGGGACGCGTGTGAGCTGCGGGCAGGAGCAGCTCCCGCTTCTCTGAGGCAAGGGAGGCCAAGGAGCGTCACGGGGCTGGGGAGTGAAGCCAGTGGCCTGGGGCGGGCGGGGGCAGAGGGCCAGAGGCCCAGGCCGCACACCCACTGCAGCTCCCTGCCCCGGACTCCCCCCGCCGCAGCCAACAAATGCCTTTCTGGAGCAGGCGAGTTTGTACTGGGGTCGCTGCAACTCAAAGGGCCCTAGCAGCCATGGTGACCCCGAAGGCGGCACAGGCAGGGGTGGGGCGTCAGCAGCCTGTGCGTGAGGCACGTGCGCCGGAGGGCGTCAGATGCTTTTCATCAGGAGCATCACAAAGAGCCCTGGAAGGGGCTTCTGGCCCCCGGTCCTCGGCAGCTTCAGCGATGGCTTTAGGGATTCCAGAAATGGAGGCCTTCCCAGAGCTCTTCCTCCCCAGGCAGCGGCACCCCCGCTGCTGCCGGCAAACCTCCAGGAGCAGCTCACAGGGGCAGCTCGTCCTGGGAGAGCCCCGGAAAAGCAGCGTCAAAGGAATTCTTAAAGAAAGGGACACCTGGGTGAACTCGAACACGTGCCCACCTGGATTGTCTCTCACCTACCTGGAGGAGAGAGGGGACAGCTACATCCCGGGGCCGCAGCCTCAGAGGGCCACATGCGGAGGTAAGGGGGGCTGAGGGCTGCAGTCAGGACCGGCCCGAGGCGCCAAAGCCTGGGAACACTCGCGAGGCCCCGAGACTTCCCAGTGGCGACTCCAAGCGGCCGGGAAGGGCTCTGGCCGCATATCAGGGGCTACACCCCACCACTGGCCAGGCCCCGGCCGCCTGCCAGGCGCAGCACAGAGTCCCTCGTGGCCACCATCAATCTAGACCTCCACACAGGCTTATGACGGGGGCACTGGCCGCGCCATCTTTACGGAAGAGGAAAGTGGGGTGCAGGTGCCTGAGGGAATGGGGCTGCGCATCCCAGAGGCAGAACGTGGGGCCATCGATGGGCCACGGGACCAGCCACGAGAATGGGCAGCCTGCTGCACCTCGGCCGCGACCAGCCAGTGGTCAGCCAGCGGTCAGCCAGCGGGTCTCCCGAAGGCCTCAAGTCCTGCTGGATCTTTCATTCCAAGGGGAGTGGGGTGCAGGGAGGCACTGACGATGGCGACCCAGAGAGGAGGGTGAGAAGGCTCAAACAAGGACAAAAGAGAGCAGCCTCGGGGAAGAGGCCAGGAAGCGGCCTCAGTGGCTGTAGGGACCGCCGTGTTTGCAGCTGTTTCACCTGGGCTGGCTGCCACGCCGGAGCGGGCGCACGCAGCCCCTCCGAAGGCGTCTCTTTCCCAGACACCTCTCTTGCTCTCCCACCCCCAGACCAGACCCTGCTAGACTTGCTGCCCAGGGCCGCCCAGAACCCCTGGATAAACAGAGTCCTGGGGGCGGGGAGGAGACGGGCTTGGCCTGCAGGGGCACAGAGGGCTCCGACAGATCCCATGCTGACGTCCCCTCCTCAAGACGACAGCGCACGGGGAAGCGTCCAGCAGAGCTCCCAGGCCACGAGCTGCTGGCCGGCCCAGAGCTCAGAGCCAGTCCCAGCTCCATGCCCTCTGCCAGCAGAGACAGGAGGCCCTGCTCGGGGGCTCGGCGGCACGAGCTGCACACTCCTCTGTCTAGGATTTCCAGGCTCGGGGAAGAAACCCCAGCAATGGCTGATGTAGCAGGGAGGCAAGCAGAGCCGACTAACATTTTTAGTTATTTTATTCCTGTTCTCTTATCCTGGCTCATTCGTTCCATCATCACGCGTTGCGCACGTGCGCCCAGAATATAGAGGGGATCGTCCTCGAGGTGTTTGCCGTCCAGTGGGGGCAGAGGCTTGTGCTCAGGGCATCGACCCAAGATGGCCACATGCCATGTGGAACGCGACAAGGCGGAGGCGGGTGGTGAGCAGAAGGGCTCTAAACGGCAGTTCACGGCGGCTCCGAGGACGCCAGACCTAGGAAGTGAGTGAAGAGACGGAGGAGCAACCGGGTGGAGGACAAGAGTGGCCCAGAGAGGGTAAGAGGGACCAAGAGAAAGCGAACGCGGCGGAGCTCCTAGGACGGGGTGAGCCGGGCAGGACCACGCGAGCCGAGGCCACGCGGAGGGCTGGGGGTCGACTAAACTATAGCGGGGTTTTGAGACGGGAGTGACACGATTAGAAAAGCGTTTTTAAAGACCTATTTATTTAAGTCTACTCAGATTTCCTTCTAGGACACTCAGGAGAAAAACTTTTTTTTAACTTTTCATTGTATAAATTTTTAAACAAAACAGAAGAGTATGATGACCTCGACAATGGCCGAGTCATATTCTGTTTTGTTCATCTACGACCCCATCCACTTTCCCCTCCCACATCCCCAGGCTATTTCGAAGTCTATCTCAAGCATCATAGCATTTCATCCCTAAATATGTCACTGTACACTTGAAAAACCAAGGGCTCCTGTGCACACACCACCAGGACGACAGCGGGGCGTGCCAGGGTGCCCTGGCCACGGAGGCTTTAAACAAGCAGGCACAGGCAGAGCCACCTTCCTCAGAGCTCCAGGGAGCAGCCAAACGGTCGCAGCAACGGGACCAGCACCAAATCAAGAAAAAGGCAACTTAAAAGGAGTAGGAAGACTGCCGCCACTCGCCCCCCTGCTCAGCGTGGAGCTGGCCGCGCTCCCAGAACGGGTCCTGGCCCAGGCTCCAGGGAGGCGTGCACAAGGGCGTGTGTCTGTGCCACGCTGCGTGGTGCCGATCTGAAAGGCTGGACCAGGACGCCCGCCCTAGGTCAGGAATCCCACGTGTGCCCAGCATGGGGAGTGGCCCGCAGTGCAGCTAACACACTGCAGGAAAGCAAGCAAACCGCTTGGGACAAAGGATTACCTGCTTCAAAACGTACTGTACAGCACCTGGGACCAGGAGAAAGGACCATAGCCTATAGGAAAGGGGGGCGTTGAAATCTGTGTAAAGAAGGCAAAGGCCGTGCGTGCCCAGGAGAAGATGTATGCTCAGAGTCACCAGGAAGACCCTGCGTTCTCCGTGGGCTGTTCCTTGGCCCCATCGTTGGGATTGTTATGCTCTGAAGGAGAGCATGCACACGAGCAAATCTGCAAAGGAGTTTTCTTCTCTTTTCTTTTGCTGTTAGCTCATGGCATTCAAGGAAATCTCGGTCATAAAATTAGCTTGATACAAACTTAAGTAACAGACACCTCAGTGACTAAATTCCAGAGAGAGTATATCAAAATATTAAAACGTCCAGCATACAACAAAGGATAACAAGGCATAGAAAGAAACAGGAAATAACAGCCCATAAAAAGGAGCAAGATAAAGCATCAGAAACTGTCAATGAGAAAGACAAGGCCATGAACATACCAGGACTTTTTAGATTGAGAAGTTTTTTTTTTAAAGGAGGTGCTGGGGATTGAGCCTGGGACCTGGCACACGGGAAGCTGGCGCTCAGCCACTGAGCCACACCCGCTCCCCAGAGAATTTTTTTTTAAGAAGGTCAGAGACTTTTTAAAAATTGTCTTAAATATGCCCAAAGAGCTAAAGGAAAACACTGATGAAAGCTAAAATAAATCAGGAAATGATAGTGGAATAAAAAGAGGATTTCAATAAAGAGATAGAAATCACAAATAAAGGAACCAAACAAAAATACTCGAGTTGAAGACCACAGTAACGGAAATTTAAAATTCCCTACAGGGTTTCAACAGCAGATTAGAGCTGCCAGAAGAAAGAGCAAGTGAAATTGAAGAAAAAATACTTGAAATTCTTCGGTCTGAGGAGGGGGAAGGACGCCTAAGAGACCCGTAGGACACTGCCCGGCACCTCAGCACACCAGTGTGGGGGCCCACCGTGGGCAGAGGAGACTGGAGGGAAAGTCTGACGTTACTTCAAACTGAAAGGTTTTAATAAAGATAAGGACCCTTCTTTTAATATAACCGAGAAACCATTATCCCACCTCAAAATGTAACAGTAGTTCCTTAATTAGCACCAAATATCCAAGATTCACATTTCCCCCAGCTGACACATAGTTTTTCTTTACAGTCTTTGTTTGAAACAAGTCCACACTCTGCCATCAATTCAAATGTTCCTTATGTTTTAAACCTCAGGCTGCCCTTCCTCTGCCATTCAAACATTCACGGAGCAACTCGAGGCACCAGGCTGGGCGCGAGCCCTGGACACAGAGAGGCCCCACCCAAAGAGCTGGCGGCCGGTGGAGAGTGCCCACCCACAACCCACGGCGCTGCCACAAAGCAGGCAGACGGGCAAGCTGGTAAAGGCTCAACCTGGCTGGGAAGCACGAGCCAGAACAGGGTGGTCCCGCATCTGCTCTGCTCCGCGGGGCCGTCTCCCACGTGCCAGGGAGGGAAAGCCGCAGAGCACGGCTTCTCTCACGGGGTGGGCACGTCACTGGCAACGCTCTTTCGAATAATCATTCATCTATCCTTTAGGCAGTTGAGTGCCACTCCATTCCGGAGTGAAACACCTAAGGGAAGTGCTGGCCCCGGCTCAACACCAGACACACAGGAATTTTCACAGCAGCACTGGGCACATTGGCCAAATCCTCGAAACGATGTAGGAAAGTGCACAAGCAAATGCTGCTTGGTAGTCACACGAAGGAATATCGCATGGCAGACTAAAAGGAATGAACTCTTCTTGCTGTCCTGATTTTGTGATAATCAGGGTAGGCTAAACATTCGCTATATTAGAAACCATGCATGTGTCCCCAGACCTAGTTTTTCTCCCTAGGTCTGGTTTTTAGAATGCTGGTGATAAACTAAGTCTGATTTATTATATGACCATCCTGTATGGAAAAAGACTGTAACTTTGGGTATATTTGGTCAACCTTAAGAGATATAGCAGGGAGACGGATGTGGCTCGGGTGGTTGGGCGTCCGTCTCCCATATGGAGGGACCTTGGGTCTGATCCCCAGGACCTCCCGGTAAAAATTTTAAAAAGTAAAATACAGAAGGTGCGAGGGCCACCAAGCCCCATGCACATGTGTACTGCCAGGCCCCACGAGCGGGAGCCGCCAGGCCCTGTGTGCGGGTGGGCCGCCAGGCACCGCGAGCGGGTGTGCCGCCAGGTTCTGCGTGCGGGTGTGCCGCCAGGCACCGCGAGCGGGTGGGCCGCCAGGTTCTGTGCATGGGTGAGCCCCCCAGGCCCCGTCAAGCCACGCAGCAAGATGATGACGTAACAGGAGAGTGACACAAGGGAGAGCCAAGAGGAGACGCACTGAAAAACCAGGAACTAAGGTGGCGCAGGTGGTAGGACGCCTCTCCCCCACATCGGAGGTTCCAAGGATCTAATCCCAGTGAAGACAGGAGGAGAAGGATGAGAAGAGAGGGCAGGAAACAGACACAGAGAGTTGCCCAGCGAATGGACACAGAAACAGCAAAAACAGGGGTGGGGGTGGGGGGTAAAAAGGATAAAAGTAAATAAATAAATAAATAAATAAATCCTTGAAAAAAAGTGCAGGGGAGGAAGATACGGACTATGGTTAGTAGTAATACTTTGACGATGCTCTTTCATGATTTGTTAACAAATGTTTCACAACAAGGCAGGGTGTTTGTGGGGGGGTGATGTGTGGGAGCCCTGTGTGATGTGATGCATGTTTGTTTTTTAAGTTCACGATGTTTACTGAACACTTACAGTTTATGTATGTTCATGTATGAATGATAGACTTCAATAAATTGTTTAAAAAAAAAAAAAAGGAATGAACTCCCATTTCTTTATTGTTCTCCAACGACAAAACTATCGAGATGGGAAACAGGCTGGCAGCTGTCGGAGGACAGGGATGGGGGCTCGTGGGGGTGCAGCACTTCTGTATATTGTGTGTGGTGGTGACTGAATGAAACGCTACGGGACAAAGCCGCACAGAACTGCACACACGTGCACACTCACACACACACCGGGCGCACGCACGCACACGACACCTGAGCAGGTCTGCAGCCCACTCAGCAGCCGCACCACGTGCTGACACGTGCTGAGCCCTCAAGGGAAGCTGGGGAAGCCCTCACGGGACATATGGACTCATTTTGCAACTTCCTGTGCATAGTAGTATTTCAAAATCAAAGTTTTTTTTAATGAAAAATTGAACAAAAACCGTGACATGTAACAACATGGGTCAATCAGCAATAATATTTAAGTGGAAAGAATAAATCTCAAATGATTGCGATTCCCTTTTGATAAAATTAAAGCAAACTGAAATAACTGACGCACGTACAGCCAAACCATATAAAAAGAAGCGCTGCGAAGAACAGGTACGGGGCTGCCTACCAGTGAAAGCTCAGGCTGGGTGGTGGGCTGCGCCACTTCTGAAAGGTGGACCCTGCAAACCCCCTGCTGGCCCACTCCGCGCCCACGCCACGCCCACGCCACAGGCAGTGGGCCGTGGCCGGCCCGGGCCACTCACCTTCACCCCTGTGCCCATGTCCGCGATGGAGAGGACTTCTCCTATGGCAAGGCTTCGGCTCACGAAGTTCTTTTTTTTCTCTGCCTGAAAACACAACAGGCCCAATGTCAAGTTCTCCTTCAAGTTTTCGGACCTCTTAAATTAGAATGTTCTCGGGAGCATGTATTAGCTTTATAATGAAAGCTTCAACGCGACCAAAGCAATGTTTCATTAAGAAATAAACCCGCCTCCGCTGCAAGAACTGACTCCACCTCGTGTTTAAAGTGGCCTCGGGCCTCGCTCACGACGTCTCGCGCCTGCGCACGCTTCCGGTAAGTGGACAGCGACCGGACGCTGCAGGCTCGCCCGGGCCCTGCCTTGCCTGCTTCCCCAAGACCCTGCCCAGCACATATAGGATGAATAACAGCTATCATTTCATTCAGGGCTCCACGGCCTCAGCCCCTCTCTCAGCCACGCTCCGACCACCAGGACCACTCAGTCCAGGTGACCACGTGAGGACAGACGGTGCGTGCTAGCCAAAGGGGTGCTGAGGCAAAGGACCAGAACTCTGCTGGCTTTACAAAGGGGGGTTATTTGGGGTAGAAGCCGACAGTCACAAGGCCCTAAAGAGTCCAACTCAAGGCTGCTTTCTCATCAAAGTCAGCTGCCGCATGTTGAAGCGAGCTCTGCCTGGTCTCTCCTTCCTGCTTCCTCTTAAGGCTCCGTGGGCCCAGCCTCTTCCAATCTCAGCTGTAGGCTGGAGGGCTCATTTCTGCTCTGGTCTCTTCCCAAGGTCAGCTGTAAACTATCGGGTGAATGGCTCATCTCTCCCCGGGGCTCCAGGATCAAAACTGACAAAGCTCTCTCTCTACTCCTTTTGTATCTTCTTCCGTGTGTCTTCTTGGGGCGGGGACTCAGCCCTGAGCCACGCCCTACTGACGTGGTCGAATCAAAGCCCTAATCTTGATTTAATCAAGCAAACAAACCTTTGGATTTAATACAATCAAAGGGTCTGATGCCCAGAGGAACAGACCAGTTTACAAACATAATCAATATCCTTTCTGGAATTCGTAAACCATATCACACTGCCACACAGTGGGAACCAGTGGGAAGGTCTGGGAACATGTGGCACGTTGGGGAAGCCCACCCTGGGGCACGGAGTTCTAAAACCCTGGGGTCCCAGGCCCCCTTCGCTGCCCTTTTCTCACTCGCTGTACCCAGCTGCACATCCCAAAGCTACAAGCTCTTCCCCACCAGAGGAGTGAGGCAGGGCAGAAAACACTGCCATTGTCTATTTTCAAAATCCAGTGGCTGCCAACATTTCCTTAGGAGGCGGGGGCCCCTGAGGGGGGAAATCACAATTATCCATAATTATTAGTACAATAATTAACATAATGAATGCGAGTTTTCCTCACATACCCATCTCCTCTGAGACCAAAAGAAAGAAACATGCTGACCATGTGTGTGCATGTGTGCGTGTGTAGTGTGTATGAGAATCGCTGTGTGCACATGTGCCTGTGTGTCTGCATGTATGTAGTATGTGTCCTTGTGAATCCATGTGTGCATGTGTGTGGTGTGTCCACATGAATCTGTGTGTATATGCGCATATACGTGTGTGTGCATGTGAATCCGTGTTTAAGTGTGAGCATGTGTGAACCTGTATGTGTGTATATGTGTGTGTGCGTGTGTGTAAGTGTGAACTGAGTGTGAGGTGTGTATATGTGCGTGTGTGTGTGTGAATCCGTGTGTGTGTGCGTGTGTGAGTGTGTAAGCCACCGGCCCGCTGTCCTTGGATGGCCGCCTCTCGGTTTCCTCCCTGGCGTGCGCGCGCTCTCTGAACACGTTCCCTACTTTTCTCTCCCCTAGGTCTTACCGTGTCTTTCTCGAGACTGAATCTCGTCCAACCGCAGAACGTCAAGGTTTTTGGCTCTTATCATGGCTCCAACCCAATGCATCTTGTGTGGATTATTTCCTAAAATATCTTCAGCCTTGGGCATGAGCCACTGCAGGGCTCCAGCCTCAGCTCACGTGGAAAAACCACCCTCGCAGGTGTCAGCAGACCTCCCCGAGGCCCGGCGTGTCCTTGGCGCACAGACCCCCCCGGCAGGTCCACGGGAGGCCCCGCGGGCCGGGGGTGACTGACTCCGCGCCGACAAGGAGCCCGGGGAGGGCTAGGGTCGGGTCCCACCAGGGCTGCCCACCGCCAGGACGTGGGGGACAAGGATCAGAGGTGGGTCCCAGTGCCCTCTCTGGACAAAAGCCACCACCCCACTGTCCCTGTCAGGGCGCGGGAAGCAGCCTCGGGCTCAGACGCCGGCCACCCGCCGTCCCCTGCTGCCCACCCCCAGCCTGGGCCCAGGACGGCCCCCGTCCTCGCCTATTAGGGCGCACGGCGTCACCTCCGAGAGCCACCCACCACGCGTCATTATCACAAACCCTTCTTCACCGTAAACCACCTGCTCAGCTTCAGCCAAACCTCAACCGTCAGAATAAGTAAAGCCCTCTGAATTCCCAGACGGTCGTCGTTTTCCTTGTATTTCCCCCTCTTCACCCTCGCTGTCCATGCCAGGAGTCTAACTTGGCCGTTAGTGGGATTTAACTGTGGTCATTTGTACCCACCTGTCTGAAATCAACTGCACGCACATTAGTGAGGAATCGACTCCAAAGTGAGCCGTCTTGGAGCATGACAAATTGTGCCGATTATTTCCCTTCCCTCGTCTTCGCACGGGGCAGTGATTTTTGCCACGCCGACGGGTGTGCCAGCAGAGGTTGCCGTCGGTTCTCTGATGTTGACGTTAGCATGCATCTGGGCTCTCAAGTCAGATGAAAGTTCCAGAACCGGAACTACACTTAGTTTGACTGACTGCCTTGCTGCCACTTTTTTTTAACATCTTCTGCACATATACATTCTCTCACTTCTTCACTTTCTTTCATTTCTGACCAATATTAGAAAATCTAATATTGACAGGTTTCGCCTTCCATTGCATTGGCATCAATAACTGAATTAGCCTGCACTGATAATGATCAATCAGTAAGCAACATGCACTTTTCTGCACACATTTTTGCAGTATTTCTACTGTATCAACCCGCCTTCCTTTAGACTCATTATATTCAGTCCTCATAATAACATGCAAGTCTGTAAGTAATTTTAAATATTAGCTCCATAAATGTATGGATGATATACTCACACTTGTATTTCATGCTATATCACAACACACACTACTTATATTTCTGCTCAATAAATTCAGTCCCAAACAGAAGGAAAGAAGCTTTCCCTAAAATACTCCCCAATTCTTTACGGGGAGCTTCACGTAGCACACCCTTGTGATGTGACATTGTTACAAGGCAAATCCTGCAAAGGTGTGGATTTTTATTTTTATAAACCCGCAGTCTCTGTCCTTCCATTAAAACCAGCCTGGTTCAGCACTGGCTGCCGTGTAGCCCGAGCGCTCCTTCCACTGGGGGCAGGAGACCCCCGGCTGGCGCCGTGAGGAGCCCGGCCACAGGCAGCGGACCCTGACCTCCGCGTTCTCCTATCAGTCTCCAAACTGGCACGTTTGCCTCTTCTCTTCTGTGCTTTCAACATTCTGTTTTAGTCCTGGAGTCTCAGACTTCCTGAATACATGTACTTTGTTATAATTCACCTCAAATTGCTGTAGAAAGAGAAGTCGGAGCAAAATACACAAATAAGATGAAGAAATGGACGTCGAGGGCTCCGTTGCCTGGGGTCTGCCCCGAGCCTGCTGGGTACCGGTCCTGGCCCCCCAAAGACCCCCGAGTCCAGCACTCGGTGCTGCCCCCACCACCCTCTCACGCCTGGACGATCGGAACGGCCTCCTAACGGGCCTCCTGCTTCCACTGCGCCAAGCAGCAGGCGCCACGGGCCTTCTGTACCATTGAAGTAAAATGGATGCCCAGGGAATCGCACAGGACTTAAGTGCACGAGTTCTGAGAATCACCTGCCTGTATCACCATCGCCCCGATCGAGATACGCAGAACATCCGCATCCCTCCGCCAAGCGCCCCGGGTCCCCCTGCGGCCAGTTCCCCCCACACACAACCACCCAGCCACTTGTGTCACCGCTGATTCGCTTTGACCATTTCTGGGACTGACAGCACGTCCCCCTGTCCCTGCCCTCTTTTGTACAAATAAAGCACCAACTTGTGTGTATCCGTAGCTGGTTCTCTCCTGGTGGGCAGCAGTCCATAGCTCCCCAAGCACGTCTTGATGAACACTGGGCTGTTTCTCATTTGGGGCTGTTACGAGCAGGCTGGCGTGAAGATCCTTGCCAAGCCCTTTTGTGGGCACGTTTCATCTCCCCTTAAAGGGCAGGTCTGGGTTCATTCTGGTAAGGAACTGCCGATGGTTTTTCAAGACGGTTAGAACATCTTACACGGCCATCAACGATGACGGCCTCACCTCGTCAGCACTTGGTATTGTCAATCTTTTTAATTTTTAGCAATTCTGGAGGGAGTGTGGTGGCTTCTCCTTAGGGCTTAAACACGCACTTCTCCAATTACTAAAAGGCTGAGCACATTTACACACACTCCTTGACCACTGGTAGATTGTTCATCTATTTTTTTATCAGAGAAGTTGTAAGTTTACAGAAAAATCATGCAGCAAATATAGAGTTCCCACATAACCTGCCCCCCCCCCAATTATTAGCCCCTTGAATTAGTGTGGTACATTTGCTAGAATTGATGAAAGAATATTTTTATAATTGCACTATTAACTATAGTCCATGGCTTACATTAGAGTTCATTGTTTGTATTGCACAGTCCTATATTTTAATTTTTATTTTAGTAACATATATACAGCTTAAAATTTCTCCCGTTAACCACATTCAATATATAATTCAGTGGTGTTATTTCCATTTACCATGTGCTACCAGCACCACCGTCCATTACCAAAACTTTTCCATCATCCCCAATAGAAATTCTGTACCAGTTAAGTTTTTTGTTTTCATTTTTGGTTTTGGTTTTGGTTTTTTGCTTTGTTTTGTTTTGATTTGGGTATATTTGTTCGTTTGCTTTGCTTTTGTTTTTGATGTACCAGGGCCAGGGATCAAACCCAAGACCTCATATACAAGGAAGCAGGCACTCAACCACTTGAGCTACATCCACTCCCCAATTCAGTTTTAACTCCCCACCCCCACCCTCTCCCCCAGCTCCCAGTACCCTGTATTCTAGTTTCTGACTCTAAGAATTTGCTTATTCTAATTATTTCATATCAGTGACATCATACAAGATTTGTCCTTTTGTATCTGGCTAATTTCACTCAACACAATGTCTCTAAGGTTCATCCATGTTGTCACATGTATCAGAATTTCGTTCCTTTTCATGGCTGCATAGCATTCCATTGAATGTCTCTATCACATTTTGCTTATCCGTTCATCTGTTGATGGACACTTGGGCTGCCGCCATCTTTTTGCAATGAATATCAGTTGACAAATATCTGTTAAGAGTCCCTGCTTTCAATTCTTTTGAGTATATACCTAGAAGTGGGATTGGAGGTCATACAGTAATTCTATACTAAACTTTCTGAGAAACCGCCAAACTGTCTTCCACAATGGCTGCACCATTTTACATTCCACCAGCAGTGAATGAGTGTTCCTATTTCTCTACATCCTCCCCAACACTTGCTATTTTCTGTGTTTTTTTTTAACAGTAGCCATTCAAGTGGATGTGAAGTGGTATCTCATTGTGGTTTTGATTTGCATTTCCCTAATGGCTAATGCACTGAACATCCTTTCATGGGTTTACTGGCCATTTGTATATCTTCTTCAGAGAAATGTCTCTTGAGGTCCTTTGCCCAGTTTTTAATTGGATTGTCTGCCTTTGTGTTGTTGCATTGTAAAAGTTCTTGATATATTCTGGATACTCAACCCTTATCTGATACATGGTTTGAAACCATTTTCTCCTATTCTTTAGGTTGTCTTTTCACAGTTTTTTAATTTTGATGAAAACTAATTTTCCAATTTTCCTTTGGCATGTTCAGTGTTTTCTGGGTCCCTTCTAAGAAACCTTTTCCTATTCCAAAGTCACAACGACATTCTCCTGTGTTCTTGCACAAACTGTAGTTTTAGTTTTTACATTTAGGTGTATGACCCATCTCAAATTAATTTTTGTGTAATAGGAGACAGGGGTCAAGGTTAAATTTTTTCCACACATTTATCTATTTGTTCCAGCACCATCTGTGTGAAAAGACTCTCTTTCTCCATTGTTTTGCCTTGGAATGTTGTCAAAACATCAGCTGATCATAAACGTGTGAACTTATTTCAGGAGTCTCCATGCTGTCCGGCTGATCTATTTTTTTGTCCTTATACCAATTATATAAACGAATGGCTTTAAAATGTCTTGAAATCAGTAGTGACAGTCCTCCAGCTTTGTCCTTTTTCACCATGGTTTTAGCTATCCTAGGACCTTTGCATTTTCATATATATGCTTTAATCAACTTGTAAATTTTGATTATGCACTAAAATCTTTGAAAAACAGTATCATGTCACACTCAAAAACCCCCAATGGTTTCAATTACAGTTTCAGTAAAAGTCAAACTTCTCACCGTGGTGCCCATGGCTGACCGTCCTTGTCCACTGCTGGTTGCTAGGGCCACGAAGCAGACAGCCCTGCCGAGTGCTGCCAGCTCTGTAGCAAAGGCTGTGGGCAGCAATCCCAATCCCAGGAGGCTTCGGCCTCTCCAGGGAAGCCCACAGGCATCAGGAAAGGTGACATTCCATGGTTCTGTCAAAGGAGATTTTTCTCTTTTCACATTATTGCAGTGTTCTGACATTATAGGGTTTTCCAAATTCTTGCCTCACATTTAAGTATCTCTTCACTTGGCAGCATATGCTTCCTACCAAATTCCTAGCTGCTTTGGAATTGTTTCTGATTATTAGTGTACACAGAATTGGTCAATATCGATAGCATGTGATAACGAATGTGTTGTATCGACATTACCAGCTTGAGTGTGCGCTTACTTCTCTGTTCATGGAAAGTGCAGTTTGTACATTAACTGTAATGGAAAACAATGGTTGCTTATAAATTTTTGCCCATCAGCAAATATTGTTCCAGTTATTTCACATTGTGAGAGGTGAATATAACACAGCCATTAAAAACTGGATGGTCAGACAGCACGAGTGCTGGGTGGCCAGACAACAGTAGGACATACCAAGCAGTGTCTGGACGAGGCATTTAGCCATCTCATCAACTCTTTGAGGCATTCACAATCGTCATCCACATTTTCCAGAGAAGGAAACACTGGTCTAGTGACTCCAAAATCAGCACAAATATAAACTGCATTTTAAAAGATCACCTTGGCATATACCAGCTCGTTACCCATCATCTCTGGATATGGGATTGTAAATCTAGATTTATAATCTATTTCTCTACCTGCATTTTTAACTTTCCTGCAATGAGCATATACTACAGATCCCTCTGATAATGAGAATTTTCCAGCATCTGTAAACCTCCACCTCTCCTGTCTGCAGCTCGTTCATGTCCCAGCCTCGCAGCCTCTGGAGGAGGCTGGAGAAGCAGACTTGGAACACGAGGAGGCCCAAGGTGGCCCAGCTGCCGGGACCTGGACGGCCAGCACTGCGACGCTTCAGCCCAGCAGGCCCAGAAGACGCGGCCGCTGCCACCAGCACAGATCCTGGCCCTTCTCCACCTGCCTGGACGCACGCCGGCTCTCCAGCACAGGTGGGAGTCGTGGAAGGTTGACTTGGGTCATGAGTCCAGCTTTGCCTTGTGGCAGGAAGGGGGCCACAGTGGAGCCCCCACTGACACCTGTCCCCACCCCTTGCAGCCAGCATGGCCTTTCCCCAGGACATCAAGCCAGCCGTCCGCCCATCCTCACGGACAGCAAGAGGCCTCGCGTGGGTCTCTGGTAGCCTCTGCGGCCAGCATCGGCCCCAACTCGCCCCGAGGGCCGCCCTAGCAAACAGACCCCTGAGCCCTCACGTGTGTTGATCCATAGCAGCCCTTGGTCCACATGGAGGACGGGGCCGCTGGCCTGTCCATCTGGAGGTATAGATCCCGGTCTCCCAACACAATAGAGACTCGGGGTGGCGTTTCAGGATGCACGGGCTCTGGAATCAGGCAGACCCGGCTCAGAGCTGCCCCTGCTGCCTCTGCCAGCTCCCTGTGGCCACTGCCCTCTCTCTCTCCACACTTCCCGCTCCTGTCCTATGAAACGGGGATTATATTCACTTATGGGCTGGCAACGCGAGTTTCACCGGCCAAGGCACGCAAGATGCTGCCGGCTCCCTTCTCTGGGCCCCTCCCTACTGCCTCTCTCCTCTCTGGCCTTCTTGTCCCCCCACCCACTTGGAGCTGGGGGCCCAGGCCCAGGCCCCTGCCCTCGGCGGAGTCTTGTCAATACTCAATGCCGAGGGATCCCTTCCAGTTTCGTAGCCCAAACCCCACCCACCTGCCGGTGCCTTCCGCAGACCTCCCCTAAACACCCTGAACTCCTGGGCTCACCCAGATGCGGGCTCCCGGGGCCAGCCATGCATCTCCCAGGGACACATTCTTCCAGCTGTCAGAGTGGAGGACGCCACGGAATCGTCTTTCTTTCCAGGCCCTCCAACCACATCCCCTCCATCAGCAAACCCGACCAAGCCCAAACCCAGCCCCGTCTCGCCGCCTCCCTGCACCTCTGTCCCAGGTCACGGCAAAGCCCTCCTCACTGTCTCCCCTCACACAGTATTCTCTCCAGCACAGCAGCCGGGGGGCCTGCTCCCCTCCGCCCTCCTGAAGGCCTTCCATCTCGCTACTCAGAACCCAACCCGAAATCCTTATGAGGCCCGGGTGCTCCAGGAATCCACCATCCCCTAGTTCATCTCCTCCCCCTCCTCACTCACGCCCCGGCGGTTCCTCGAACAGGTCCAGCACCCTCGGGCTGCTGGATGCTGTCCCCAGGGGCCCCTGCTCACCGCCACCCCCTCAGGGGCCCCTGCTCACTCGTCACCCTATCTCGAGGTCCCCCAAGCTGCTCCTCCAGCTCCCGTGATGCTTTCTCGCCATCTGACATACTAAAGAGTCACTTGTCTGTTTCGTGTTTGGCTCCTCGCAAACTAAAATGTAAGCTCCATAATTCAGGGATTTTTTTCTGCCTGTTTTTGTCCACGTGCTCTTGAACAGTGCCTTGCTCATGGTAGGCACTCAATGGATAACTGTAGAATGAAAGAATCACCTCACATAGCAGGACTTAATAAATGGTAGCAAGTAAGCGTTACTGCCATTTCAACATCACATTTCACTGCAAGACTAATCTCGAGGCCTGAAAACAAAAGGTCTCCCTGGTGCAGAGTGGCTGCCAGGCCCCAGGGAGCACCGGCTCTGGCTGCCCCAGGGTGGCTGGGAGAGGCCCAGCTCACCCCGGCAGGCCCTGCAGGCAGCCCTGAGGTCAGCCCCGTGACAGCTCGGCCAGGGGGCCAATCTGCGCAGAGGGACTTCCATAAACAGGCCAGTGGGGCCTGTGGTCCCAGGGCATCCCAGGGGGCCAGTGTCCACGTCTGTGGAGATGGAGCCAGGACGGGCCTCCTGCCAGAGGCGGCTCACAGGACGAAGAGCCACGCGTGGCCCGGCACAGCTTACTGGAAAAGCTTCGCTCGCCTCCAAACGAACAGAAGCTGCGGGCAAGGCCAGCACCAAGCGTTCAGGACAAGAGGGTAAGGAGCCAGCACCAGGCTTACCGGGGCCTGCAGGGCGGGTGGCAGCAGGCGGGCCCACCGCAGGTGCAGCCTCTTGCAGCTGCCCCACGTCTCAAACGGAGCCGCTTCCTGGGGAAAGGCCGTTTCTCTTCTCAGGTGATAATCAGGAAAGCAATTGCTCTCCCCACTCCCAAACGCCTGCTAAGGTGAGCTGACCTTAGAATCTCACTCTGTTTTAGATCTATCACCCACCTGGTATTTCTCTAAGTCAAAAACACAAACATCCAAATTTGGATTATCTAAGATTATTATTGAAATAGTAGACAATTATTTTAATATAAATATAAAGCCACCAATCTCCTGCCAATTTCCCTCCAAGCTGATCTGAGATCCGGTTTCCCAAGAAACGGAATAATTTAGAGCAGCGGTTCTCAAACCTTATGGTCCCAGAACTCCTCCCCACTCCTAAAAATGTTCGAGGACTCCAGAGAAAAAAGTTTATGTGGCTTATATCTATCAATTTGCCATATCAGAAATCAAAACTGAAGAATTTTTAAACACACATTTAAATTAACAATAATAAACTCATCACATGTTAACGTAAAAACATTTTGTGAAAAATACCCATAGTTTCCAAAACAAAACAAAAAATTAGCATGAAGAATGGCATGGTTTTACATTTCTGCAAATTACTTTCTCTGACTTAATAAAAGACAGAAGTCATACCTACTTCTGTACAATTTGTTGCTCCTTCTTGTTTTGTTTGAAGTTTATAATGAAAACCCAACCTCTCATGGATGGTTGCTGAGCATCTGAAGGGAGTGGGGAGCCCGGGGGTCTTCAGAGCACTCTTTGAGGACCACTGGTTAGATAATGGTGGTGCCGCCAGGCCAGTGGCCCCCGTGGATTGTGGGTGGGGGGAGAGGGGAAGCAGAGCTCAGCGTGAGAGAGAGATGGGGGTGCAGGGGGAGAGCAGGCAGGGGGTAGAGTGGGCGCTTCCAACTGGCTCCCTGCTGGGGGAAGGAAGTGTAGGAATGGAGGGGACGGTCCAGGTGAGTCGGCTCTGAACCATGAATGAGGGGCCAGGTGCTGAATGAGCGTGGGGGTCACGCAGGGCACTGGGAAGGAAGCGCTCGCCCCAGACATGCACCGGCTCATCAAGGAGGTTTAACAACCTGGGCAGCAGACACTTTGAAGGTGAGCTGATGTGCAGCCAGGGTCCAGGTGATTCCGATGCGCAGCCGGGGAAGAGCCACCAGGTTTAAGTGGCTCGGAAAGCAAACCACCTGGCTCCAGGTGCATGTCCACTAGTTGCAGATACAAGTCACTGGTTTATAACTAACCTCAGCGTCAGTCTACTCACCTGTAAATTGGGAGTACGACTAGGGATGTTATGTTATAACCCAGGAGATGGACCACACTCAGACTTTAACCATTTTTATGAAGTTTATTGAGCTAAGCCCGCGGGCGTCTGCAGCACCTCTCATGCAGGAGAGAACTGCAGCCCCCAGGTTCTAAAATGGCTCCTTTTTATAGGGGGTTGCTGTCGCAGTTTGCAAGCAAGCGGGATAAACAGAAGCGGATTTTGGCAGTTGGCTAGGATTTTGGCAGTTGGCTAGCGTTTGCACAGAGTGCCCTGATAGCCTGGGGCACAGCTGCAGGGTGGAGATGTCCTTGCAGGATTGTTCAAAGGAGGGGAGGTTGTGTGCTTGTCTGTCCTTGCAGGATTGTTCAAGGGAGGGGAGAGTGTGCTTTTCAGATAGGACACTTGGGAGACAGTGGGAAACTTTTCTTTTCTACGTTACTCTGGTTGCCATGAAGGCCAATGGGTAGGCTAATTTAGGGTTCAACATTCCCCACTTCTCTTCTTAGTGGGTCAAATCATTGACTCACCATAGTGGTCTCCAGTCGTTGGCAGGTGTCGGTAGGGTTGGGCTAATACCATTAGTTTGACCGACTGGACTCTGTCCTTGACAAAAGCTACAAGCCTATTGATAAAGATAGGTCCGCAAGTGAGACCCAAAAGTGTGAGAGGGCCTACTAGGGCTGAAATTAAAGTAGTCAGCCATGGAGACCAATTGAAAAGGTTCTGAAACCAAGACTCAGAGGATTGTTCTTCTAGATCCCTCTCTCTGAGTCTCTTTTGTAGTTCTTGCATTGATTGTTTAATAATTTTTGAATGGTTTGCATAAAAACAGCAGGCTTCTCCGAGGGCGGCACATAAGCCACCCTGTTTCAGAAACAGTAAATCTAGTCCTCTTCTGTTCTGTGTAGCTACTTCTGCTAAGGAGTTAACTTGTTTTTCAAGATATTGTACTTGGGTCTGAAGGAGAGCGACATCAGCAGAGAAAGTAGCTGAAAGTTTTCTAATACCAATGTCAGAGGTAATCATGGCCCCAGCTCCTATGGCTGCTGAACCTGCAATCCCTAAGGTGGCTAAGATAGGGACTAGAATTGGAGTCCTTTTTTGTAGTTTAAAATGTTGATCCTGAGCTAGGAAGTGGGCAGTACCTGAGGGTCCAGCATATAGGTAAACCTGGGGAATGATATAAACACCAATACATAGGTCAGAAGCATTACTAGGGGCAATACAGCGGGTGATACCAGATGAGCAGGCAAACCAGGTACCATTGGGGGTGATTAAAATCCAAGTGGATCCTGCAGCAGTAAGGGGGACAGTGTTCAGGCAATTGTCTTTATAAGGTAAGTTGTCTATGGAGTAGCTGCCGCTGGTGAAATAGATACCTTGTCCTTGGAAATCGCTGAGGGTGAGTTTTTTTTCTGATGAGAACAATCAGACAGGATACCAGTCCCAAAGTTGTCGGCATCGGTGTAGGAGACATTCCGGGGGCCATTTCTCCCATCAGGTTGGCACCAATCCCCACGTAGTATGATGGTGCCGGATCGACGCAGAGCCAACACTCAGTGGAGATGGCCGGCTGAGTTTCATTCAGAAGGGAGAAAACAGAGTCTAGCATAGTTAGCAAAGAATTACTAAAGGAGTTCAATGGGTGCGATGGCGCTAGGAGTTGGGGATTATGGGAGGTGGTCTTCCATAGATTATTTCAAAAGGGGTTAAATGTTTCAAATAAGGGGTACATCTGGTTTTTAGTAAGGCGAAAGGGAGAAGACTTACCCAACTCTCTCCAGTCTCCAATTTTAATTTAGTTAAAGTCTCCTTTAAAGTCCTATTCATCCTCTCTACCTGTCCTGAGCTCTGAGGCCTGTAAATGCAATGTAATTTTCAGTTTATTTTAAGTGCCTCGGCTAGACTTTTGGATATCTTGGCTATGAAAGCCAGGCCATTGTCAGACCCCAACGCCAAGGGTAAGCCAAACCGTGGGAGGATTCCTGTCAGGAGGTGCCTGGCGACTACATTGGCAGTCTCATGCTTGGTGGCAAAAGCTTCAGTCCATCCGGAGCAAGTATCTATAAAGACCAGGAGATATTTATAGCCGTATTTGCTTTTTCCAATTTCAGTAAAATCTAATTCCCAATGTTCCCCTGGTTCATGGCTCTGATTCGGACCCCTACACTGTGAGAGATTGGGGGCCCTGGGTTGACCTGAGCGCATGCTGAGCAACGGGTTACCTCTGAGTTGGCGATGGTCTTCAAATCTTTTGCCCAGTGAAGCGCCTGGGTCAGAGCAATTAGTTCTGCTTTCTGGGCGGAGGTTCCTTGGGGCAAGGCCTGTGACCAGAGTACTTGATTTTCCGTGGTCACCGCAGCGCCTGCATATCTCAGTCCATCTTTCAGATAACTGCTTCCATCAGTATAAAGCTCGTAGTCTGGGTTTTCTAGGGGAGTGTCCCGGAGGTCAGATCTAGATCCAGTGATAGTCTCTAAAATGTCCAGGCAATCATGGACAATTTCTCCATATTTAGAATCTAGCAACAGAGTAGCTGGGTTGAGAGCCGTGGACTTAGAGAAAGTGACTTGAGGGGGATTTAGTAGCAGCACCTGATATTGAGTAAGACGCACATTCGAAATCCAACAGTCAGGTGGGGATCTAAAGAGGGCCTCAGTGGTGTGGCCCCCGATAATCTGCAAGTCCTGGCCCAAGGTCAATTTTTGTGCCCCCTTGACAAGAAGGGTGGTTGCAGGTATCGCTCTCATGCATGATGGCCATCCTGCAGCTACAGGGTCTAGGTGCTTGGAGAGATAAGCCACTGGGCGTTTCCAAGGCCCTAAGGTTTGAGTGAGGACCCCTTTGGCAATCCCCTTCTTTTCAGCTACGAACAGCTGAAAAGGTTTCGTGATGTCGGGTAGGGCTAAGGCAGGGGCTGAGGCTAAGGCTTGCTTGAGGGCTATAAAAACCTGTTCTTCTTTTCCGAGTTTAATGAAAGTTAGGGTTCTTTCCACCTGTGCAGGCATATAAGGGTTTTGCAATTTCAGCAAACCCAAGTATCCAGAGCCTGCAGTAGCCTACCGCCCCTAGGAATTCCCGTACCTGGCGCTTGGTGGTTGGAGTTGGGATATTCAGGATAGCTTCTATCCGTCCCAGAAATAGGGTCCTCTTACCTTCTTCCAGATGGTAGCCCAAATATGTGGCTTTTTGCACGCAGATCTGAGCCTTTTTCATGGATACCCGGTAGTCGAGGCGTGCTAGTTCAGAGAGCAGTTCCTTGGTGGCGATTAGGCAATCCTCTTCTGATTCTGCTGCAAGAAGAAGGTCATCTACATATTGCAAAAGAGGTACCTGAGGGTGGGATTCCCTGAATCCCAGGAGGTCTCGGCTCAGGGCTTCATCAAAGATGGTTGGAGAATTCTTGAATCCTTGTGGGAGTCTAGTCCAGGTTTGCTGGCCTGAAAATCCCCCTTCGGGGTCCGTTCACTCAAAGGCGAAGATGGGTCGGCTCTGAGGGGCCAATGGTAAGGTGAAGAAGGCATCTTTCAGGTCTAGTACAGAATAGAAAGTCCATCCTGGAGGCAGAGAGCTCAGAAGGGTATAAGGGTTAGGTACAGTGGGGTGAATGGTTTCAACCCTCCTATTGACTTCTCTCAGTCCTGTACTGGTCTATAATCTTCGGTCCCTGGCTTTTTTACTGGTAAAAGGGGGGTATTCCAGGGTGATTGGCAGGGAGTCAGTATCCCCGCTTCTCTTAATCTCTTGATATGTTTCGCTATGCCTTCCCTTGCCTTCTGAGGTATAGGGTATTGCTTGACTCGGATGGGGAGAGCAGTGCTCATGAGTTGCACAATGATAGGGGTTGATGCAAAGCCAATCCTGGCGGGTTGCTCTCTGCCCAGACCCCGGGGATTTTAGTAAGTAGTTCCTGGATATAGCTTTCTCCTATAGCCCCCTTGGGCTCTTGTTCAAATAGAATATATTCTTCGGAGATAGGGACAGTTAACATAATTGATTGAGGGAGCTGATCTCCCAGTTGCAAAATTGTTTACCCATCTTTAAAAGAAATGGTTGCCTTTAATTTCCGCAGCAAGTCTCGGCCTAAGAGGGGGTATGGGCATTCTGGCATTACTAAGAAGGAATGGGTAACAGTACCCTTTCCTAAGTCAGTAATTTGGGCTTGAGTTCAGGGGTAAGATTTAGGTTTTCCTGTTGCCCCTATGATAGAAGTCTTCTGGGATGAAAGTTCCCCAGTTGTCTCTTGGAGAACTGAAAAGGTGGCCCCCGTGTCTACTAGGAATTCAGTTGGCTTCCCTTCGACTGTTAACTTTATCATGGGTTCCTGGGGGCCAAGCGCGAAGGAACCCTGACCCCCTCAATCTTCAGTTTTTACTAAGAGGCGGGCCGGTTCCTTAGGTTCCTGAGCCCTTCTGCCTATCAACTTAGGACAATCCTTTTTCCAGTGCCCCATCCCCTTGCAAAAGGCACATTGGTTCTTCTTTAGGTCTCCTCTCCGGCCGTCCCTTGGAGGGATGGGGTTTCCGGGTTGGTGCTGCCAGCAAGATTCGTGAGAGCTGCTTGGTTTGCTCCCGAATAGGATTTTCTCTATTTTGGAAAACTTTCTGAGCTATTTCTACCAATTCACTTCTGGCTTTTCTTTCAAACCCTTCTTGCTTTTGAAGTTTTTTTTCTAATATCTGGGGCCGACTGAGAGACGAACGCCATGTTTACCATTCGTCTGTTATTTTCATCTTCTGGGTCTAAGGGGGTGTACATTCGATAAGCCTCCAATAATCTCTCTAAGAAAGCAGCCGGGGACTCGTCCTTACCCTGCATGACTGCACTAACCTTAGTTAAATTAGTAGGCTTTTTAGCTGCAGCCCTTAGACCCCTAAGTAGAGACTGGCGATAGTGGCGCAAGGCTGTCATCCCTGCATCAGTGTTAGGGTTCCAACGAGGAGGACTCGAAGGGAGTAATTCCTCTAATTCATCCCTCCCAGTCTGGGAGTCCCCCTCATTGTCCCCCAAGATAATCTTAGCAGCCTCCTGATGGATTCCCTCTCTCTCCTCAGAAGTGAACAAAGTTTGTAAAATCTGTTGACAATCATCCCAGGTAGGCTGATGAGTGTGGAAAATAGTTTCTAAAAGCGAAATCAGCCTCTGGGGGTCCTCTGAAAAAGGAGGGTTCTGGTGTTTCCAATTATAGAGATCAGAGGTGGAAAATGGGACATAAATCATTCGAGTATGGCCCGGAGGCACCCCTGGTTGAGGAGGAACTTCCCTGAGCGGCAACAGGGGCACTGAAGAATCAGGCCCTGGTGGAGGGGGCTGATAGAGAGATCCCCCTCTTGTGTGGGGAGGACTCTGGACTTCCCCTTGGGGCGAGCGCCCTGGGGCCTGTTGCTGCGAGGGAGTTCTTGGGCAAGGCAGGGGGTCAAATAAGCTTTCAGCTATATCATCAGTTTCCCCCGGCAGAACAGGATATAAACGGGGTTTCTGTTTCTCTGGTTTCTCATCTTTCTTTTCTTCCGGGGGATCCCGTGCCCCTCGAGGTTTCGGGGCAGTTACTAAAATGGTTTTTCTGCCTACCCTTGCATACATATCACCATTCCCTGGTTTCTGGCATTTCTGGATATAATCTACTTTATCATACACAATGTCAATCCAAACATCTATATAAACCCTCTGGTCGGGGTGGGGAACCCCATAAACAACAGACCGTACAGCAAGCAACAGAGATAAATCAAATGAGCCTTCCGAAGGCCAATCTATTCTGAAGGCTGGCCATTCAAGTTCACAGAGGGTCCGTAGGAAGCCTGGATCTGCTGGCTTCCCATAGTCACAGGATCTGTTAAAGAAATCAGAAAAATTAGCAAGAATGCATTCAAGAGGAGTCCGCGGAGTGGATTTTCCTTGTCCCATCCTGTCAGGGTTGAAACAGTTAAAACACCAAGAAACACTGAACATAGACAGACAGACGGACAAAACACTGGAGACTAGTCTCACTCCCACTCACACAACAAATACCAAAGTGAAACCTCACGGTTTCCAAAATCAGGAGAGGGCGTCCCGTCCCTGATTCGGGGAGTGCAGTACCGCGGCGTCCCGCCTGCAACAGCCCCCACAAATGCTCCGGAGCCAACACAAAAGGGAGAATCCCTTACCAGATTCCTCGAGGCCACCGTCCTAGTCCGAATCCGATCACGAATTAAAAGCAAAGGCGAGGAAGTGGAGGCACTTCCCGCTTAGTCTGAGGAGGTCGACCCCAATTAAGGGGGACCTCGCGGTTGATCCCGCTGGGGCCTCCAAATGTTATAACCCAGGAGATGGACCACACTCAGACTTTAACCACTTTTATGAAGTTTATTGAGCTAAGCCCGCGGGCGTCTGCAGCACCTCTCATGCAGGAGAGAACTGCAGCCCCCAGGTTCTAAAATGGCTCCTTTTTATAGGGGGTTGCTGTCGCAGTTTGCAAGCAAGCAGGATAAACAGAAGCGGATTTTGGCAGTTAGCTAGCGTTTGCACAGAGTGCCCTGATAGCCTGGGGCACAGCTGCAGGGTGGAGATGTCCTTGCAGGATTGTTCAAAGGAGGGGAGGTTGTATACTTGTCTGTCCTTGCGAGATTGTTCAAGGGAGGGGAGGGTGCGCTTTTCAGATAAGACACTTAGGAGACAGTGGGAAACTTTTCTTTTCTACGTTACTCTGGTTGCCATGAAGGCCTATGGGTAGGCTAATTTAGGGTTCAACAGTTACAGATGTTAAATGAGATCATTCATTTAAAGTTCTTAGCACTACGACTGGCACAAAACATGTTCTCAGTCTGAGCTATTGTTATTAGTGACGGTCATTATGAAAGAAACTAAAAATGCCACTAGACGTGTCAATAGCTAGGGATGCTCCTCACGACTCGCAGCTGCGTGGCAGAGCACCTGTTACTTACTAATGAAAGGCATTCCTCGAGGACGGGGCAAGCTCCTGTTTTGCTTCTTCCCCTTACCTGAACCGAGCAAGTTCCTGTTCTCCTGGCGAAGACCAGACGGAGAGGCCCGAGACTGAGGCCACTCGAGGGAGCGGCAGGTGGACCTGCAGAGGCACCCCCGTCCCCCCACCTCCTTGTCTAACTCTAATCAGAGCCCTGGCCCCTCTGCTGGGGGAGGCGGACTTGAGACGCTGCCTCCTGACTCCGGCCAGCTTAACAAAGCTCTTTCCCTTGTGGGGTCACACCTTGGTGTGGGGTCACACCTTGGTGTGGACTCCAGTTCTCTGCACCGGGCAGAGACCCCGGCAACTCGCGTGGGTCCCCTTCATTATCGGCGACCACCCTCCCCCCGGGCCAGCCCTGGGAGCCCCCGGGGGACAGGAGGGCTCTTGGCGGAGGTGCACAAGCATGGCGTCTCTAGAGGCAGGCTTGGATGTGCGGTGTCACTAGAAGGTGCTGAGTCCTGCGGCCGGGCATGCCTCCCGCCAACGCTGATCCACAACAGAGACGCAAGCTCGGGGGTCCCCTGACTGGGGCTCCCCATCTCCTCAAGCCTCAGAGTCTCTCTCCAGAGAGGAGCCAAGGATGAGGGCTCGGCAGGGCCCTGGAGGGAAGGGGCCAGCACACCGCGCCTAGGTGCCCTCCTCAGCCATTTGCCCGGGGAAGCCTCTCCCAGTTCAGGCCCCTCCCCAGGGCTGTCTCCAGGGGACTTCTCTACGTAAAGGGTCAGCGGTGAGGAGCCACGAGGCTTGATGAAGTGGAAATAGCGTAACAGGCAGCTCCTGATCACGAAGGAACTCTCGGATCACACGTTCTTCCTTCTTGCTTTCCTTCTTTCTCTTTTTATTGAACCTAAACTGACTAAAATCACTTAACTGACTCTAGAATGGTAATTTTAGACAAATAAGACTCATAAACTTTGGACAGGTCTAAAATGCTTTATAAGCCTCTAAAATGAGACATGTACATTTCTTAGAAATTAGAACTTTGTACCTAAATTTACATTGGTTTTGTGAACAAACAATACATGACTTCTGCTCACTCCCCTCTTTCCTCGCCTGGGAGAAGCAGACGTGTGGGCAGAGGGCAGGGGTCACACCGAGGTTAGCGGGGAGGGGGATGGAAAGGGAGGACATGGGCAGCCCCGTCCCAAAGAGGCTGGGCGCTCCCCCCAGGCGGGGGTAAGTGGGCTTCTGCAGGTCCCAGAAGCCAACACGGCAAGACCAAGCCAACCTCTCCCTCACACACACTCCACCGCCAAAATCGCGGGGACACTGACCTGATCCTGAAGCGCACGCTTTAACAGGGGTAGGCCCATGGTGAACCTCACTCTCTGCGCCGTCAAAGCCCTCGTTTCCTCCAGGCTTAAGTCGCACCTGTGAAACACAGATGCAAAGGGGCGTAAGTACGCTGAACTCGGGGTGACTCTGAGCACAGCCTCTGGGAGGCTTTGGCCAAGGTTCCTGATAAAACAGATTTCTCTTTTGTATATCCTGTGTAAAGGCCCAAAGAAAGCCCACGGTGTGTGTAACAGGCTGTGGGTGTAAGTGTAACAGGCTGTGGGTGTAAGTGTGTGTAATGGGCTGTGGGTGTAAATGTGTAACGCAGTGGGTGGGTGTGTAATGGGCTGTGGGTGTAAGTGT
>JAKSZT010054233.1:359585-372031 GCA_026826555.1 Tolypeutes matacus | reverse complement strand
GTGTGTAATGGGCTGTGGGTATAAGTGTGTAACGGGCTGTGGGTGTGGGTGTAACAGGCTGTGGGTGTAAGTGTAACGGGCTGTGGGTGTAAGTGTGTGTAATGGGCTGTGGGTGTAAATGTGTAACGCAGTGGGTGGGTGTGTAATGGGCTGTGGGTGTAAGTGTGTAACGGGCTGTGGGTGTAAGTGTGTAACACAGTGTGTGTGTAACGGGCTGTGAGTATAAGTGTGTAATGGGCTGTAGGTGTAAGTGTGTAACGCAGTGGGTGGGTGTGTAATGGGCTGTGGGTGTAAGTGTGTAACGCAGTGTGTGTGCGTAATGGGCTGTGGGTGGGTGTAACAGGCTGTGTGTGTACGTGTGTAATGGGCTGTGGGTATAAGTGTGTAACGGGCTGTGGGTGTGGGTGTAACAGGCTGTGGGTGTAAGTGTGTAATGGGCTGTGGGTGTAATGGGCTGTGGGTATGTGTGTAACAGCCTGTGGGTATAAGTGTGTAACGGGCTGTGGGTGTGGGTGTGTAACAGGCTGTGGGTGTAACCGGCTGTGGGTGTAAGTATGTAACGGGCTGTGGGTGTGGGTGTGTAACGGGCTGTGGGTGTAACGGACTGTGGGTGTGTGTGTGTAACAGGCTGTGGGTGTAAGTGTGTAACGGGCTGTGGGTGTGGGTGTGTAACGGGCTGTCTCCGATGCTGGAGTCAGACATGGAAGGAAAGAAGGGGCTTCCCGGCAGACTGGCACCCCCTCCTCTGCGCCCAAAGGGCAGCCGGGGCCCCGGCCTGCTGAGTCCTTCTCGTAACCGCTGGGCCTGAGGCCCACCCAAGGCCGCCATCTCGCCGCGCTCCCCTTGCTCGGCTCGGTGCTGCCCGCTTCCCTGCCCCTCACCCTTCCCGGGGGCTTTCCTCCAATACGCATCCCGTGCGCCCAGTCCCTCCTTGGCGCCTACCCAGAGGACCCTGACGCAGGAGCCCAGCCCGCCAGCCTGCGCCCGGAGGCGACGTCACCCGGCCAGACGCCGCTCTGTCGCACATAGTGTGGCCATGGACAAACGCCTCGGCCCTCTCGTCCGTAAGCCGATGGCCGCTGCACGCGACTCAGGTGCATGCATACAGCAAGCGCTCAACAGTGTTGACTCCATGCACGTTGTCGCTCACCCCTTTCCCCATCCCAAGGCAGGAACTGCTGGACCCATTTCTGCAGCCCCAGCACCGAGCACCAGGCCTGGCCACAGAAGGCCCAGTGGTGGCGGCTGGTGTTAAGCTCGCGTGGGCCTCGGGTGCCCACGGGTGCCCACGGGTGCCGGCACACACGCCGCTCCTGCGGGAAGGACTCGAGCTGCGTGGCTAGGGCGCAGCTCCTCCCTTTAAATGCGTGCCCTAAACACTGGCCCAGGGCAAGTGAGCAGCCCCCGAGCACGTGGCTGTCTCTTCCCCAGAGCAGGTAACTGTGAGAATCCAAGGCGCACCCAGCGGGCATCCGGGAGGGAAAAGGCCACGCGCCAGGCCAGGTCCCTGCTGAAGAAGCCTGAGGCAGGGCTGCCCTCGGTGCCCTCTGCTGAGCAGCTACCGGATCCCAGAACCACTGGAGGGTCAGGATGAGCACTGCTGCAGGAACGCAGCGTGGCCCAAGGGAGAGCGGGGAAAATATTCCGTTTTCACTGCAGCCAGAAGTCAGGAGAACAACCAAGACTCTAAGGTGCAAGTGAGGACTGCCTAACGCAGCTGAGCTCTGGACTGGGCAGGAGGCAGTGGCAAGAGGCCGCCTCGGAGGGCGCACAGGTGGAGAACGCAGAAAGTGCCGGTAAAAATCACAGAAGCGACGGGCACTCCCTGCCAAGCAAACTCCACAGCTCTTCTCTGTCACGGCAGGAGGCGGGCAGTGAGCTCAGCTCGGGCAGGCACCGGGCCCAGCTGGCTCAGGGCTGCGGAGAGACGCACTCAGGGAAGCCCCTTTTCCAGCGGCAGAGAGGAGGGAAGGGCTCCCACGGACCGCCACCCAAATTTCTCCCGACTCCATGACCTACCCCTCGCCCCCACTAACCTTGAAACCTCTTAGAAATAACTAGGTGAGCAAAACTTAAATCGTTCCATTATAACTGATAGAACAAACCAGCACAGATTTGATGCAACAATTCCTATAAGAGAAAAAGAAGGGAAAGAACAGCAAGTCTATTAACCAAAAAAGTCACCAGAAAAAAGCCGCCTTGTAGGAAATAAACACTGTGGCTGTCACCAGCACATCTGACGAACCCAGCGCGGTGCCGGAGCCCGCTCGCGTCGGTCCACGAGGCTCATCGATTTTAAGGAATCTCACAAACGGGTTGTTAAAGCCAGACAACCATTATTAAAACCCAATTTACAAAAAGTTATACTTTTATCAACTATATTTTAAAACAAAGGTATTTGTGGTTTCTCAGAAAGTTAAAAACGGAGCTACCGTATGACCCAGCAATCCCACTTGCAGGTGCAGACGCAGAGAACTGAATAGGGCTTGAGCAGACGTCTGCACACGGGTGTCCGTGCTGAGACACGCCAGCACACCAAGGGATGAACTCACTGTGGAAATCACTCAGCCTGCAGAAGGGCTGAAACGCGGAGACACGCCACTGCGTGGGCGGACCTTGAAGACGTCATGTTGAGTGCAACAGGCCAGACACGAAGGACAGATGTCGCGTGATCTCGCCGATATGGAATAACTAGAATAGGCAGATGCATCCAGTCAGAAGCGAAAATGCAGGTTAGCGGGGGCCAGGGTGGGCGGGGCGCTCACGCTTGATCAGGGCGGGATTTCTCTTTGGGACGATGGAAGAGCTTTGGCCGTGGACGGCGGCGACGGCAGCACGACGCTGTGAGGGTGATTAACGCCACGGGGTTGTGCATCGGATGCGGTGCAAGGGGAGTTTTCAGGCTGTCTATGTCACTAGAATAGGCGTTTTAAACACCGCAGGACGGTGCACCCCAGCAGCCACCGCCCTGTAGACTGTGGACCAGAGCGAATGGTGTAATTACAGCAAGACCGTGCCATCGTCCCAGGGACCACGCTAGTGCAAAGCGCTACTGAGGGAGAAACTGTGCCGGGGGGCACACGGGAGCTCTATTTTCTGCGGGATTTTTCGGTACCCTACAACTTCTCTAATTAAAAGGGGAAAGGCAAAGGCTTAGCATTAACTGCTCGAAGCGCTTCACTTCCTAGTCACTTGCCGTCGTTCACTGTTATCTGTCCTCTTCCGGTTACTTCTGTCTTTCAAGATGCACCAGCCCCGCTCCTCCCACGTCCCCCATCTTCAACCAAAAAGCGCCGATACAGGCAGGGCGAGGGCAGCACAGGGCCCTGTCCTCAGGGTTTCCTGCTGCTCCCAGAGCCCCAAGACGGCCCTGCAGAAGCCTCCAACCCAGAGCCTCCAGAGGCAAAGACCAAGGGTCCCCCAGAAAAGCCTGCTCCCCCTAGCTGAGCAAGGGGCAAAGGGTGGCCCAGCAGAAAAGCCTTTGGCAATAGCAACAGGAAATACACCAGGAAAACAGCAACAGAGAAACGCACCCCTGCCCACCCCCTCCCCTCCACCCCCAGCCCAGCAGTTTCCGTGGCATCCTCTACCTGGTGCTCCCTGGGCCAGGTGAGCCGCTCACCTGCCATCCTCCCTCCAGCAGATGCAGTGCTCCAGCTCCCCCCTGGAGCGCGGGGCCCTGCGGGGTCCACCCGCAGCAGGGGCCTCCACGAGGAGGGGCCCCACAGGGCTGCCACCGCTCGCCTCACCTCCTGCCAAGTGCCCCCCGACCCGGCACTGACAAGGCAGGATGAGAGGGGGAGGTGAGGGGGGTGGCGCTGGCGCGGCCCAGGGGAGCTGCGCCGCCCTGTCAGAGGCAGCACCGCACGGAGTGGGTGTCAGCAGGGCCGAGGCCTAGCCAAGCGCCCCCCGCCTGTGGAGAAGGAGTGTAAGTGCCCTCCTGTGCCCTGGGGTGGGGTCAGCAGAGAGCTGAGCATAGCAGGGGAGCAAGCGAGTCCAGGGCCGAGAACGGCCACGATGCGCAGGATGCATCGACACCAGCCACTGCCACGTGGACGGGACGTCAGAATTCCCTGACAGTGATTTTAAAGCAGCCATCGTAAAAAAAAAAACGCTTCAAGGAGCAATCACAAGTTCACGACCCCAAGCACAGAATAAGACAAAGATGATCAGCAATGCAATTAGGCAAGAGAAAGAAATCAGGGAAATTGTAAATGGAAGGAAACAGGTCAAACTGCCACTGCCTGCAGGTCCCTGCTCTTCACCTCTGCTCCGATCCCTGCCCCTTACCCTGAGACGCGGCAGTTCTCGCTAAAGAGGCACCGTCTGTGTCCCACCTCCTGAACCTGGGCTTGGCCGTGGGATGTGCTTGGGCACATCGGGCCCTGCTAGATCTGAGGGAAGCAAAGGCTTGAAAAGCACCATGCAGTCCCTTCCTCTCCTGCAACGCTGCAGTCCCCATGGGCACATGCCCAGCTGCCTGCTGGGGTATAAGAGACGTGGAAGGAGAGCCAAGGCCAATCCAGACCAGCTGACCCCCAGGCAGACCCCAAACAAGTGGAAGAGTCCAGCCAAGACCAAAGCCACCTGCCCGGCCTGCAGCTGACCCAGCCACGGACGAGCCTGGCCAAGACCAGAATGGCCTCCCAGACGACGCACAGGTCTGTGAGCGACAAAAACGGCTGCTGCCTGAGCCAGCGAGGGTCCAGCATCGCTGACTGATACCACATGACTGCATACCTGGAAGCCTCCGAGACCATCAACCACACATGACTACAAACAGTGCAAGTCAGCAGGCTGCAAAGTTCATAGAAGGCAGTAGCTTCCATATTTACACATAGACAGCCTGCTAAAAATACAGGAAAGACAAGCTCTCACTTGCAAAAGTAATGAAAGAAAAATATGCTTAAGAATAAACTTTTGAAATGTACTTATATGAAGAAAACTTTAGAATACTCCTGAAGGACACAAGAGAAAGCTTGAATAAATAGAATTGTGTACCATTTCCTTTAACAGGAAGGCAGAATCATGAAGAGATCAATTCTCCTAAGACAATTTATACTTTCGGTGTAATACCAAAAGAATGTCAAGAAGGGATTTTAAAGTTCATGTGTAAAAGGAAATAAACAAAAATTAGCCAGGAAAACTCCAAAAACAAAGAGCACTGATCCCCATCAGATAATAAAATGTGTGATAAGCCTCAGTAATTCAGTGATTAGGTGCAAAATAGGCAGATAGACCAATGGAATAAAACAGAATATTGAGAAACAGAAGGAAATGAATATGGAAATTTAATATATCACAAAGCTGAGATATCAAATTATTGTGGAAAAGAGACATTTCTGGGACTACTTGTAGACAACCAGGAAAAAAAGTCAGATCCATACACCAGAAT
The DNA here is from genome assembly GCA_026826555.1 of Tolypeutes matacus. Lineage (NCBI taxonomy): Eukaryota > Metazoa > Chordata > Mammalia > Cingulata > Chlamyphoridae > Tolypeutes > Tolypeutes matacus. Next base: position 366,636 of record JAKSZT010054233.1, on the reverse strand, counting down.
AAATTCCAAATACGTCAATAATTGACATGGCAGAAAATAAAACCTCAAAGTGTTAAAATAAAATATGAAGAATTCTTTTGTAATCTTGATTTGGAAAAAAAAAACTTTTTAAAAGTGACACATTATTTAGAAGACATAAAAAGAAAGATTGATAAGTTTGACCATATAACAAACTTCTGTATGACAAAAACATCATAAGCAGAGTTAAAAGTCAAATGACAAACTGGGAAAAAATATTTGTATTGATGACATTGCAAAGGGGCCAATCTCCCGAATTAAAAGGGTTCCTATGATTCATTAAAACAGTCCAACAAAAGAGAAGAGTTGAGCAGATGGTCCACAGAATAGGAAATGTAAATGGCACTGAAATAGACATTTTAAATCCCCAATTTCAGACGCAATAAGAAAGTACAAATTAAAACTACACCAAGAGAGTGATTCTTACCTGTCACATGTACAAAGTCCAGGCTGAAATCATACTATGATGGCAAGGTTGCAAGAACAGATACTCTCCCCTACCAACTGGGGCAGGGGGGAGAGGAGAGTGTAAATTGCTATAGGCAGTACAGACAGCATTTATGCCATGTGATAGTTAAGTTCACATGCCAACTTAGCTAGGTGATGGTGCCCAGTTTTTGGCCAAGCAAGCACAGGTCTGAATGTTACTGTAAGGGTATTTCATAGATGGGTTTGTCATGAGTCAGTTGATTGCATCTACAGCTAACTGCATCTACAATTAACATGGGACATTGCCCTCAGCAACGTGGGAAATATTCTAATCCAATCAACTGGAGATCTTAAAGCCAGAACTGATGATTTCAGAAATCAGAAAAAAGAACTACTGCTTCAACTTCAGTCAGACAGCTTCCCTTGGGGAATTCGGACTCAACCTCAGGATCACCTTCACTGGAGTTTCAGCTTGTGGCCTGCCCTGAGGAATTCAGGCTTGCCAGTGCCCATAGCCACGTGAGCAGATTCCTTATCATAAACCGTATCTCCTGTTGGTCCTGTGTCTCTGGAGACCCCTGGTACAGACAACAGCTATCAAAACTGAACGCACTTACCTTCCGATTCAGGAATGACACTGCTAGAAGTTTATCCTTCAGAAAGTCCGCACGTGTGACGAGTATGTATAAATTACGGAGTGATATTCATAAATTTTGGCGTGTGTATAAGTTATTCACCAGAGCCTTATCATAAAGAGCCCATCTGTACCTATTTGGTATTATTTACGAATTCCAAAAGCAGGTTTGGATTACGTCTGTACACTGGTCTGCTCCTCTGGGTGTATTAGACCGTATTATTTTCAGAGGTTCCACTTTTACTTGGTTAAATAATGACTAAGGCCTTGACCGGCCTTGTCAGTAGGACTTGGCGGGAGGGGCAGGAAGAACCACGTGGCAGAGGGGAAAGGTGGAGCTTTGATGCTGCAGCCCCGGGAAGGAGGCACACAGAGAAGCAGCTGCGTGAGGGGAGAGAAGGCTCCATCAGGCACGGCAGAGGCCCTGGGAGGAGGGGCGAGCCTGACCCCAGCCTGACCCCAGCCCACCGCTGATGCTGGCGGAGCTGGGACCCCGGAGCCTTGAGAGGGGGGGAGGGCTGGACCCTCGCAGAACGTCGGCGGCCGTCGTGCTCCAACACGTGGCCACAGGCTTTGGCCAAGCTTCGTGGCCTGGTAACTGTAAGCTCCTACCCCAAATAAATTCCCTTCATGAAAGCCAACGGATTTCTCGTATTTTGCATCAGCGCCTTTGGCTGCCTAACACAGCGTCTACGCAGCACGGTTGATTGGGTGCAACATGGCACCTCCATGAAATGGGGAGTTGCACAGAAAGGAGTCTCTTTGTGAGCCAATGTGGGAAAATCTCAAAGGTGTTTTTAAATGAAAAAAAGCAAGGTGCAAGCAAGTGAATATACTGCTTTTTACTACCCCTGATGTTCTTAAACAGTGGGCGGAGAGGATTATATATTTGCTTGCCTCCCTGCACGGCACACCGGGGAAGAATAAGCCTATTTACACCTGGGGGAGCGAGGGCAGATGGGGACATGGGGACCATCGTGCTGCCTTTTTATGCTTTCTGACTTTGACCCGTGTTGAAGTAATAAAAGTAGGTTTGAGTTTTATTTTTAAATTTTAAACTTAAAAATAACCACTAGATGGGCTTGTGCTTCATTTGAACAGCCACCATGACGAATTCCTATTTAACCAGGAAACTGAGGCCGGATAAAAAAGCCTCTGGGGGAAGCAGATGTGGCTTGGGGGCCTGGGCTTCCGCCTACCGCATGGGAGATCCGGGTTCGGTTCCCTGTACCTCCTAAAAAAAAAGAGAAGACCAGTACACAACAGACAGACACAGCGAATGCAAACAACGAGGGGTGGGGAGAAATAAATAAATAAAATAAATCTTTAAAAAAAGCCTTTGGGAAGTCTCTGCCTGAAAGCTTCAACACCATACGTTTTCGTAAGAGAATATCTAAATAAGATATTATAACGGAATATCTAAATCTCCTAATATCTAAATTTCTAGCACTTTTCAAGCAAAGGTAACAGTCTCCCGCAGCGTAAAAATAGCTTTTCTTCATCTAACCTGAAAATTAGGGACACCCCAACTCTCCAAACTCCTACACAACATGCATATTTGATTGCCTAATTCTGTCTTTAAGCATAAACCTCCCACATTTAACAATCTTGGTAGGTGGCCTCAAAAACTCTGTAGAACACTGGGGTATCAATCAAAAATCATAAAGCTTTCGGTATTTTCACAGCTGCAATGCTCTGTCTTCTCGGGCCTTGTAAGGTATGTGGATGAGGAATGGGCTTCCCATGCTGGGAGCCTGGAGGCAGCTGTGGGGCTGGGGTGGCTTCCAAGGGCCCCTCTCTGCCCCAGCAGATGACCTGATCTATTGGAGCCCTGGGTAGAATTTTACTAGGAAAAAAATGGTTCCATTACCAAGAACAGGCTTGAAAGCCTCAGAGCTAGAGCAGGCCACCAGCAGGAGCCAGCAGAGGATACCAGTGGGTGAAGTACAAGTTCACAACCCAGACAGGTGTGGGGAGTGGGCTCCGCAGGAGCAAGGCACCTGGAGCCAGGGCCCAGCCACAAGGTACAGGGTCAAAAAATAAAATGAAATAAAATCGTGCACACCTACTTGAACAGCTAAGATAAAAAAAAAAAAAAAAACTGACAATACCAAGTGTTGTCGAAGACAAGTAGCGGCGGAGTCTCCCATCCACTGGTGGAGGGACGGGAAATGGAGCGGCCACTCTGAAAAGCAGCTTGGCAGTATTTAATGAAGTCAAATGTGTACTTACCACACAACCCAGGAAACCCACTCTTAGGCATTTATCCAACAAAAATGAAATATTTTATTTAACAGATACCTTTGTATGAAAGTTCATAGCAACTTTATTGTCAACAGCCAAAAACTGGAAACAACCCATATGTCCTTCAACTAATACTATGCAGCAAAGAAAAAGGACTATTTATATGTAAACAAACTGTAGTTCCTCCATATGATGGAATACTATGCGGCAAAAAAATGAACTATTTATATATAAACAAACTGTAGTTCCTCCATACTATGGAATACTGCACAGCAAAAAAAAAAAAAGAACTATTTATATATGCAGCAACTTAGATGGATTTCAAGGGCAAAACAGCTAATCCCAAAAGGTACCAGACTACACACTCCCCTAACATACTCAGAACAAGATTATATAAGGGAGAACACGTCAGGGGGTGCAGACGTTGGGGTGAGGAAGAGGATTACTATAAAGGGAAAGCACGAGAGTTTCTCTGTGGAGACGGAACGGCCTGTGACCTGAGGGTGGTGCTGGGAACCAAATCTACATGTGACAAGACTTCATAGGACCAGGCACGCGGCGCACAAACAGATGCCGCCAAAAGACTCGAACATGCCTGTCACAAGAGGTGACACAGGTGGTCAAAGAGCATATGAGAAAGTGCTCAAATCCTTAGTCATCACAGAAATGCAAATTAAAGCCACAAGGAGGTGTCACTACACACCCACACGAGTGGCAATTAAAACACACACCACCAGATGTCAAGGCCGTGGAGCGCCTGGGACTCTCACACTTTGTTACCAACAGGTCAGATAGTCACCCACTTTGGAAGAAGATCTGGCAGTTTCTCATGAAACTAAACTAAACTCCCCTATGACCAAACAATTTAAGAACATACCCAAGGGAAATGAAATTATATGATCCAAAAAATTCTTGTACAAGAATATTCCTTTCAACTTGATTCATTATAGCCCCAAATTGGAAACAGTCCAGGTATCCACTGACAGAAGAGCAGATAAACAAACTGTAGCATATGCATAGAGTGGAAAATTTCTTAGCAATGAGAAGGAATGAAATACTGATAGGCATGAATGGATCTCAGAACATTCCACTGCTCCCTCTTGGATCATTGCTTGGGGGAAGCAGGAGCTGTGATGCAAGGACACTCGGCAGCCGTGTGAAGAGGGCCAAGGTGGGGCCCGAGGCCTCCTCTCAGCAGCTCTGGGAGTGAACGGTCCTGGGAGCAGACCCTCCAGCCCCAGCTAAGACCTCACACGACTTCTGCCCCAGCCGACGTCTTACACACACCTCGCGAGAGACCTCCAGCCAGATGCACCCGGCAAAGATGCTGAATCCCTGACCCCCAGACCCTATGTGCAATAATAAATATGTGTTGCTGAGTCTGCCTGCAGAACTTTGAGGTAACTTGTTACATATCACTAGGTCACTAATACCCATGGTTTTATCACACACACTAAACCGATGGACGTGAGCTGGCATCTTCTTTTTCAACACTGTAATGATGTATGGTACACCCAGAACAAGGGCATGAGCCAGAAATGCTCACGAGTTATCACACAGCATGCCCCTCGGTCCGCCTCTCAGCCGCCACTCCCCCTCCCCTGTCCGACCACAGCCGCTCTCCTGGTTTGGGCTCCTTAACTGTTCATTACTGCTTTGGAATATTATAGGAATGGGATTGCACACCGTACAACATGTCTGACTTCTTCCATCCAACAAGGCCCACGGGAGGCATCTTTACTGCCAATGGTGGCTGCAGATCATTCATGCTCCTTGCTGGAGAGGATTAGGTTGAATTAAGAAACCACCTAAGCATACGCTGAGTGAATGTATTGTGTGCATCCACTTCTATTAAAGTCTAAAATAGGCAAGACTAGCCTCAGTGGAAGAAAACCAACACAGCGGCCACCTCTGGAGGGCGGGGCAGGGACTCACTGGGACTTTTCTGAGGCGATAGTATCCCTGGGTTATGCATTTTTCAAAATTCTGTGTACACCGAAGATTTTGCATTTCGTTGTATGAAATCTTACACAAAAGGAAAAGAACTGAGCACATATTGAACTCTCATTAATGATATGCATGCTGAAGTGTGTAGGGGGAAGTGCACGATGTCTGCAAAGCAGAAATGCTTCCAGAAAATGGGAGGCTGGGTGGGTGGAGGGCTGGCCAGAAGGACAGACGTGTGGTGTGGTAAACCTAGGAGAGTAACATATCAAAGGCAGACTCTATGTGGTGGCTAGACAAGTGCTCAGTGTAAAGGTGTTGCAATTTTGCTGCATATTTTAAATTTTTTCAATTTAAAATGTTGGAAAAAAGTAGATGACTAGAAAGGGATTATAGTATGGGATTTTACTTTCTTATACAAAAGGGAGACCTTGGGTTCTATGTACTATTCTCAAATGAAGGGATTTGGCCTTTTATAGCATCCTCGTTTGAAGGTTTAACTGTACGTTTGATTTAAAGAGCACATATAGGAGTTCTGCTTCCAGCATGACAGCTTGAGGAGAGTCGAGACACGCTCTCCAGTAAAACTAGTGAGAATTATTTAAAACTACAACCATTTAGTCTCTGGAAATGTTCCTAAGCCAGTGGAGAAAATCTACTAAAACTCGGTAAGAACAGTGAGAGTCTGTGATATCTAAACCTAAGCCCCCCTCCCCCACCCAGCTCAGCAAGCTGGGAACTGCACCAGACTGGTGCTGCCAAGAACCCAGGGCTCCCTCTCCCCACAGCCCCCAGTGGGAGGGCCAGGAGTAGGACCATCCTCCCCGAGGGCAGGACCATCCTCCCGGGAAGGGAGGATCATCTTCCCAGGAGGGGAGGATCATCTTCCCGGAAGGTCAGGACCATCCTCCTGGGAGGGCAGGACATGGCACTTCTCATCCAGCCCCTCACTCACAAGCACCACTGAGAATACTGGGGCCCCAGCTGCCCACGTCCCAGCTCGTGAGGCAGGGGCTCCCCCCTGGGAGAGGCAAGCCAAGAAGACCTGAGGTATGCTGCCCCCTTCCACCTGGCAGTGGGCTCCTCAAGCAGGGGTGTCAATCATAGACTGACCTCAGTGCCAGAGCCAGGACTGGGAGGAGAAGCAGGGCATAAACGAGACAGCTCCTGATCTCATGCCACAGGAACTGACTTCATTTGCCAGAGTGTGGAGAAGTTCAAGTGCTCTCAAAAACAGAGGTGGTCGTGGTGAAAGGCCATGGGGGGAGAGTGGTAGAGTCACTGGAGACACAGACGAAACTGTAAAGCCAGACAGACTGCCAGGGAGCCAGGGAAAAGAGACAGCTGGGAGGCATCCCCCTGGGGTCAGAACAAACCTCAAACACTGGCCTAGGGAATTCTTCCTTCAGAGGAATTCGGATTTAATTGGACCAACCAGCCAGCAGTTAGTGGAGCTCAGCAGGTGGGTGTAGCAGGGAATGTGACAGTCCAAAGAGGCCTAGACAAAATCACTGTCATCCCAGGTGATGGTGAGCAATGTCAGAGGCTTTGCACTGAGGGGGTAGACAGACGTCACGAAAATAATCCAGCCAGTCACTAAACTGAAAAATAGGAAACTAACCATCATTCTTTTTTCTCTCTGTTCTTCGGACTGCATAATCTTTCCTGATCTCTCTTCACATTTGTGATTCTTCTTCTGCCACTTCAAATCTACTGTTGAATCCCTCTAGTGAATTTTTCATTTCAGTTATTGTACTTTTTTTTTTTTTTTTTTTTTTTAAA
>JAKSZT010054233.1:318052-359485 GCA_026826555.1 Tolypeutes matacus | reverse complement strand
TTTTTTTTTTTTTAAGATTTTATTTATTTATTCATTTATCCCCCCCCTTGCTGCTTGTGCTCGCTGGGTCATCCAACCACACCGTGCGGGCAGGCCTGCCCCCACCAGGAGGCCCCGGGAACCGAACCCAGGGCCTCCCATATGGTAAACGGGAGCCCCACTGATTGAGCCACAGCCGCTTCCTGGGTTATTGTACTTTTTAACTCCAAAATAAAATGTTCTTACATCACCAAACTGAGGGTGTGATGAATTTTCCTTTTCTCTTTCAGCTCATCTAACCAAATATTATTCTCAATTGTCAAATTATTAAAAGGTCTTCATAGGAGGATATCATACATGTTCATTTGTAGTTTGTTATTACACTGCCGTAAAAAAACAATAAATCCAAAGTAGAAGCATTGCTTGTTCTAAGTTAACTGGAAATGCGGACTCCTGGAAGAGAGAAAGGCCAGAGAGCACACCTCAGACTCGTTTCACAGGACTCCAGGAGAGCATGAGTCTCCTGTGAAAAACAGCAGAACTGAGGACAACACAGCTGATAGAGAAGCCTCCACAAGGCAGAGCATGCGCGTGGAAGGCTGTGGGCTGTGCCAGGGTGTGAAGGGGCAGAGAAGGCCCTGAGTAGGGGCATGGTGATTGTGGATCATCTGGAAAGTGGGTGCAAAGTGCCCCCAGCCCGACCTCGTCCTGCTCAGCTGCAGGCCCGTGCGGGACCTGGTGGCAGCACACTGAGCCACCCAGCGCTTCCTCGCCAAGGCTCTGAATCGGGGCGTTCAGTGCCCTGCATTTCTCATTTCATAAGGTAAGTCCATGGGAAATTAGAAAATGTTGGATGCAAATATTCTCACTGTCCTGATTTTGTGATAATCAGGGTAGGCTAAACATTCGCTATATTAGAAACCATGCATGTGTCCCCAGACCTAGTTTTTCTCCCTAGGTCTGGTTTTTGGAATGCTGGTGATAAACTAAGCCTCATTTATTATATGACCATCCTGTGTGGGGATATAGCAGGGGGAAGGATGTGGCTCAAATGGTTGGGCGTCCATCTCCCATATGGAAGGACCTGGGTTCGATCCCTGGGACCTCCCGGTAAAAAGAAAAAAAGAAAAATATAGAAGGCCCACAGGCTGCCAGGCCCCATGTGCAGGTGCGCCATCAGGCCCTGCGAGCCACGCAGCAAAATGATGACGTAACAGGAGAGTGACATGAGGGAGAGCCAAGACAAGACACGCCAAAAAAACCCAGAACTAAGGTAGTGCAGGCAATAGGACGCTTCTCTCCCACATCGGAGGTTCCGAGGATCTAAATCCCGTGAAGACAGGAGGAAAAGGATGAGAAGAGAGGGCAGGAAACGGACACTGAGAGTTGCCCAGCAAATTGATGCAAAAACGGGAGTGGGGGGAAGGGGGTAAAAATGGATAAAAGTAAATAAATAAATAAATCCTTTTAAGAAAAAGTATAGTGGAGTAAGATACGGACTATAGTTAGTAGTAAGACTTTGACGATGCTCTTTCATGATTTGTTAACAAATGTTTCACCACAATGCGGGATGTTTGTGGGGGGGTGATGTGTGGGAGCCCTGTGTGATGTGATGCCTCTTTGTTTTGTAAGTTCATGATGTTTACTGAACACTTACAGTTTATGTATGTTCATGTATGAATGACAGACTTCAATAAATTGTTTTTTAAAAAAAGAAAACGTTGGAAACAAATCAGAACGGTCACTGTGATACTGTTTAGGAAAAGGAGGGCAGCACAGAGGCAGGAGCCCCGCCCCACGCCCCCCACCCGACCTGGGCCTGCCCCGCGCCATGGGAAAACGGTCCGCAGTTTTTCAAGCAGGAAACGATCCACCCGTGCGCTCACGGCAGGGAAGGCGCCGTGGGCTGCCCCCTGCTCAGGCCATCTGAACAAACTGGGCACACCCAGTGAGGGACCACCCACCTGCAAGAGGCAGCACCGTGGGCGCCGGGACAGCCCGAGACTCCCCACGCAGCGTCAGCACTGCGGGAGACAGCAGTCACCTGGCAGAGCCGCTGCCGCGGCGGCCGGGACACCCCCTCGGCTCTGCCCTCTCTCCTGCTGGGGACCGCGGGCGAGGCGGTGGCCGCACACGTGCCGTGCTCACCTGCAGCGCGGGGTAAGAGCGCTCGGCTCCCAGGCCCACGCAGAGCACACGCCAACAGCGCTGTTGACACTGAGCGTGAAGAAGCACAGCCCTCGGGCGAAACAAAGCGCAAAGCGGGCTCCAGCTCACCCACCTGCCCTTCACCACCGTGCTCCAGAGTGGCTGCTGCACTCTCGGGTGAGGGGGGCGCGGACGGGGACCCCGGCCTAGAGGGGCCTCCCACCCAGCAAACGAAGGCATTAGAGCGCAGCGCCCCAGGGGACGAGAAAGGAGGGGAAGGTCAGCCGCAGCTGCCAGTGGGCAGCGAGTGAGGAAAAGGACCTAAAGGCTGGGGGGCTCCTTCAGCAAACCCACAGGCCCACCAGAGCGCAAGCGGCACCGCAGCTTTCTCGGCATCCGGCCCGGGAGGAGCCACGGCAGAACTGCCCGGGTCGACATGCTTTGTCCCTGTGTGGTTTTTCAGATCCACACACTACCACCGGTCCAGCTGGTGGAAGCACAAAGGCAGGCAGCAGCACACACCAGGACCCAGCCCTGCAGCCCCCCAGCTGCTCCAGGCGCCTTCCAGGAGCGAAGCTCCGCAAAGTGCCTCCGTTACAGAAGCAGGAGACACAGGGACCTGGACAGCACTGTCCTTGCAGGCTTGAGGCTGAGCTGCAAGAGAACACAGGAACCGCTCTGCCTCTCCCGGCTGCCACCCCTGGGCCCCCCACACACGCTCACCGTCCTTCAGCTTGTGTTTTTGCCGCGCAGATGCAGCCGCTAGGAAGGAAGCTCCTTGTAAGATGTTGGTTAGACTCGACTCCTCAGGCATCCCCTGCCACTGCCAGGCTGGGGATCCAGGGTTTGCTGCCAGGCGACTTTCCAGTGGAGGGTAAAAGGCGGGGATTTCCAGTTAAATTCACGAACCTCTTGTTTCTGTTGCTGTTTTTAAACCTCTGTTTTATGCAAACACGCAGGCATCCAGGCTTGTGTTCCTACTTCACACCACTCACCACTCTGGCACCCAAGTCAACCACCCTGGAAGTGGCAGCTTTAGGATCCTGGGGACCAGAGGTCTCCCTCTCGGCATGGCCACCCCGAGCCAGGCGACCCCAAGCACGTCGCCTCTCGCTCTTTGCAAACGGGCGAGGAGACCCTGACGTCCCCTCCTGCAGGAGGAGCTGACAGTTCCACGGCTCCTGGACAGGGCTAGGGACACCTACTGTGTCAGCCACACCTGACCACGTTCTCATGGAAAATGCCCAGGTCAGGCACCAGGCACAGGGCACTGCCGGGGCCCCCGCGGACCCAGCCACGCTGGACGGGAGATCCCAGCGGCCAGGCCAGGTTGCTAAATGCCGGCCAGCGGAGGCCCCAACGCAGGGTCCAGCTCGAGCACGCCGGACCCTCAGAACGGCTCGTCTGGAGGCCTGGACCCGAGACACACTCACAGACTTGAGAGTACAGGACACAGAGCCAGAGCCACACTTTGCCCACCAAAAGGGGGGCTGTGGTTGGGCCGACATCTGTGTGCGGCTTCCTAGACCTGAGACTGGGAAGTGCAGGGAAGGAGACCGTCTGCGCTGTTTATACACCTCACAACCACTGGGCACCAGCCAGAGCACGTCCATCTCCACGTGTGGGCAGGGACACTCTGGAAGCCAGGACCTCCTTGCACGCCCGCCAGCCCACCTCACGCCCGCCAGCCCCCACCTCGCACACTCCCCAGCCTGCTCAAGGGGCCTGGCACGGTGCCTCAGAGAAGAGCCAAGAAATATGAGAATGCACAGGCACAGGTAAAGGGGACTGACAGTGGCCCGGGCACGCCCAGGGCAATGAAGCCGAGGGCCTTTGGAATGACCTGGCAGTACATCCCAGCGTTCCGGGTGGAGCACCTCTGCCTCCCCTCTCACCTTTAGGCGACACCTGGCCCGGAACGGGCCCTGCCACGGGCCCCTAGTCACGGCAGCCGTGCTCCCCACAGCCTTCGAGCGGGACGAGCCGGGCCCCTCTGCTGGCACAGGCTGCCGGGCTTCAGGGCGGCCCGGGCACGCGTGGCCGCCCCTTCCTGGACCCCAGACGGACGGTGCCCCAGGGGCAGCAGCCTCGCGAGAACACGGGGGGCTCAGGCAGCAGAGCTGTGCACCCCGGGCCCCCGCCCCAACCCCGGCGACGCCTGGGGGCCGCCTGTCGGGAGAGGGAGACGCGGGAGGGCCAGCGAGGCCCCGAGAGCCAGGCTCCCCGGCCATGCCGAGCGGCAGCCCCCACGTGGGGACGACTTGGCGGCTGCCCGGCTGGTGGCCGCAGAGCATGTGCAGCCATTTCCAGCCACCGGAAGGCAAGTGGCTTCTAAGCCGCGTGGGGCAGCTGTGGAGGGTCGGCCTCGGCCCCTCCCCCTGCTGGGCTCCGAGACCCCCAGCAGCCGGGACCACCGGGAGCCGGACCTCCTCTCTGGGGAAATCTGTGGAACTGGTCTGTGGGAAAGTGGTCGGCGGGCGAGAGGGCCACGGGCAGCCAAGCAGACGAGCGCGGAGGCCAGATGCCAGGGAAGGGAAGGGAAGGGAAGGGAAGGGAAGGGATGCACACCCGGGGCGTGGCCGCAAGCAACGCCCACGCCATCACAGCGCCGTGAACATGGGTATCGGTTTAGCCAAAATGGTGAACTGGTTTGGGGAGAAGAGGGAAAGGAAAGTGACACGGTAGTGAGAAGCCTTCATTCTCTAGAACAGTGACTCGTCACATAATCCAGAAATGGCCATTGACACCTGGTATTTAGGAATATGGAGCAAATGACATCTTACAAACACGTAACAGAATTGAGAGAGGTTGCCAATGAGGAACGGGACAAATAATATTGTCTTAATACATCACATTACAACAATAAAAACAAAAATTAAATTTTGAAAAAGCAAGCCACAGAAAATACACATAGGGTGATCCTGTTTATGTAAAAAGATAATGTTCAGGGAAGCGGCTGTGGCTCAATTGATTGGGCTCCCGTTTACCATAGGGGAGGCCCGGGTTCGATTCCCGGGGCCTCCTGGTGAAGGCGAGCCGGCCCGCGCAGTTCATCAGCAAGATGACCCAACAAAAGGAGACAAGCAGACACAGAAAAACGCAAAGCAAATGGACACTGAGAGCACAAGCAGCAAGGGGGGGATAAACAAATAAATAAAAGTAAATCTTTAGGAAAAAAAAAAAAAGATAATGTTCACATGTGTGCAGGAACTCATAGAAAAATAGAAAAAAGAAGTGGGGAGAAAACTACAATACACCCAAGTATTAAAAGTGGTTTGGAGTGGGGGGGGGAGCATTAAGGAAACTTTCCGGTTTTCTGTATTATTTGATTCTTTTACAATGGGAACATGTTCACGAAATACATGCGTATATAAAAAATGACTTAGGGGAAAAGTTTTAAAATGAAAAAGTTAGGAAGAGAAATTTGTCTTGCCCCAGGGAAGGAAGGAGAACAGAGTGAAGAGAAAGGCAGAGGGCGGGAGCAGCAGGGAGCTGGGGGGCTTTTTTTTTTTAGGAGGTGCCAGGGATTGAACCTGGGACCTCGTACATGCAGAGCGGGCGCCCAACCACGGAGCTGCGCCCGCGCCGTGGAGGCTTTCCAAGCTGCTTTGCTCAGGGACGTGGCAACGCATCTGCCAGTTGATCCCCACTCGCCAGCCAGGCCCCCCAAGAGGGCCGCAGCTTGCCAGCAAACTCACAGTATTGTAAAAGCTCCTCTCGTGTCAGATTTGTCTTTCTAATAAACAAGGCTCTCGGGCCTCCCAGAATCTTCCTGCTGTCACAACCAACCCATGCCGTGGGCACCCCAGGGCCTTCCCAGAGTAGGAGAGTGTGGGAGAGTGAGTCGGGCACCCCAACTTGAACACGCTCTCAGTCTGGAGCTGCATCGTCCAGGCCACCTCGTGAAGATGCTGTTTTAGTTAAGATGAGGCCCAGCTGGGTGAGGGGGACTTCATCCACGTTACTCAAGTCCTTTATAACAGAAGAAATTCAGACACAATCGGAGAAGCCAGGGAGGAGCTGGGAGTCAGTGGGAGCACAGAAGAGAAAGGAGAAGATGGCGCCACGTGGCGGGAAAACCAAGGAACCACGGACCGTCGGCCAGCCGGAGGCTCCTGACGCCAAAAGCCAGCCTTCCAGGCTCTGAAGCCGACAGACAGTAAGTCCCTGTTGTTTAAACCCAAACCAGCTCATGGTATTTGTCCTAACGCCTGGGACACTGAAGCCGAGAAGAGGCCCCCAGTGCGGTCTCTGGGGGAGAGGGAGCCGGTCCTCAGGACTTGCTGGGGCGGCCGTCCAGGCGGGCAGGAGGTGCGTCCTGCTCTGCGTGCAGAGCGCATCGCGCAACCGCTCTTGGTGGGGAGGAAACTATTTCCTGAGGGTGCTGGACCCTGAGCAAACTTCCCACCACCCCTGCCGAGAGCAAGACTGTGCCACCGAGAGCCCCGGGTAAATCTACTTGAACTTCAGAGGCCGCTGGCACGGCCTGGGGTCGCGGTGGCCTCAGGAGGCCTCGGGCAGCCGAGTTTACTCCGGTGTCCGATGGAGCATTTAGCACGGGCAGTGAGAACACGGAGACGCCTGGACCGCTGCCTCCCACACGCGGCGAGACTGAATGTGCTAGAACAGTGTGCGCTTTTCCCTTGGATAGACGCGCTGGTCACTCAGCAAAAGAAGAGAACGAAATTGCCTGTGCGATCCCTGCTCCGGAGCGAATGACGGCGTGAGGAAACAAGGATGGACAGCGAGTTCTTAGGGCCGAGGGAGTTTCCTTTTTTGGTGTTTTTGGTGTTGCACAACCAGCATTTACTGCGTGTAAATTTACTGAATTTACGTTTTCTCATGTAAGCTCCCCAACAGCCCAGCAGCCGTGACCCCGAGCAGGGGTCAGCGAGGTGAGACCGCCGGGCGGCGGCCCCCATTCTGCTGGGCCCAAACCCCAGGGTTGTGTAGTAGGTTCTGTTTCGAATTTTAAACTGCAGTTCTCTAAAGTGAAAAGGTAAAGGGCAGAAAGCCCAGAAACTAAGCTGAGAGTCCGAGGAAGCAGGGCTGGGGCGCGGGTTCACAGGGCTGTGACGGGAGGGGCAGCTCTCAGTCGTTTTGGTCCAGGTTTTATCTTTTTAAAACGCACTCAAGGCCCTCAAAGCCCTCTCATTTACGTGGCTTTATGTGCCAAATTCAAACTATAACAGAAAGTCTAAATGTGTGTTTATTATTTGAAATTGACATAATAAGCCCATTACATGCTTTTTATGAAAATAACTATATTTTCCAAAAACAATTGGTAGTGAAAAGTGGCATTGTTCTACCTTTTCACAAATCCCCTTACTGTCTGTCTCAAAGGAAGAGAGCTGGATTCTCCTATCGACTTCCGTGTTTAATCTGCTGGGATGTCGGACGCCACACAGCCCCTGGAAGCCACAACTGTGCATTTGTGACGGGATGAGACTGAAAAGGCAAATAAGGTCTTAGTAGTGTTAAAACAGGGCTGACCTCGTGAGCCTCCTGAAGGGCCTCAGAGACCCCCAGGGGTTCCTGGACCACACTTAGAGAACTGTGTCTTGCAGAAGTCTGGGGCGGGGGGACACTCAGGAACACAGCCGCCACCCCACACCTCTCACCTCTCACCTTCCCTGAGTCCCCCCTCCTCCATTAGGCACCCCCAGGGCCGGAGCCCCAGCTGCTTCTCCCGGAACATCCTGACTTTCACTCAAGGCGCCTCCATCCAGCTCGGCCCGGGATGAGCGTGGGGTAGCTGGCCAGTTCCCCCACTGTGGAAAGGCACCGGCATTTAGCGGGGGCCGGCCTAAGCCAGCCTCGAGGGGCTCGCCTGCTAACCCTGACGTGGGGCTCTGAGGTGGGCTTTCAGGCACCTGGGGTGGGGCCAGCCGCCCGGCAGATCCCGGGGAGCCAGCCCAGCGTGGGCCACGAGCGCTGGGCTCTGGCCCTTCCCTGTGCCTCCCGGCCTGTCACTGGCCCGCTTTGTCCACCTGTGAGCTCCAGCTGCACCCCGTCCTCTGCCCCTTCTGGGGCCGGCAATGGCACGGGATGAAATCCGGGACGTGAGCCCACCTTACAAAGTAGCCCCTGCTGCACACTCTACCCAGCCGTATCCCCAGGGGGACCCTGAGACCTGAAGTCCACCCCAGCCCCTAGTGCCCAGATGCACCCTAGGCAGGAGCCCCCATCCCTGCGCCAGGTAAACGCCTTTTTCCTGGCAGCAGGATGGCCACCAGCCCCTTTATCTCGCACCTGTTCCGGACAACCTAGCACGGGGCCCTGGGCACCCACCCCACCCTGGCCCTCTGCCCCTTCTCCCCCAGGGGGGTGCTGCAGGTGAGGGTACTCAGGAAGCCAAGGCTGGAACCGTGGGCACCCCGCTGCGGCCGCCACGCTCCGTGCTTGGAGGAGGGGGCGCGAAGCGAAGGGCACCCTCGCTGCTCGGGTCAGGGGCGCCCGCGGGCGGGGGCAGGGGCCGTCTCTGCAGAAGTCTGGGCCGCCTCTGGGCGCGCACGCGCCTCGCCTCGCCCGGGGGCGCGGCCGGGGTCCGGGAAGGCGGGGGTCCACCCCGGGCGACCCCCGCGCCTCCCTGCCGGGCCCCGCCGGGGGCTGTACCTGTGCTGGAAGAGCGGGCAGCCGCCCAGGAGCCTGCGCAGCTCGGCCTTGAGGTCCCAGAACTCGCCGTCCAGGTAGCGGTGCAGGGGCGAGTCCCTGAGCCCCAGGCCGGCCGCCGCCGGCTCCATGGCGCCCCCGGCCCCGCGCACCCCCGGCCGGCTCGGCGCCCCCTCCGAGCAGCTCCCCGGTGCGTGCCCTCCCACCCCGCGCGCCCGCCCCCCCCAGCCCCGGGGCAGGGAGCCCAGAGTGGCCAGGGAGCCTGGGGCACCGCGGTGGCTCCTGCCCAGGAGGAGCGCCCCTGGCTTCCCGCCCTCGCCCTGCTAGGCAGTGGCCTGCGACTCTGCGCACAGCCCGGGGCTCTGCCCCAGCTGACCTCCCGCCGGTCTGCTGCCTTCAGCAGCGACAGAGGTCCCTGCGGGGAGGCCCCGTCTCCCAGGAGGGAGATCTCATCCCCCCCGCCGGCGGCCCAGCTCGCTGTGGCGCCACACGAATCCCAGCCGCCTGCAAAGGGACCACAGCCGCCTCCCAGGAAAGGCCCAGGCCTCCGGCCAGGATAGCTGGGGAGCAGAGCAAGCAAAGGAGCCCTGGAACCCCACACTGACTTCAGCAACCACATCCTTCCAGTACCTTCCAGGGCAGGCGGGGTGGGCTTGGGTGCGGGAGATGAGCTTCAGCCCACCGGGCAGCTGCTCCTTCCTTTCCTCTCTCGCTCTCCTACACTTTCTGGATTCTCTTTTAAAGTACACAAGGAAATTTAGCTGTTCACTTCCGAAGACTCGCCTGCCAGGGAACGATGGGGTGGGGTGGGGTGGGGAGAAATACGGGGTGCCGCCTGCTGTCAGCCGATGAGTGGGTGCCGGCAAATCCGCCTCGTGCTGCTGCTCAGACAGCACCAGTCTCTTCCGTCCAGCTCCAGCGGCCAGGGGTCTGCAATGGGCGCAAAACAGCAAGGGCCGCAGTGCTGGCTTCCCCCCCGGGGCCGAGGAAAGGGCCCTTTTCCTGTCCCTCCCAGCTCCTAGAGGCACCTGTGTCCCCCCCTCAGAGCACAGCCTCCGGCCTCTGCTCCCATCCCCCCACCTCCTTCGCTTTGCCCTCCCGCCCCCTCTTTTAACAACTGCCGTGATCGCATGGGGTCCCCAGGCAATGCCCAGGCCCTGACCTGATCGCGTCAGCAAAGCCCCTTTGCCAGGCACCGGGACACGCTCCAGATTCTGGGGGTCTGGATGCGGACGTCTTTGAGAGGCCGTTTTTCTCCCACGCCCTCTGTGCAGCTGCGAGTAACAACAGCCAAGCAAGTGTGGCGCGTGGGGGCTTGTTCCTCGGGCAACGGGAGGCCCAGGGCCCCGGGTGCTGGCCGTCTGGCCGCCTGGCCGTCTGCACCGGCCCTTCTCGCTCTACCTTTGTCTGCTTGTACCTGCAGCCTCCCTTCTAAGGCAGATGGTGCAGGGCCGAGCACAGGGGAGTGAAGGTTAGCCGCAGGGGTCACCTTGCCAGGCGATGGTGCCGATCGTTTGGTCAAGCAAGCACTGGCCTCATTGGTACTGTGCGGACATCTCCTGGAGTTTAATCAGTGAGCTGACCACATCTGTGGCTGATGACCTCTGCCATCAGCTGAGGAGACTGCCCTCAGCCCGGAGGCCAATCCGCTGAAGGCCTTCGAAGGAGAGGTGGTGATTTCAGCAGCATCCCACCTCTACTTCAGCCAGCCTGAAAACCTCCATCCGAGTGCCCAGCTGGCAGCCTGCCTGCAGGATTTGGACACGTGCGTCCCCACAGTCACATGAGACAATTTTATAAAATCTCCTAATATCTACTGCTATCTCCTGTCGGTTCTGTTTGCCTAGAGAAACCTGTGAATACAAGTGGCTTTTCCTTCCCTGTCAGTCATGTTAGGGTAGTGGAAATAAACAACCTCAAAATGACTCCAAGGGGAGTAGATGTGGCTCAAGCAATTGGGCACCTGCCTCCCATACGGGCAGTCCCGGGTTCAGTTCCCATTACGTCCTAAAGAAGACGAGAAGACGCTGCAACCAGCAGACGGTGCAACCAGCAGGGAGCGGAAGTGACTCAAGCGGTTGGGCACCCGCCCCCCATATGGGAGGTCCCGGGTTCGGTTCCCAGTGCCTCCTAAAGACCACTGCAACAAGCAGACGCCGCAACCAGCAGACAGGGCAACCAGCAGGGAGCGGAAGTGGCTCGAGCGGTTGGGCACCCGCCTCCCACATGGGTTTGGTTCCCAGTGCCTCATGCTCAATCTCTCTCTGCTTCCCCGCCATACATAGCTGCTATTCTCTCTCTGACTCTCTAGCTTACTTGTATTTATACTTTGTAAAAACAATCTCACTATGCAGTTGCCGCAGTTGCATTTCATATGAGGTTTCACTGACTTTTTTAGCTACATTTTTAGCTTTCCTTCTAGTACTCTACACGTCCTTAGACCTTCCCTTTCCACCACCGTCACAGGCACGAACAGCTCTGCTGAAAGCTGAGTTCTCACCGGCCTTTGTTGCACCAACACTTGCCAGTTTTAACTTTTACTGAAAAGCGCCGGGAAGCAGTGGCATTCTCCAACATTCTCCCACCCCGAGACGTCGCTGCGTTGGGGCTCTGCAGTGATGAGATTTTTTGTCTGTGTTTTGTTTATTGTTCTTTTGGGAGTAGTGGGAATGCTCTAATGATGATTCAGGTGGTGAGTGCACAACTCTGTGATCATTCCAGGTACCAGTGATTGTGCACCTTGGATGGATTTTTGCTTTATTAGTATCAATAAAATTGATTTGTTAAAAAAAAAAAAAAAACTCAGTTCTGTGGCCAAGATTGAATCAAAGGCCTGGCCTGCCCCTGCTGAAGCACTTTACGGGTTTTGGGGTGCCCAGCCAGCCGCCGCCTCATTCGGGAGCCCGTCAGGCAGGAACCCGCTGGCGCAAAGGGCCTCCTTGTCAGGGAGCAAGGGAGCTGCTGCGGGGGCATCGGAGTGCCCGGCCGCTCTGCCCACCTTTCAGCGGCTGCAGCCAGCCCGTGGCCACCAGCCCTCCAGGTGCCCAGAGAGGGGGAAGCCCAAAGCACTTGCCTCCACCCCGGCTGTGAGCTTTCATTTCAAAGGAAGGGCTGCCCGGGACCCTTGGGGGAACGAGGTGCTGGCAGGTGGGAAGGAAAGGAACGAAATTGGCTCCGATCAGTGGTTTCCACCTGGCTGCACTGGTCAGCAAGGAAAGCCGGTCCCCATAGGCAGCCTCGGCCCTCCCAAGCGAGTCTGAGGCGCGGCCGGGGCTGACCACTGGCTTAGGCTCGGCGGTTCTCACCTTGCCGCACGGTGGGACCGCTACACTGTCAAAAATAAAACTACAACTAGAAAAAGAAAAACATACCAATTTCTGCCGCCACCCCCCAATCAGACATAACGGGCTGCCCAGGTGGCTCTGATGGGCAGCCGCACTAAGCGCCGCAGGCTCCGGGCAGTCACGAGTCCCCGGGCGCTGAGAGGACCGGCCTCCCGTCACACCTCGCTTCTCAGCACCGGGACGGGTCGACCCACCAGCTCCGAGGAAGCAGGGCAGCGAGGCCTGGCTGCTGGCAGGACCACCGTCAGAATCTGGCTTGGCTGCCCCTCCCCACCTGTGAGCACCTCCCCCAGGTTGGGTGCAGGTGGTCGGAACCATTCGTCTTTGGGTTCCAGGTGCCCGCGTCCACGCACGGTCAGACCAGCTCTCGATGTCGGCTCTCTGGCCATCGCGGCCAGCTCCCCCCATGCCTGCTGCCCGCCACACTCGGCCCCCACCAGCAGCCCGGGCCGATTCCCTCATCCGGCTCCCGCGGCGGGCTCCGCGGACCCCTCACCACCCTTCGCTGCCGCCAGCACCCTGCTGTGCCCGTGAGGGTCAGCCTCGCCCGTGTGGCCCCATGTCTTCCTGGACTGCCTGTTAGCCAGGAGTCCCCAGTTGTTATAGAACCAGCCGACAGAAATGCATCAGCTCACAGAACTCCAGGAAGGCTCGAGCCTCCTAGGAGGAGAGGGCGGCAAGGTGGCTTCCACCTGGCACCACTGGGCCCGCTGCTCCACCTGTGCCAGCTCACGCTCCCTCGGGCAGGAGGGGGGCCTGGGGGCCAGCAGCTCCCCAGCCGCCAGCCACCTGCAGGGCCCAGGTTGTGATTCTGGGACAGGACTTTGGTTACCTCGGCAGGTCTTGTGCCCACCTCTAACCAACTGTCAGGGGGACTTGGGAAATGATGGACGTGCCACGTGGGCTAGGTGGGGTGTGGCCCTGCCGAGGGGGGCTTCATAGCCGCTCTCCCACCTCCCGAAACCCTTCCCCACTGGCTCCGGAAGGCTCACCCTGCAGCAGCTAACAGGATGGTTAGAAAACTGAAAACATCATGCCATGCGGAAACATCCAGAGAGCCTTTCCTGTGCCTCACGGGGCTATCTGGGGAGCCTTTCCCGAGCCACCACAGAAACATCTAGAAGCCTCTCCCCGTGCCACGGCTCGCTGGCTCCGCCAGGGCCCACTCCAGCGGGGAAGGTTCCTTTGTGCTCCTTCTACAGGCAGCTGGTCAGCGGTGCTGACCTGGCCAGAGGCTCCTCTCGGACGGCAGAGGACCCTGGGCCCCGCCGCCCGTCCCCAGCTCACACGGCCCTACGCCACGCCCTGCGTGACGCAGTCCACACAGGCCTCGCCTCGCGGACGCCACTTTGGCAAAAGCCTGGGGCAGGAACGTCACCCTCTGGCGCTCGGGCGCTGCGGGGAGGCACACGCCGTTCTCAGAGCAGTGCGGTGTGTTCACGGAGACCAGGAGCCACGAGATGCCAGCAGCGCTGGGCGCGCCTCCAGGGCCCCTTCTTTTCTCAGAAGAGGACAGCGCCGGACGTGGCGCTCGGTGGAGCAGTGGCCAGGGGCTGGGTCCGAGGAGGGAGCATGGGTTTGTCTAGGGAGCTAACTCACAGTGCCCCCTGCTCCCCAGTACTCCTGGGGAGTCCTGTGAAGATGGCAGCCCACGCTGGCCCGTGCAGGGCCTCGGCCCCTGAGAAGCCCTCCTTGGACCTCGCTGACCTTCCGAGCCCTGAGGGGCTTTCCCCGAGGGAGCACCATCAGTCCCACTGCGTCCCCACTGGTCACTGCACGGCCTGGCGCCCGCGGTGAGACCAGAGGGTGACCTGTGGGAAAGGGGGCCGGGGCACGTTCCTGTGTTGCCAGTCCGTGAGCAGGGCCTCTGGCAGCGGCTGCTCGCGGCCTTCCCTTACCCCAGGAGCTAGATAGGAGTCCTGGCTTGGGAGAGGCAGAGCGCAGAGGCAGCCGCCATGCCCGCCAGCGGGCTCAGCCCTTACCTCCTCGGGGTAGAGGCTTCCCAGCTCCCCCGGCACCTGCAGCCCAGCTGGGAACTCACCCCCTCGTGCCCCTTGTCCCCAGGCAGCAGGCGGCAAGCAGAGGGTCCCAGAGTGACCCCTGTGAACTCCAGAGGGCTGTGGACTGGGGTGGGGCCTTCCCTGGCCCCCACAGCAAGATCAGCCAGTTTTGCAGCCAATTCTGCTCCCACCCTCCCCCTGCAGGAGACAGATCCTGCTCCAAGGCTTCCAGAGGTGAGGATTGTCTCCGTCTGCTGCCACACGGTCACCTCCAGGATGTACTGTCAGATGAAGTGAGCAAGTGAAAAACAGCCTGTAAAACTGGTGTGAAAAACAGGAGGTGTGCGTGCCTGCGTTTACTTGTATTTTCATAAAAAAACAGTGGAAGGCTAAACCACAATCTAATACAACGTGTTACCTGCAGGAGGAGGGAGGGAGGAGGGAGGGAAGGAAAACCTCTGAATATACCTTGTTTTTACGATTTTGACTTTGGAACTAGGTCAATGTTTTACATAACTTAAAAAGAAAATAAATCTAACAAGAAGCAAAACAGTCCCTAAAACTCAAAATAAACTGAAACAAGTTAACCTAACTCTATGCCAAGTTGATGTTAAAACCACAAAGAGAAAAAGTTATTTGAAATAACTTTGAAATCCAGGACTTTGAATATATAGCCCACTAGGAACATTGCCTCAAAAAGGCAAAAGGCGCTGCTGCGTCCAGGCATCGTCTTAGCAGCGATGACACTGCGGTTGTGTTGAAACTAGTCTGCGTCGGTTGTAACATAAAGCAAATTAGTATTTAGGCAACTGGCCTTTCAGCAACACTTTTCGTAGAAGATAAAAAAGAAATAAATATAGAAATCAAATAAGTTACAGCAAAACCCTTATCTTAAATTTGAATTGGAAATGTTAAGAGTTTATGGTTTGTTTTTCACTGGCCAGGTGTGTCCTAGTTCTATCCAATGGAAAGATCTAGAAGCAATATCTACTGAGTAGCAGTGAGCACCGCAGAGCCCAGATTCTGGCCTTAAATACCATTTCCCACTAAAGGAACCAGAGCTCCGTGGAGAAAGCGCTGACTGCGGGGCAGGCGGTGAGCAGAGAGCAAGGGCTGCGGAAGAGGAGAGAGCTGGGGCAGGAGGACGAGCTGAGCAGAGGAGACTGAGACATACCCAGCACACCAAGACCCAACATATTTACACTCCAAAAACGCAACCGTGCTGGTCACCATGGGGGAAGCTGGGCCGCCAACTGGCTGCTCTTGAAGCTGGTGGCCAGCCTGTTTCACCCCGTGAAAGGGGAAGCGCCTCTTCAGAGAAGTTCCGCTGGTAAAGGTGAAGGAAAGGTAGTTCAGAAAACCACCGGCTCCGCCAGCCCTGCTGAGACGACGGCTTCGGCGTGGGCAGGGCCATCGACGGCCATGGGACCCCACGGGCGACAGGTGGATGAGGGCCTTGGAACCCTGAGATGAGGCCGAGGACACGGGAGCCCACCTCAAAGAGAGGGACGGCCAGGCATCCTGGCCCCTGGTGGGAGGCGACAGGGAGCACGCAGCTCCACCGAAGCTTCTCGAGAAGACAAATTCGAACGTGGATCTGGTCAAGCCTCTAGGCCTGGCAGCTCACAGGAACTACGAGGGAGGGAGGAGAATGTTGAGAGGCCGTGAAATCCCAACCAGCCCAGACTCAAAACACACAGGGTTTTAGAACAAGTAACTGGCATCGAAGGAGAAGACACAGCAAACCATTCTGTGGGCCTGCTTTGAATTAGGTAAAGAGAACTCAGCTTTCACTGATCTGATGAACAAACCTTTCTTTCACGTTTCCTTTTCAACCCTTTGCTACCGTCCTACAGCAGGTAACGGGGCCTGCTCCAGCAAAGCCTTCCCGGAACCCACGCCGCCACTCTGGCGGACGCTCAGTTGTGACGGAACATCGCACAGATTCCACCTTTTGTCTTTTTACAGTGATTTTTCTTTAAAACCAAAAGGGCCGTCTTGTGTTTCAGTTGTAGAGTAAGGAGATGTGGTTGAGGGTGTAGCAGCCATCTTAGGAGAGCTTTCCAAAGCGGCCTGTTGCCCCCAAACTGTGCTTCCCGAGGCCCTGCAGGTGCTGAGTGGGGGGGCGAGGAAAGCAGAGCGCGGGCGGCTCTGGGTCCAGTGTTCAGGCAGCTGTCCCTGGGCTGGCCTAAGTGGACCTGGCCGGCAATTCCAAAAAGCGTTTGGAATTTTGTTCTCTTCAACCTTCCTGTCTGTGTTACATTGCTGGAGACGGTTATCTCACCCTTTAATCACTGTTTTGTTTTCTCCTTTGTATCTGAAGTACCTTTTCTCTATTTAATATCCCTTGTTTCAAGCTTTGCCATTTCTGGAGGACTTGTTAGTTATTAGCATTTACATGTATCAGGATCATGCACTCACGATTTAGTAGGTTTTACTTGCAGTAAACTGATCTCTAAAGATTTCATTTTGAGAACTGCCCCCTCCTCGATTTTTACATTCCTTACTCTTTTACTAAATATTAAGTGTTCTTTGACAATTTTGGTGCTCATATGTTTGGGAGACAAAAGTAAAATGAATCTGTCATTACACCAGAAAGTTTGTTTAAAACTCACAGATCAAATGAGCCTTAATGGATTTTTTTTTCTCATTTAGATTTCAAGCAATGATATGATTGCCATTTTAATATACAGCATTGGAGATCTGTCCATTTGTAGATAGCCTGTTGTTCCTATGGAAAAATAAACCAGTGAGCAATATCTTTCTATTGTATTTTCAGAACCATTTTGTCTCATTATTCCTGTTTTAGCTAAAAAACTGTTTTCTGTTTGGAGAGTAAACAACTTAAACATCGGGGGGGCGGGGGGGGGAGAACGAAACAGGTGGTGGCCCTGGTGTATTTGGCTTGGGGCTGTAGTTTTGGACCCCTCCTTAGACTAGAGGTTTTCAAATTATAGCAAAACCACCTGCGGGTGCTCGTTAGAAACAGATCGTCAGGACTTCTTCCTGGGAATCGAGCCAGGAGGCTGGGATGGAGACAGGAAGTGGCATTTCTAAGGCAGATGTAAGCATTATAGAAGAGCCACTAGGACGGTAACTTCCATTCTACCGTTACCTGCTTCGAAGCTGTCCGCCTCTGCCGCTGACGTCACTGCACCCCCCGTTTGTGTTTGTTTCTTTGCTGAAATATTTCAAAGTGAGTCCCAGACACACAGCACTTCACCTGGAACCTAAGTGTGCATCTCTAACAGAAAAGGGACAAACAAAGCAAACCCACAGCACAGCCTCACCACCAGTGTCACACCAACACGATGAGCAATTCGCCAACACAACGAACACCCAGTTCATGTGTGATTTTCCTCCATCACTTAAAAATGCCAGTCAACTGCTGCGTGGACCCACACGTGGCTGCTTTGGGCCCCAAGCACATTTTGTACTGTTTGGGGTCAAGACTGGGGTCTCAGAAAACAGGATGGTGGGCGTGGGCTGCCCCTACTGGGCTTCCGGACGTCTTCAAAGCTGCCTGAACAACTCTGCTGAAAAGGGCAACGTCCTTGAGCCCCCAGCCCTGGAGGGAACATGGACGCTGCTCCCTTAAATACAAGTGGTGCCAAACCCAGAGCTTCTCCAGAAGCCAGTGTTTGTAAGTAAAGGCAAAATGGTTGTCACTGGGAACTTTCCCACTATAAATAGTCTTTGGATCGTATTGGCTAAAAATGATTGGAAAATACATTTGCTGCCCAGAACTGTATTTGCACAACATCGCTGGAGGAATTCTGTGATAAACATGGGGTCAATGTCACAGAAGAGTAAGCATCTTTATTAAACTGGGAAGACCCTACGTCAAGGGCTAGTGCTCTGGAAAATTCTCCAGAGACAGACAAAATCTGATACCAGCTTTAGGATACTTAGTGTGATAATCTCTCAGTTCAACTTGCCTAGCCTCGTCAGGGTTGGAGCCAGAATTGGAGAGCAGAACAACCCCCGTGGCATTCTGATTTAGGATGAGACATTTCTTTTACAAGTTTCCTGTGATTCTCACAAACACATTGAAACGTCCAGACAGAGGATGGAAATATTTATCTTTTTACCTTTGGGCTCTTTGTGCTCCTTTTCTGACCCAGGGAGCTGAAATGAAACAAGCTTCCTCAGGGAACTCAAGAGAAAGGACAAGGATCCGGAGTCCTGGCTCATTTTGTCGGCCAGCTCCTGGGCGTCAGGTGCCTGGTGCCCCAGCCCTGGCCTTGCTGAAGTTCTGCTGGAGACAAGCGTCCTCGTGACCCGCGTCTTCTCCCCGCCATGCTCTTCCAGAGGAGCAGCAGGCCCAGGAGTACCCAGCCCGTGCCTGGGGTTAACACCACGACAGCCGCCCTGCATCTCCTTAAGGCCTCCCGAGCGCCCTCCGGCCTTGGCCTTGGCCTTGGCCTTGACCATTTCCATGGCCTGCACGACGTCATCCAAGGCTTC
Organism: Tolypeutes matacus; assembly: GCA_026826555.1. Lineage (NCBI taxonomy): Eukaryota > Metazoa > Chordata > Mammalia > Cingulata > Chlamyphoridae > Tolypeutes > Tolypeutes matacus. The sequence goes on along the minus strand of JAKSZT010054233.1, from coordinate 340,935 downwards.
TCTCTGGGCAGAGTCCATCCCTCTTCTGGGGGGCTGACCATCAGCATTCTCCAGTGAGAAACTCCCATTCCAAATCTCCTGGGGGGGGGGGGTGCTGCAGCCTCATTCAAGGAGGAACCCCCGGCTGCAGAGCTTCGCGAATCTCGGGGTTACATGGGTGCTCACTGGGACAGTTTCTCGGTGGAGCTGTATTGTGTGATGACGACGTTCAGCTTCTTGCCACGAAGCATGTAGCTGTGAAGTCGGCACTGGCAGGGTGGGTGTTTGCTGGGGTCTAATGTGATGGCTCGTGGACTCGACTGTTATGGAGATCTCTAACGTAACCTGTTTTGTTCTGTTCATAATTCTCATAAAAATGGTGCTGCGTCTAAGACCAGACACCCTGCAGCCCCGCAAACCTCGGGATGCACCCGCCCACCCCCAGGCCTCGTGGGTGGGGGCCTTTTCCAACGTAGGCACCATCCCCTGAAGCCCCCCGCCCACCGCCGGCTCAGGATCACGACCACCCTCCATCAAAAGTGCTCGCCAGCGGCAGCGCCAGTCTCCCCAGCTCCTCGTGGTGCCCAGTGCGGCCTGCCCAAGGAAGGGGGCTCGCTGCCACTCACACTCCTCAGGGAACCTTCCAGACGACCCCCTTTGGCATAGACGTCATCGTTGCTCTCCTAAACTGTTTGCACTTGTCCACGTGAGGGCCCCACCTGAGCCTCAGGCTGCCTCTGGGGCGGGAGGGGTCCGTGGGGATGAGCGTGGCGGCGGCGCCCACAAGAAGTCAGCGCTCCCAGGGCTGTCCTGGGCTGCGTCCCGGGGGCCGCGGTGGGCCTGCGGGGGGCTCAGGGCGGCCGAGGCTCCCGCGAGGAGGAAGCACCTGCCACGGGGGCCTACGAGCAAGGGCCGCGGGGCAGCACGGGGCCGGGGGTGACCAGCACCAACAGCCGCGGGGCCAGGCGCGCCCCCGCCCCGCGCCCCCAGCCTGTTGTCCCCACTCTGGCCCGCGTCCCAGCCGCCCCAGCGCGTCCATGCGCCCCCGCCTCCAAGCCCCCAGGCCCCGCACCGTGCTTTGTGCGTGCCCTCCACTGCCTGCTTTTGTAAATAAAGTTTTATTGGAACATAGCCATGCCCGTTCATGTACGTTTTGCCTACTGCTGCTTCTGGCTGCAGCACAGTTGAGTAGTTTGACCCCCAATCCTGACATTTTTCCCGTCTGGCTCTTGACGGTGTGCCAGCCCCTGGTGGGAGGGAGTCTTCTTTCCTCCACAGAGAGCCTGACGTGCTCCCCTCCTGCTTGTGCCACACCTGCAGTCGGTCATTAGGAAGGGTGAGCCTCGGGTCCCTCATCCTGGCCTGAGGACCAGCTGGGATCCAAGGTGGAGCAGGACTTAACCAGGTGAAAAGTGGAAAGGAGAGTTCCAGCAGTGTCATTAGCAGAGTCAAGGCCAGGGCAGCGCGGGCAGGGCTAAGCACAGCTGTCGAGGCTGCATGCTGGACTGGGGGCACCTGCCGGGCTTACGCCAGACACGAGGACGTGCACAAATGGGTGCCCCGAGCCCACACCAGAGAGCAAGGCGGCACACGACTCAGGAGAGCACGCACGTGCATGCTCCGTGAGCAGCTTGGGTGGTCCCCACGTAGCTTCCTCACTAGCTTGTTACCCATAGAGCCCAATTTCCTGCTCCTCTCCAAACCTGATGTGGTCACCTCCTCTGTGGGTGGGCTGGGGACATGGGGAGTGTGCTTTTCCGTGGTAAGAGGGACAGTGTGTGTGTGTGCGTGCATGTGTGCATGTATGTGAATGTGTGTGTGTTGGGTTGCATGTGTGTTTATGAGCCCACACGTGTGAGTGTGCCCGTGCATGTGTGTGTGCACATGTGCATGTCTATGAGCCTGTTTGCGTGCATGTGTGAGCGTGCATGTGCACACACACATGCAAGCTTGTCTACAAGCCTGTGTCGTGTGCACGTTTGTGCACGTGTGAGTGTGTCTATGAGCCTGCGTGGGTGCGCATGTATGTGTTTGTGTGCACGTGTGAGTGTGCATGTGTGTGTGTGCTCGGCCTTCCCGAGCCTGCAGCGTGGAGCGCCTGTGGCAGTCACTCCTCCTCCTTCCATGGACCGCACCCAGGGGAGACAGGCTGAACGCTGCTCCGCCAGGTGCGAGCCACTCCCGTCCCGTGTGTAACGCGCGCACGGCAAGGCGGTGAGCAAGGGCTCACGTGGGCGCCAGGAAACACGACCTGGAGCCGCACTGGGAGGGAGGAAGCGGGGTGGACAGGGCCGGGGAGCACCTGGTACGGCAGTTGGAGCGAGGCCTCCGAGGACCCCCCCCTGTTCTCAGTGGGGACGCGGCGGCGTGCCCACAGGGCGGTCGGCCCACCCGTGCAGGGCCAGGCGGGTCGGCCGGCGGCTCACACCTGCTCAGAGCCAGGCTCTGGGGTGGGGGGTGGTCAGGGAGGCCGGCAGGGGTCTTGAGGGGGCCGGCCGGGTGCGCGCAGATGCCGGGTGGGGGCTTCACTGGGATTCGGGGAGGGCTCCCAGAGGGCTGGGGCGTTAGGCTGGGGGATGCGCATGGACCTGTCCATTTCAGAGGGGGCTGGCTGCGCCGCAGCGTGCCGGCAGGGTGGAGAGTCCTGGACTCTCAGCCCCCGGCCACTGGGGCGCTCGCAGTTCTCTGAACCTTTCGTGGCTTAAGCAAAATTAAGATCATGGCTTTTGTTTTGTTTTGTGGGGAGGTTGTAGTGGAAATTGAGGCCAGAAAGTTTAATCCCAAACTTGAAAAAATGGTTGGCTGTTCATTATCTCCGACAGAGGCGGAAGAGCTGATTTACCTCTTGTGTAATTGTCCAAAGAGTGTGGGCCAAAAGCTTCCACACGTGAGCTGTTTGGTGTGAACTCTGCAGCCGGGGCTGCTGGTGGGACACTGGGCACTTCCAGTCGTGTTGTGCCTGGGCGTCCACGTGTCCAGTTGCCTGGCTGTGGGACAGCACCACGCGACAGGCTGGCTCCGTGGGAGTGTGCTGGCTCACGGTTTTGAGAAGAGAAGTCAAAATTGGGTGCAAGCAAGGCGATGCTTTCTCCCCGAAGCCTGGTGTTTGGGGGTGGTTGTGGAGCCCCGTGGGTGCCTTGGCTTTCCCGCCACACGGAGACCTCCTCCCCTTCCTCTCCTGGGTTCCGCTGCCTTGCCGCTCGGGCTCCTGCTGTGGCCACCTCTCTAGGCCCCAGCAAGTGGGTTAAGACCCGTCCTGATTCAGGTGGCCACACTTTAACTAGAAATAACATCCTCAGAAGGTCCTGTCCGCCAGGGACTCACACCCTCAGGAGTTGATTAAGGTTAGGGACACGTGTTTCTGGGCACGCGATTCAGCCAACACGACCAGGTAGCCAATGGGGTTGTTTTCCCAGGTTTGTAATAATGTGGGCGAATGTCCACACCCTAACTAATAACATCTTCAGAGGTTCTATTTACAAATGGGTTTACACCTGCCTGCCCCGTCCTCAGGTGTCTGGGGAGCTCAGGGCAGGACACCCCTCAGATAACCTCAGGAGGTCCTCTGAGAGCACAGGCTCCTTCTCGACTTCCCACTCATTTAAGGATCTTCCACCCGAAGAGCCAGGAGTTGGTGGAAAGCCCAGCTCACTGTGACGGGGGAAATAGGGATTTTGCAATTACTCTGAGACTAGACAACCGGAAAAACACTCATTTTATGAATCTCTGTGTATGTGACTTGCTTCATTTTCTATTTCTTAGTTTCAGAGGATGTTTGTTTACTCTGCTCAGTCTTGCCCTAACACACACTGCTCAGCCACGAACCGCACTTTCACAGGCACACGCCTTACGGCAGCACCTGGTGAGGAAAGAATTCACGCAGAGGGCAGTTTTGCTAGCTTATCTCAGAGCACACCTGGGACCGATACTGCCCCTCGGCCAAGGCCTGAGAACTAAACCTGGGAATGTTCTGTGTGCCCAGAGCACTGGGGCGAGATGTACCAGGCCCCCCACCCCGTTCCAGGGCAGCATGAAGTCTGGCCTGGCTGAGGCCCGCTCCGTGACTGGTCTCCGCAAGGATGGGCCTGTGCGGTCAGCTCTCTGTAAGAACTGTAGACCTGCCGCTCGGGCGGCATCTCTGGACAACGACATTGCACACGTGTCTCTGCAGCTCAAAGCTGGAGAAGACGTGTCCAAGTAAAGCCTGCGGATAGCTTCTGCCTATTGTTCCGGCACAGCATGCTTGTGGGTTTTCAGAAATATCTTATTGTAGTAACATACAGACAGCCCAGAATTTCCCATTCTGCCCACTTTCAAGCGTACAATTGAGCGGCGTGAACGACATTCACAACGCTGTGCTCTCACCACTAACATCCTTTACCCGAAACGTCCCGTCACCGCACACTGCAACCCTGCACGCTCCCAGCAGCTGCCGCCCATGCCCCTCAACCCGGCCCCTGAACCCGCTGCAATCTACTCTGTCTCCATGAATCCATCTGCTCTAGGAATTCCGTACAAGTAGATCATACAACACTTGTCTTTGTGTCCGTCTTATTTCCCTCACCATGATGTCGTCGAGGTTCACCCACGTTGTGGGAAGCGCCAGAGCCTCATTCCTCTTTATGGCTGAGTGCTGCCCCGTTGCGTGTTTGCGCCACGGTTCCTTCGCCCGGCCATCTCTCGACGGACACGGGTTGCCCCCACCCTCTGACTGTTGTGGATAATGGTGCTGTGAACCTCGGTGTGCAAATGCCTATTCTAGTCCCCACTTTCGATGTTGGGGGCATACAGCAAGAACTGGAATTGCTGGGCCATATGGTGACTCTACGTTCAGCTTTCTGAGGAACTGCCAAGCTCATTTCCACAGTGGCTGCACCACTTCACCATCCCACCAGCAGTGAATAAAGGTTTCCATTTCTCTGCATCCTCGCCGACAGTTGTTCTTTTCTATTCTTTTAATAACAGCCATCTAGTGGGTGTGATATGGCGCTCACTGTGGCTTTGATTGTGTTTCCTTGATGACCAGTGACTTTGAGTACGCTTTCATGTGCTTATTGGATATTTGTATATCTTCTTTGGGGAAATGTCTAGTCAAGTCCTCTGCCCATTTTTTAAATTACTTGTCTTTTTGTTGTTAATTTGTAGGTTATACACACACACACTGGATATTAAACCCTTATTATATAGTTGACAATTATTTCTCCCATTCTGTAGGTTGTCTTCATTTTCTTGATAATGTCTTTTAACCTACAAGAGTTTTTAGTTTCAATTAAGTCCATTTTATCTCTTTTTCTTTTGTGTCATATCTAAGTAATCACTGCCCAATCCAAGGTGATAAACGTTCTCTGTGTTCTTGCAGGGGTTAAAACTGTACCCTTTTGCCATAACAAACCTTAGCTTGAGTGTCAATTGATGCTGAGTCGTGTGAGTCTTTCTAGAAAATTACTGAACTAGTGGGGAGTCATGGGACCTCCCAGAACACACCTTATTTTAAAAATAAATTTCCCATTACTTGGAATTAAACTCTAACCTCGATACAACTATTACTAAAGCTCAGTAGCATGCACTCCTTAAAGGATGAAATCAACTTCAAGAGGTGGTCGTGGCAGGCACCACTTCAAGCCTGAGCTTCTTTTCCTGTTTCTGAGTAATTTCCATTTTAAAAACAGCCTTGACACTTAGAGGGATACTTGTCTTCGCCAGTTCTTTCTTTAATGCATTCAACAAGTTCCTTTAAACACTGTTTTCTCTTCTTCGATTTATATAATTCTATTGCTAAAGATTTATTGAAATCTAACAAGTAAGTAGGCTTTACTCAATGCATTATTTCAAAAGTCAAGAACTGGGGGACCTTTACTGTAAATTAAAGTATCATTTCAGAGCTTGAGATAAACAGGATTCTCTCAACTGCATTTGTTAAAGAGAGTCAACAAGAGAATTGAAGAATGGTGGATGCCAAGACGACCCCCAAAATCCTTGAATCCTTCACTTTGGACAGTGCACGTGCGGAAGAGAACGCTTTGATGAGTGGACAGTCGTAGAAAGCTACTGGAGGCTGCTCGGGCCGCGCCAGTCCGGGCCTCTCAGTCACTCCTGGTTCGCTTCAACACTGAGCAATACCACTTGCACCTTTCCACAAACACCCCCCCCCCATTTTGATTGGTATTATCTCCACCAAAAGCAGTAACTTCTTTCTCATTAACTCCTAACTCAATGACAGAGTCTGAGAAACATTTGCTGCTATTTCTAAACTCTCCTCTGGAAAGGATCCCACTAGTTATAAACTTACCAGCAAGCATTTTTCACAAGAAAAAGGGGAAACAACTCTGCAGTGTGACTACTGTGCCTCGTGGCCATGCTGTAAAAAGGTGAGGCATTTAGCTCTTTGATGGTAAGCTTCCTAATAAACAGAGCTATCATACTTTTCATTATTGCAGCAGATTTTGTCCTGGCACTTGAAATTTTGCTTGCAGTTGGGAACCAGAAAATACTTTTTAGGTGTAGGTTCAAACAGCCATTTAAGCTGGAAAACTAATAATGATATTCAGTGTGGAAAGTCACTACACCTTCTGCTGTGACTATTTCATCTTTGTCTAAATTTCTCTTCATCAACATTTATTATTTTATCGCTTTCTCTGATACTAGTTGAGGAATCATGTATCTCTGAGGCTCAGCTGCTGGTGTATGCTGGCTTGTAGCTGACTTTTCTCCATTCTTGATATTGACCAAGCAGTTGCCATCTGCACAAAGAGCTTCAAAAGAACTTTTTCCTTGTTCAGTAAATGTCTACTCTTGAGAAAGTTCATCACAATGTTGACACTTGAGGTGGTGGGGTCCAAATATCTACAAAAAGAACTAGCTGATCACAACCATAGCGAGAGTGGAGAGTTGAATCTGATCATGTCGCTGCATCAGCACATCCTTCCTAGGACACTCTCCTAGTTCTTTTGGTTCCAAGTTCGTGAACCAAAGGAAATGCCATTCCCAGAACGCTGGGAGCAAAGGCCCTGGACACGGAGGTCCAGAGGGCGGAGAGGTCAGAGAGTGGGCTGGCCAAGAAGGAAGCGGCTGAGGAAGTCAACGTGGGTAGTAGTTTAAAAGAACCACGGCACCATCAGCTGGGGCTCCGTCCCGGGGTCAAAGTGAAAGTACCGTGCCGGGAAGCTTGGCAGGTGCCGGCCTCCGCCCAGGGAGGAACGAAGTGCAGCGTAGCACATCAAAATGCAACGGCAAGGGGGCTGTAGAGCAAGGGGTGCAAGCTGAAACTGCAGGAGTAAGAAAAGAGCAGCAGCCGCCGCCGCAGGCAAGGCAGACGGCCTCAGAAATGAGAGGTACAACTTGGGTTCATGCGGACAGAGGCTGAGCAGCCACTGAAGCTAAGGCCAAATAGCATTACTTTCGGGTAAAAACAACTGTGGGGCCGGGGGAGTGGGTGTAGCTCAGGGATGGAGCACCTGCCTCCCATGGACGAGGTCCTTGGTTCAATTCCCGGTACCTCCTAAAAAACTAAAATAAAATAAGACTATATAGCTAGTGAACACAGACGGAAAGACACAAAGGACCAAGAGGAACCGGCCCCCTTACCTAGCTGTGGCTAGAAGCCCATCATCCCCCAGAGAAAAGAAAGCAGGGCGCACGAAGCACACCTGTGAAATATACGTGGGACTTAACCGTGAGTGTGCCCGCGGCCACAGGTAACTCAGTGTCACATCGCTTTTCCTCAAGCCAGCCCCTTGTTTCCAAAAACTACAAGCATTAGGACCTTATTCACACTTGGCTATGCAGACCCAGTGGTATTGGGGCCCAGCTATAGAAACCTCTATCACTGTGCCCCTGAAATCCAGTGTTTCTAAGTAACTGAGTTGTTCCTCTAGATTGCAAGGCGTCCAGCTCTGAGGGCCCTGGCCGAGGACACTGAGGACTTCCAACTTGCTAAGTCAACATCGCTATTCTGAAAGAGGAGATACTCGCACACAGTGGAGATACAGCGAAGGCTAGAAATTTGAGCTTGTGCCCAAAGACATGGATCACCTCCTATCAGAGCCGAGGGAGGCTCTGCCACCGCTGCCTGCGGGCCCAAGCCGCCCCTCTCAGGCACCGGGCGGAGCCCCCAGGGCTGGCCGAGGCCTGGTGGAGGCGGTGGTTGCCCCCAGGGCCCCGCATATCCCTGCAGGTGAGTTGAGCTGTGACTTCTCCAGAGCAGCAGGAGCTCTTTCCTTCTTCCCTAACCTTCTAATCACCCTGAGGGCGATACTTTGGCAACAAAGCTTTTCTGCAGGAAGTCCCCATGCCCTCCTCTTTTCTCACTCTCTTTTCCTGTCCCTAATTCCCACAGTGCAATTCAAGGACAGAAAGACTCCATGAATCCTGCAAATGAAGACGCCTTTTCAAATACTGAGTACTTTTTGCCCAATCCTCTATTTCTCATTATAAAATTTTATAAGTTCATATTGTAAAATAAATTCCCAAATAGGAAAAAAAAAAAACATTTCAGGTCTAAGACCACTGAGTCTGACATCTTTGGGCTCTGTGGCAAGTTACATAATCTAATGGTTTATGCTTCCAACGTTCTCGCCCTCACTGGCCAGTTCCTACCCTGAAAGTGAGGCTGGAACACGGTCTTTTATGGAGGAAACTAATGATGAGGTGAGGGTCAGCAAAAGGGAAGGAAAAGACATAAAATATATAAAGGAAGCAGCAGAAAATACAAATTAGGCAACATCTGAACTCTACAACATTCCTAGGATTGTTTTAATATCCCCCTTTTGGTAAATTTTCAAATAAATGAAGATCTCCATTTTGCAGGGAGCGCAAGGAAAAGTTGTGGGAACTGAAGAGCCGTCTGGCCAACTAGTTTGCAAACGAGTCGTGGGAGCCGCAGCCGGGCCGGCAGGCGTGGAGGGCGAAGGACCGGCTGGGGCAGGGGAGGCTTGTGCGCCGCTGCCAGCCCCTGGCGGTAACCACAGACGCCACCTCGCTTGGCCCTGAGTTGAGGGTCCTAACTGGAGAGCAGTGAAGCCAACAAATTTTGGAAATCACATCCCGCGTATGCTTCCGGTCCCCAACCTCGAGTTTGCTCTAGCTGGTCTCCTAAGCGTCGGGAGGCAGGTCTGCTCCAGAACCCACGTCAGCACGACTCGCTCAGAGACGGGAGGAGCCGGGCGTGCTCGAGAGCGGACGGGAAGGGGGCTCCGTCGCTGTCAAGGGCAGAGTCTAGAGGGGCAGCGGGTTCAGACCACTCTGGAGTGAACTTAGCAGCCGGTGGCCGATGACACACACTGAACTGGCCATTGACCCCAGCAGGCAAGGCTAGTAAAAAGACACGGGCCCTCCGTCTCTTGACCTGCGCCCCGTGGAGCTCGGGCACAGGCACCACGTGGGTCCTGCGGCTGCTGGGCCAGACGTGGCCAGGGCCAGGCAGCCGGCAGCTCCGCCTGCGTTCGGCAGAGACTCACGGGCAGGGAGCGGGAGAGGCTTGGAGTGAAGAAAGGGTGGGAGAGCCTCAGCGTGGAAGGGGCGGCTTCAGGTTGCCCGGGTAGGGGCCGGCTGCAGAGAGGCAGGTCCTGTTTACGGGGCGGCCTATGGGGCTCTCTCTGGTCGGCCCTGAGCTGGAAGCTGCAGTTACCGGCGGAGTCCCGTTTGGAGGCCGTGGTTCGGCAACTGCGCTGGCTGCTGCAGACAGCAGGTCAGAGCTGTTTTCACAGATGGCCTGGCCGTGGCCTGTTAGCACACTCAGTCCCTTAGCCCTTTATGCAAAGGCTGGCTCTGCTGTTTCCTGGGGAGTTTTCTGGAACTGGGAGGCAGGTGGGAGAGCTGGGAGATCCCCCACCACCCAATCATCCCCCCAGACTGAGTTCTAGCTACAGAGGTACCTTATGAAGTTACAACATGCTCTCAGATTAAAAAAAAAAAAAAAAAAAAAATCCAAGATGGGACTGTGCACGCCCTCAGCAGCTCTAACTGCTGGAAGGAGGAATCTCTAATCCTGTGTGATGTTCCAGGGCGCCGTGGGCAAGCAGCACATCTAACACTGCTTCTGTAAACTGCCCTAACTTCCCCGGGAAAAAGAAGAGAGGTGTCCATCTCTGGTTACTTGCTGAGGCCAAATAGGCAGAGCCTAGAGAAAAATATTTTCATTTTCTCAACAGAGCACTCACCTTGGCATCACGTGGCAACCAAGAGAGCTCAGGAATTAAGTGGAGAACCTTGGGAGCTTAGAGTCGTGGAGGTTGGAGAAACATCCTGGAGAGGAGACAGCATATTTTTTTCCCATTTTACAGATCAGGAAACTAATTCCCACGTGGAGAGTTTAGGTCCTCTTCCCATTTGGTGCATCTCAGGAAAGCCAAGGTTGGAGCACTTCCCCTGACTGACCTGGTTTTCCTTCTCCAAGTTTGGAAACTATGATGTTGGAATAACAAGTCACAGAAGGCCCATATACAAAATAAAAAAAAAATACCGTACGTGTCGGCCTTCCTAATGGTACAGAGAAATCTCATTTTGGATAAATAGGTATGTTAATATTGAAATTAACAGATAAGCTTCAAGTTGGAGGGGAAGGGAGAGCTGTTACTGAACATTTCTGCATCTGATGCAGGAGCAGAATGAAGTAAGCACAGCTGGCTCTGCGGCTCCCTCCCAGAATAAAGCAAACATCCCCTTATACCCTGAGGTAGGTGGGCAGGGAGTGAACTGAAGCACTAAGGCCATCGGAACTCCAAAACAAAGAGGCAAGGCAGGGCTATTACTGAGCTGCCCTTCAGGTACTCCCTGACACCTGCTACAGCTCCACATGGAATGAGAAAAAGGGCAAAAGGTTAGAGGTGTAGAACAGCTGAGGCTCAGAAAAGACGGAAGCTGGAGTGCTGTCAGCGGCACAAACTCCCAATTAGATAATTTTTTAAAAATGAGGAACACATTTGCCAGCCTTTTGGATTTTCTGCTTATACTAATTTATAAAAATTGCCAGCCTTTGGGGGTTTACAGATTTTCTTCATCATCACTGACAAATAGAGATAATGTGAAGCTCTTAGGGAGGAAAAAAACAATTCTAGGCGTAAACAGCACGTGACACCTTCCATTAAGCTGGGGGGCCTGAGAGCCTTTCTCCTGCTACAGAAGGACAAATGCATGGTGACCTTACAACCCAGCACTTCAAAACCCAAATGGCTTCCTTCCCCCCCTTCCAGCCGCCAAAGTGATGGTTTTGTTTCTTCTCCTTATGGAGTGATGATATCACTGTGCTCTGAGAACTCTCCCTCCAGACCTGCCTCCCTTTCTTACATTCCTTTCTCACTAACCCCCCCAACACCGGTTTGGCCCAAGCACACCTGCAGATTACCGCGCTCTGCCCCTACTACTCACTCCTCCCCCGTCCACTATAAATCCCGAATGCCCCAGATTAGCCAATGAGGGACATTAACATGAACACCTTGTGTGGGAGGATCACTGGAGTTCTCCCTCAAATAAGGAAATGACAGAGTAGGACTTCCGTAAACAAGCACAAAGGAAAGTCATCAGGCAAGCCAGGAAACGAGTCCCATAAAAACGTCAGCTGCTGCCACTGCTGACAACCCAGATTTCCTATTACTCCTGGATATACCCCCAGTGATTGGGCGTAGGTAGCAGTGGACATGAAGGTGGGCGTGTCACCTCCATGGCTTTTAGAAAACAGGGAAGAGCTGAGTGTGCCCATTGAGTGCGCTGTGTTCAGGCACAAATTTCTCAGTTTTGCATTCAAGATTGATCAAAATACCAAACCAAAAGAACTTCTAGGGGGGGCAGATGTAGCTCAAGTGGTTGAGCACCTGCTTCCCATTTACGAGGTCCAGGACTCAATCGCCAGTACCTCCTAAACAAACAAACAAAAACCCCTGCTACTCATTACCAAGGATGCTAGGCCTCTTTACCTGTTATTTATACCTGAAGTGCCCTCCCAGGCTCTCCCCCATCCATACCCACCCCCACTTCGTCAAGGCCCAATTCAAGCTTCCCCATGAAGCTGTGTATGACCCCTGACAGGTCCCTACAACCTCCTCCTCCTTGGAACTCCTCTAGCAAATAGTCTGAACCCTCCCTTTAGCTCTTAAACATACATATACACCAGCTTCAAGACTTCTGTCTATGTTGGCCTCCCAGACGAAACCACTGGTTTCTCACGGTCAGGATGTTTGGGTTAAACAAGGCTGACAGCACCTGGTACTCGAGGCGCTCGCTCGGACATTCCCTAACTGACCACTAACGGGCCCCTCAGACAAGCTGAAGGCGCGAGGAGGGACTGAGTTCCTGGGGTGACGCTTCCTGGCATCTGGCTCCTGTTTAAAGAGCCCAGTGAGCTTTCACCAGGGCCGCGGACAGTGTGCAGACCCCGGAAGAAACTCCAGAAGCCGATACAGAAATAAAAGGGTATTTAACTTAAGGGGCTTAAGGGAGCCTCCAGGCAGCAGCCGGCGAACAGCCCTTTGTATTTCACTCGCATTGCCCAGGAGCCCGTGAGGCAGAGTGGAAGCTGTGGAAGGGCGAGGGGCAGGCCAGGGCGGCGCCCCGAGAGGCTTTTCGGGGGCCTGCACGGGCCTTCTGCGGCCCCCGACGTGGTCCTCAGGCCTTAAACGGCTGAGGGACCGCAGACCCCACGCGCGGAGCCGGGCGCGCCCCGACTCCCAGCAGCGGCCGGGCTCCGGGGCCGCCACGACGGCGCTTTTCCCCTCACCGGACCAGCGGTTCGGCAAAGGGGCCGGAGGCTCGACGTGCGCCGCCGCCTCCCCGACCGCGCCGCCGCCGGTGCCCCCCACGCCGCCGAAGCACCGCCGGGGCTTCCGCTTCAACAGCCAGCAGCCGGAAGGGGCGGGGCGCGGGGGCGGGGCGCGGTCGCCCGGCAACGGCCGGCAGCGGCCCCGGTCATTGGCCGGCCCGCGTGCGCCGAGGCCAATGGGCAGGCGCCCCACCCGCGCAGGCGCCTGACGGAGACGACCCGGGAGATTTGAATCGGCGGCTGCGCCCGCGAGTCCGCGCCATGAGCCGCCCCGAGAGCTACGCCCAGTGAGTGCCGGGGCGCGAGGCGCGGGGCCCGGGGCCGGGGGCCCGGGGGTGGGCTGGGGGGCTGGGGGCTGCCCTCCGCGCCCAGGTGCGCCCCCTCCTGCTTGCCCATCCCTTCCCCGGCGCGGCCGAGCTTGCCGGGAGCCGTGCGTGGGGCGCCGCGGTGGGAGAAGCAGCCCACCCGGCAGAAAGCGCCACCTTGGCCTGGGTTTCCAAGCCCTTCGTTAAGAACCCTTTACCGCGAGCCTTTGAGTACAGTGTCCTCCAAGGAGAAGAGCTGGGCTTGTTCGCGCGTCCTGCCCAACGCCTTGGTGTTTGGCTTGGGGGGTTTATCCAGACACGGTTTCAAAAGCGTTCAAATCCGTTACATCGCGTGGGACAGGAAGTAGAGCTGGCTAGTTTTATCATCGCTAGGGAAGTTCTTACACTCTTTGGGGTCAGAAGATCGAGCTCCTTAAGTACAGTCCAAACCAAAGCCTTTTTCTCTAGCCTTCAGTCTACCCAGCAGACTATTCTCATTTTAGAAGGTTTGGGGTTTTTCGTCCATTTTTAAAGATAAAGGGGCATTTCTGACCTTATCAAGATTGCTTTGCTCTATCAAACTGGATGTTTTAGTATTGACTCAGTGTAATTGGGCCATTTTACTAGGGAAATTTGATTGGTATTAGAACATGAAATGTTTACATGGGGCAGGCCTTTAATTACACATATTTCGGACAAAAGAGTCTGACATTCTGGGGATTTATTCCTCCGCTGTGAGGTATGACAACAGATTCAACATTTAGAAGTTTGGTGCCAAAGAAAAAGATCAAAATTTCAAATCCCGACTTGATAAGGAAAGACTATTTGAAAGAGTTACAACAAGAAGGGGAAAAGAGGTCCGTGAAATGTGTACTTGGCTTCCTAGAGTAGAGGGTAGGGGCCTGAGGCCTGGAGTAAGCTCAGGGCAGACTGCTGGGGGACCACGGCAGGTGAAGCAGGGACACAATGCCGTCCCCCTGGATTGCAAGCTCCGTCTCGAGGCTGCCGGGGCCTTGGTGAGGGAGGGCAGGGGACCCCGAGATGGGCGTGGGTCTCAGGGCTCTGGTGAAGCTCAACAGAAAGATTTAGAAAAGTATTCACTGAGACCGCCTGTCCCTGTCTACTTTCCCATCTTCTCATGTAACTGTTTTTTAATTTCTTGATTCTTCAAGTGTTTCTTTTTGCAAATATATATTTGCAATATAGCATATTAATATTTATAATACGATATATTAACATATCTATGTGTGTGCGTATAATTCCTGCCCTCATCTCACATAAAAAGTAGCAGCACCTATACACAGCTTTTTCTGCTGGACAATATCCTTGGAGATCGCTACAACATGTATGCTCTTTGTTACAGCTGCAAAATCTCTCATGTACCATAATTGACCCAAACAGCCCCTCACTGATGGACACATGGGTGACATCTTTTGCTTTTACAAATAGTGCCGTGGTGAAGAATCTTGTACTCAGGATGTTTTGCACATGTACAGATGTGTCTCTGCTCCTGTTTCCCTGGAGTGGTTTTGTTCAATTGCAGTTAAATCCCTCTGTAGTTCTGGAAGGTTCTGCCAATTCTCTTGGCAGGAGTTGAGTGTACCCCCATGTACAGCAAGGTCTGAGAGCACCCACTGCTTTACCTACATACAGTTGACACTTTTTTTTTCTCTCTTTTTTTTCTTTTTGCCAATCTGGGGGGTGGGAATTATATCTCAATGTGGTGAATATCTCTTATGAGAGAAGCTGGGAATTTTTCCATGGTTGAGGGCCATTTGTATTTTTCTGTGAAATAAATGCCTTTTCATGCCTTCTACCCATTTTTAAAGTTGGGTTCGTCTTTTTCTTCCCAATTTCTAGATGCTCTTTTGTTTTCCCACTTCCCAGGTTTCTCTGTTGACTTTGCTTAGGTTTTTTTTGGTTGTTTCCTTTTTTTTTTTTTTTTTTTTAAGATAATTTGATTACATAATGTTACACAAAAAAATATAGGGATTCCCATATGCCCTGCTCCCCACACCTCCCACACCCTCCCACATAAACTACGTCCTTCATTAGTGTGGCACGTTCATTGCAATTGATAAACGCATCCTGGGGCTTTGCCACTGAGCATGGACCACAGTTCACATTGTAGACCACACTCTCTCCCACCCAATTCTGCAGGTTATGGGAAGATATAAAATGGCCTCTATCTGTCACTGCAATGCCATTCAGGACGATTCCCAAGTCCTGAAAAAGTCCCCGTATTACACCTGTTGTTCCCTCTCCCTGCCCCAGAGCCTCCAGGGGCCACTGCCTCCACGTCAATGTTGTAATTTCTTCCAGTGCTAGAATCCCAATATGTCTATAGTAGAATACCAGTAAGTCCACTCTAGTCCATAGTTCACTCCCCAGTCCTGAGGATTCTGGGATGGCGATGTCCACTCCACCTCTGACTGAGAGGGGGCTTCGATCCCATACAGCCGATGGATGGGACTCTCTTGCTTGCAGTGTTGGCTTTCTCGGTTCCTTGCTGTGGTCGTTGCCCATCCTCACCTCCTCGTTAGTTGTCCTGGGTGAGTCCAGTGAACCGGAGAGCAGGTGTCGCGACTCCGCTGAGGCTCAGGGCCCAGCTGGACAGCCCAAAGATTCCAGTCTCTGGGCGTACACTACCAACTCCAGCACCAAGTGCAGGTTCAAGTAGAAGGGGCAGATGAGCCAGTGCAGGGAAGCCGTAATGGAGTCCAACTCTGTCGGTCTCAGGAGCACAAATTCCAAAGTAAGGCCCACTGGCAAGGCACCAAACTCCGGAGCTATCTGCCCTGGCCATAGGTTGTTTGCTTATTTTGACAAAACTTTTTATTTATATAAAAGTTAACTTAGTGGAGCTGGTGAAGCTCATTGGTTGAGCACCTCCTTCCCGTGTACAAGATCCTAGGTTCAATCCCCGGTACTTCCTTTAAAAAAAATTAAGTTTATCAAGCATTTCTTTTGTGGCTTCTGGAGTTTGAGTCATAAGAGACACTGATTTCATTTGTATACTGAGATGATAACTAGAAGAAAGTATTGCATTTAAATCCATTTTTTTCTTTTTCAAAAAATCATGGTAATTTTTTTAGACAGAAAACCTGGGAGACTTCCTTAGCTTGACTGTCTCCACCCCAGTACGCAATTCCATCAGCAGGTCCAGTCATCTCAACCTTGAGAGCCTCACCCAGGCTCCCCGCCTGCATCCGAGGTCCAGCCCACGGGTGACGCCCTGGGGCTCTGCAGTCGCACCCTGGCTGTTTGCCCGCCCCTCTCCCCCGTGCCTGCTCCTTGCTGGGCACGCAGCAGCCACGCAGCGCTCTCTCCGCTCCTGGAACATGTGGGGTCTCTGTGCTTCAAGCCTGTTCCTGGAGCCCCCGCGCGTCCCTGCAGCTGCCGCCACACGACCCCCCGGCTCCTGCTGCGCTCTGCTGGGCACTTCACGCCACCCGACACTTTTACATCCTGCTCTGTTTTTTCCCCACCCGCACATAGCTCCCGTGGAGAATTTTGCTTTGTCAACTTGATTTTTCATGCTGTGGTTAGGGGTATGAAAGCAGAGGCAAGCAGAATTCCCTGGGAGCTGAGTCATGAGCACTGCCGTGCTGCGTCCGTCCACCGAGGTGTGGGAACCCCCCCGTCTGGCACCCTGGTCTCGAGTCTTGCCCCAGCCTTGCTCCTGGACCCCTCCCCCATTGGTAAGGCCCAGAGGGGAGGACCTTGTCCCGCTGCCGGCCTTCTAAGTCCCTTTCCAGGGCCAGCGCCAGGCCTCGGGTCTAACTTTCTTCTGGAAAAGCAGTGACTGCTCCTGAGTGTTCTGAACCACTTCTGAGTAAATGCTGTTTTAGTTTCATATAGCATTTGAGCTAATATTTAACATTTCCCCTTCAAATATATAAGTGACACGTGTTATATAAAGTCAAATGCCCCTCTTGCTCTTAGGCGTCATCACTGATAACAGCGTATTTTTCTCTGTTCTAGAATGTTTGAGGCCCACATGCAGAGCTACAAGGGCGATGACCCACTTGGCGAGTGGGAAAGGTTAGCCTTTAGTTCACTTTTTTCCCCTTAACAGAATTACCCGATGCCTTGAAAATTGACATTCTCTGTATTTTTCCAGTTACATGCTGTGGGTAGAAAAGAATTTTCCTGGGAATAAAGAATATTTGACAACTTCATTAGAACATTTAATGAAGGAATTCTTAGATAAGAAGATGTATCACAATGATCCAAGATTCATCAACTATTGTTTAAAATTTGTAAGTATACTTTCAAATGTATGAGCATGCTCTACTTTTGCTTTTCTTTCCTAGACTTCCAGATTATTTTAGGCTATCTTTTATTTTGGGTCCTTGTGTTTCCAGTGATAAATTTTTAAAAGTTGCATGGCCAGATGGGTATATTTTAGAACCTTTGGCTTCTAGACTGCAGAACCAGATTTAATTTAAAAACCTTCCTTTTCTCTGTATGAAGTCAATGTTACAAGCCAAGGTAGAGGCCATCACATTAAAAGAGGGTTTGGTGGATGAGAAATATGTTTTAGTCGGGAGACAAGCAGGCATCCTAGCCGCTGGGAGGGCTTCTGGGCGTAAATTAAATTCATTGTGAATAACTGAGAGAATATTAACTCTCAGAGACTAAAATTAGCAGGAAATGGAGAAGGCTGCCCAGGTTAGATTTTTAAAAGGTTGGAGCTCTTTGGTCTGGAAATAAAGTCTTGGGGCTTGAGCTCTAGTACTGAAATCACAAGAAGAGTGGAGAGGGTAAATGTGGACTTGTTCCCTAATAACAGAATACGAGGAGGCAGCCTGGAGAACTTGAGCAAGTTAGACTGGTTTACATTTGTCCATCACTGCAGAACCTTCTATCCTGGGCAACAGTACGGGTGATTCTTGGGGTACTGCATGCCAAGGAAAGGAGTGAGGTTAACCCTGGAGGTGCTGCCAGAGAACTGCGCGTGCCTCCCCACATAGCACACCCCGAGACCTCTGCGAAAACCCCACGTCGAGGGCCAGGGACAGCATAGCAGTGCCTTCCGCTTACGCCTGCTTGCTTTGGGTTCCTACAGGCCGAGTGCAACAGTGACCGCCATCAGTTTTTTGAGTTTCTGTACAACCAAGGGGTTGGGACCCTGTCGTCGCCTCTGTACGTGGCCTGGGCCGACCATCTGGAAGGCCAGGGGCAGCTGCAGCACGCCAGCGCTGTCTTCCGGAGGGGGATTCGGAACCAGGCGGAGCCGAGAGAACTCCTGCAGCAGCAGTACAGGTAGCTCCAGGAGAGACCTCCGCCTGAGGCCTCCTGGGTTGGCATGTGATATTTGCTCCTGGAAAACGCGTCATTTGTAGAGGAAGATCCTTCTTGTTGTGGAAGCTGGAGAGAAATGGAAACACTTTTACCATTTTGGGGCATCATTCCTTTGAGTACTTTTCCTTTCTCTGTGCGTGTGTCTTTGTGTTTGTGTATTTTAAGAGTAAATCGTACGGCATGCCTACTTCTAGATACTGAGTTTTATACTGCTCTTAAGAAACCATGAACTACTTATAAAGTGGTTGTGAAATCTGTCGTGGAGTTGTATCATAATTTAACTCTTCTCTTATTGGACGTTTAATTTTTTTATTTTTATAAAGAGCAGCATGAAATATCTTAATAATTAATTTTTCCATAGTTTTTCTCTTTTTCACCTCACTTAGGAAATTTTGAAAATACAGAAAATTATATATAATAAAAGCAGGAAAAACCTTTTGGCATGTCAGTTGACCTTCTCTGCTTGTTACAAGATTGTGAGCAAGCTTTACATGCATATACAATTCTGTGTCAAGGTCTTTTTTCTTTATCATAAAAGTATTTTCTAACACATTTCCTATTTGTATCTGGTCTCTTCTGATAGACTCTCAGAACTGAGACTTTTGGAGGGGTGTGTGAAGGGTTTTGGGGCTTCGACACATATGACCAAGTCACCTACTCAGGTGGGCCCTTTTTTCTGGTGCCCCCTCTCGCTAGCACTGTATGCGCCAGCTCATCTGGAGAAACCTGCTACGGTTGCGATAAAACCAGTATCTCCAATTCAGTTATATAAAATTGCTTGGACAGCACCCCTTGCCAGCATTTCATCTTTTTTTTTTTCCAACTTTGCTACAGTGCTCATGCTTTTTTAAGGTTTCAAAATGAGGATTTTCAAACATACATAAAAAAAGAAAAATTAAGATAATGATCCTCCATTTACCTATTACTGACTTTTTTTTTTTTTAAGATTTTATTTATTTATTTATACCCCCCTTGCTGCTTGTGCTTGCTGTGTCCATTTGCTGTGCGTTTTTCTGTGTCTGCTTGTCTCTCTTTGTTGGGTCGTCTTGCTGCGTCAGCTCACTGCGCTGCGCGGGCTGGCTTGCCTTCACCAGGAGGCCCCGGGAATCGAACCCGGGGCTTCCCACATGGCAAACGGGAGCCCTATCGATTGAGCCACAGCCGCTTCCCTATTACTGACTTTTAATTATTAACATTTTGCTTTGATAGTATTTTTTCTTTGCTGAAGAATTTAAAGCAAATCCAAGACAGCAAAATGTTTGCCCCAAATGCTTCTGTAAGCATCTCTAAGTTATTTCCTGCATAGCCTTGATGCCGTTAACCCACCTAAAAAAATTAGCAATTATTCCCTAGTATCATCTCATTTCAGCAAGAATTCAACTTTCCTGTCTGGTGAAAGTTTCTTTTACTGTTGGTTTGTTTGCATGAAGAGCCAAACAAGGCGCGCCGACAGCGTTTGGCCACACGCCTCCGTGCGCCTTGGCAGCGCCGCCGCCGGGTAGCACAGGCAGCAGGAGGCTGTCTTGGAGAAGCTTCCTCAGAGGCCAGCGAGCTCTGCCTGCCCTATAACGTGGTGTCTGGGTCCCAGACTCCTCCCTTTTTCTCCCATGTGTGCTACTCGTCACGGCCTGAAAGGGAGCCGAGATGCCCTATCTGGTAACACCTGCAGACCTGGTGCACAGAGAAGCAGCAAATGTGACGTCACGTCACTTAGGGAACCACTGACGGGAACCAGCCCCTCCACATCCAATACACGTATACTGGGCGTGAAGTTATTCCCAGGCTTTTCTAAACTCTTGCGGCGACTCTGAAATCCGGCTCCCCTCCCTCTGTCACGCCCAGTCTTCATAAGCTGTCACACCTGGTGCTCACCTGGATGCAGCCCCTTCCTAGTCTCGCTCAGCTCACCGTCTTTGAGACCACTGCTGCTCTCTTTCAGGTTGTTTCAGGCACGCCTTGCTGAGACTCAGTCGCCAGCGCCAGGTAAGAGCTTTCTCAAAGCCCACCAGGACTAGGTATCTTAGGAGACGGGCCTGTGCTCTGGCAGTGTGGCCCTCTAGGCCGGGAGCACAGCGCTTGGAAAAAGCAAACCCCTGAGAAAAACTTAACGGCTTGGCTTTTTTTAGGATTAAGGAGATAAATAAAATCAGCTCAGACTAGAAGACAGTGCTTAGCTCTGGAGTCCATGTGTTCTGAATCAAATCAAACGTGTTTGGCAAAACTTTTTTTTTTTTGAAGATTTTATTTATTTATTCATTTATCCCCCCCTTGCTGCTTGTGCTCGCTGGGTCAGCTAACCACGCCGTGCGGGCGGGCCTGCCCTCACCAGGAGGCCCCGGGAACCGAACCCGGAGCCTCCCATATGGTAAACGGGAGCCCCACTGATTGAGCCACAGCTGCTTCCCTTGGCATAACTTTTAAAGATCACATTTTAGCAGATAGCATTGAACATTCTATCCTGTTGTTTGGAATAACTAGTTGGGTTTTACATTTCTTTCAGGTACTTCCTTGGATATTTTAAGTTGATCAGAAAATTGCACAGAACTTCTCTTATCTAAAAATATGGTCTTAGTTACCTTTTCTAAGAGAGTGTAAATGAGTTATTTCTTGTGTATTTGTTGAAAGATCAGGAGACATGTATTATATGTACTGATTTTAATTATTGTGGTTTTACCTTCTTTTTCCTTTATCCTCTTTTGCCCCGTAGCTAGAACCCCAGAACCTCTGCATGATGCTCAGATTTTAAACCAAATGATACCATCAAAATCAAATCCAGGAAATAGCTCAGCCTGTGTTTCCAAGAATCAGGTAACGACGCTGGCAGGCTGTAGGGCGCCTGGGGGCATAGGACGCCTGGGGGGCGTCCTGGCTGGCTCCGCACCCCTTGTCTCCCACAGTATAACCTCTCTGCCAGCCCCCTGCTCCCGTGTGGCTCACTTGAGACCCTAATTTCAGGTACCCGTGGTCTGGCCGTAGCCCTCTTGCATTGAGCTGTCCAGCCCCCTGGCTTCACGTCCCCTCCAGCCCTCCTTCTTGCAGCACCCTCCTCTGTCCTGCCAGCTCCCTCCCGTAGGCCAAGGCACCCCAGCTGTAGATCCGCCCCACGCAGCCTGAGGTTTCCCAGGCCGCTCTCAATGCCAGGCTGTGTGGTTTTAACTTTTCTTCACACTCCGCAAACCTCAGCCCTGGCCCGTTGGCTGTTCTCCCCAGAGCCGTTGCAGTGGAGCCTTCACGATTCCCCCGTCGGCGTCCTGCCCAGCTTGCCTTTCCTCCTTACCTGGCGTTTTTGCCCCCTTGAGTTCTCTTTCCTGCCTGGCGGTTTACCCACGTGTAAGACTGCTCAAGCCCATCCTCAGCCTCGTGCCCTCTGCAGCCTTCCCCTTCACAGGGCGCTTGCCCTCTCCAAGCCGCCAGCCCCTCCTTTCAGCCATCCCCAAGGACATGCTGCCACTCTTGGTGCCCACACATGGGTTTTGTGGCTGGAACACACATCGCTCAAAGGACAGTTTGCTTTTCTGAATGTGACGGAGGCCGCAGACTGCTCTGCAGAGCCTGCCCAGTTCACATCCTGACATACGTGCCTTGTTGCTCTACAGCCCCGAGTTCCTGGCGGGATGGGTCTCGTTGGCAGTCATCTTCCTGGGACCAGGCTTAGCACACGGCATATGTTAGGTGTTGAGTCAGTTTTTGATACTAAGTGAAGGCAGCGTGGGGCACTGCTGACGGTGGAGTGGTAGCAGAAGGGAAATTGGTGCTTTTTAAAGGTAGCTACTGGATTGCTAGTCCCGTAACGCTGGATCACAGTAGCCAGCTCCTACCTTTTAGGTTTACCTTCCCCACTACCAAGTGGGAATTGTTTCAAATTACTTTTTGTATTGGGCTCTTTAGTTGCAAACATTACCATAAGATTCATAGTGCAAACTAAAGCTTCAGCTGTGAGTCATAATTTCAGAGGACATGTATAAATCTAGTGATGATGAGGGAGCCTTGTCCCCCAAGTGTTTCCACGCTCATTTGTGAAGTTTCTTTTTAGAAAAGTGAGTACTCATGTTTGTCTTTTTAGGGTCCAGAACTTTCTGAAACAATATCTTCAGCTTGTGATAAGGAGTCGAATAGGCAAGTATAACCAGTGCATTGATCTATTGCTTCGTTTCTCTGTGAGAGCTACTGGCAGGCACTGTTATCACTCATGTGTTCTCCCCTTGCAGGGAACATAGGGTGATCATGATTTCCAAATCAGCGTATTCTGCACAGCCGTCACTGGCAGCCAAAGCTGATGTTCAGCAGGTTGTTATGTATTGCAAAGAGAAGCTTATTCGTGGAGAGTCAGAATTCTCCTTTGAAGAACTAAGAGCACTGAAATATAATCAACGGAGAAAGCACGAACAGTGGGGTACTTACAGTCTTGCAATCTGAGTTATTCTTAGGCCACTTAAAATAATCCTCATCTCTGAGTAACTACGATTTTATCGGACACTTGACTGTACCGAAAGAACCTGCAGTACACTTCCCCAGCCCTTGCAGAGGCCAGGGGTGCCCTT
>JAKSZT010054233.1:114653-318042 GCA_026826555.1 Tolypeutes matacus | reverse complement strand
GGTGCCCTTCCTTGCAGAGGCCAGGGGTGCCCTTCCTTGCAGAGGCCGGGCGTGCCCTTCCTTGCAGAGGCCGGGCGTCTGTGTTCAATGCCAGCCTGTCGGTCGTGTGTGTAAGGACTAAAGCGATGCCTGACCGTGACGCTCAGGGCTGGGACAGCACCAGTGCCTGTCCATACCCGCCTTGCCTAAGTTTCCGGAGAAATGGGTCTGACGTGTGTGGGCCTGCGCTGTCTGCTCAGCAGTTCCAGACCTCCAGGCCCACCTTTGTCCTGTGAAAGGGGCAGGCGCTGGCGTTCAGGACAGGAGCCAGGGCCAGGGGCCAGGCAGGGGTCCCCGCGGGCCTTAGAAGGGGCCTGCCTTTCCTGTTCGTTGCTGGGGCTCACCATCGACCCCACGAGGCCGGCTGCTGCCGAGCCGGGACCCATGTCGTGAGCGACCCCTGAGCTGTGCGTGGCAGGGTCTTGGCCTTGCCGCTGGGCGCGGTGCCTTGTGTGCTCTGTGTTACTCCTTGGGAAGGACCGAGGGATTTTATCTTTAAAAATGGCTCCATTTTCAAGTACTTTGCAGTTGTGAAGTTCCTCAAGAAGTGTTTAGTTTCATACTGTGCTATTAGCTAATATTTTGTGATCAACATGTAAATTTCTTGTCACTTACATGCTCTGAACTTAAAAGTAACCGTGTTGAGGGTAAAAATTATAATTAAACTGAAATACAAGTTCAAGACTAATCTAATAAACATGGAAAAGACTAGTAAAAATATTGCCATCGAAAAAATAACCCAGCTCATTTTCTATGCATGCCTCTGACAACCTGAATTTAACCTTTACATGTAAACCACTTTTTAATTTCTCCTGAAGTAAATGAAGACATACATTACATGAAAAGGAAAGAAGCAAATGCTTTTGAAGAACAGCTATTAAAACATAAAATGGATGAACTTCATAAGAAGTTGCACCAAGTGGTAGAGTCGTCCCACGAGAATCTGCCCACTTTCCCGGAAATTTCCAAGGTATGTCTGTGCTGTTTGCTGACACTGCCATGGTTTTAGAGTGAATTCTGATGCTGATTTAGCTGTTAACTTTCAGAACTTTTAAAATAATTTGACACGGAAAAATGTTTGAAATGTAGAATGAGAAAAAAGTACGGAACAGAATGTGTGGTATGTCAATATGCATATGTATGTATGCATTTATATATGTTTACATATTTATGATGAGTATATTTCTAATTTTTTTCTCCAATTACTGTGTATATAATGAGTATTTGAATATAGTAATTCTGTTAGTTTGCCATGTAGATATGTTTTCTGTTTGCCATTGTTTCATGTTGGAAGAGGGCAGAGATGACGAGTGTGGTGGAACCACATATATTTTCTTAAAATTCTTTATTAATGGAGAAAATTGGGAATAAATTAATTTAAACATATAACAGTTACTTAGACTTTCACATAATATATGTCTATTTTCATGTATAGGATATTGTGTAGATAAAGCACCTTATTTTCTTGCATATTTTGAAAATTATGAAAATACATGACTGATGTTCAAAAATTGAAAGAAATATATATATGTACACATGTATCTGTATGTATAGATTAGAAGGTGAATGTTCCTTCACTGGTCGCTACTGTCAATAGTTTTATTTCCCGGATCTTTATTGTGCATGAGCACACATGAATTTGAATATAATTGGAGTGCTTCTTAAGATTTATTTATTTTTCTGCTTTTTCCACTTAATACGTCTTGTAGCTCATTCACCGTTATTGCAAAGTGCTCTCTCTGACTCATTCTGCCAGCCGCACAGCCTTCTGTAATACCTTGTAGAAGGGAGTGCACCCTGTGGAAATGGCCACAAACTGCTGCCGCAAGCACTCCTGTCCATCCCTTCTTGTGTACATGTCTCTAAAGAAGATACAGAGACACAGAATCGGTACCTTTGAATTGTGTGCACCTGTAACACTGTCAGGCTGCCCCCCAAAAATGATTACTGCTTTACACTCACACCAGGGCTGAACAGAAAGGAGTACTGGTTTCCTGCGTTGACTTTGCTGTCCTAAATATTTACAAAGGAAGTTGGACATTTTTTCCTACATTTAGTGGTCACTGATTTTCTTCTTTTTAATATAGGCATTTAAAGCAATATAGTTCCCTCAAACACTGCTTTGGTTGTATTCTACAACTTTTGTTTTGTTGTGTTTTTGTTATCATTCTGTTTGAAATATTTTCTAATTTCCTTTGTGATTTTTTTCTTTGACCCATGGATTATTTAAAAGTTGTTTAATTTCAAATATTTGGAGCTTTCCTATATCTTTTATTGGTTTTCATTTTTAATTTAGTTCCATTGTCGGGAAACATATGCTGTATAATTTCATTCCTTTTAAATTTATTGAGACTTGTTTTAATATTTTGTTGTGGCAATTTCCTATCTTTCATACACACAGTTCTCTTCTTCCTTCAATCTTCGACCTCCCACCTCCTTTTGAAAGGCAATTAAGAAATTATAGGGAGCACAGCAGATTCCTTTTTCCACTTAGGAAAATACTCACAATTACAGTTTTTAATATTAATTAAAAAACGTGATTTATGATACTATGTAATCCATTGCTTGGATGTTTTCTAATTTTTTAACTTGTCTTATTTGGACCTTTATTATAAGTTTTAATTATGAATTTGGTAGGTGAGAAAATGGTATAAGTCATTTAAAAATATTTTTTTGTATGTCAACTGAGGATGAACTTTTTATCATCTGTCCATTTTCTTTGAGATAACTATTCTTGCCCTCAAGAGTTGGTGTGTTTCCTAACTGTAGGAATGCTTTTCCGTGGTGCTGCCCCTTGGCCTCGTGACGTCAGCGTGTGCAGGGAGTCTCGGCTCGGCAGGGGCAGCAGCGGTTTAGTTAGGCTCCTCGTCCCTCCGGCCGTTTAGCCTCCCATTTCCTGGTCACTGTAGGAAAAGGGCCACCGCGGTTTGCTCGTGGAGAGGACCTTTATGAGGATTTCCCAGCGTTGATTTTGTTGGCCTTTTCCCAAAATTAAGGAAAAAGAAGTGGTAAAGCTGTAAGGGCGGGCATTTTGTAATGGGGAGCATGCGCTGCCGGTTCAGCTGTTGTCAAGGCACAGCGGGCGCGTTCCCGCTCCCCGTGGAGGGGCCTTTTGGGCTGGCTGCTCACTTAGGCCGCCTGGGGCCGCGGGGGCTCAGCTGGAGACGGGCTCACGGCCCTCTGGGCGTCATCGTTTTGTCTTTCTCTGTTTGTTTGCTCGGCATGAAAGGCTACTCCAGCATTTACGGGGCCACGTGGAGGCTCCCAGCAGGAACCTCGAGGACCGGCGCTGCTGGCCATAAACCCACAGTCCTCAGGGAACGCAGAGGAGAAAGCCAGAGAGGCGCCTCCGGCCCCCCTTCCCACGGCGAAGGCGGTCGCCGCTGCCCGGGCACCCCCAGCCGCCGACCACAGGGCAGCGTGTCCTGTTCCGAGCGCAGCGCAGCCAGCAGCCGGGCCCGTGTCTGCAGTGGCCAGAAAGGACAGCAGGTGAGCCGGGGCTCCCAGGCAGGGCAGGGGCGCAGGGTGCAGCATCAAGACCCTCGGGTTTTAAACCGCTTCGAGGTGGGCCTGCTGGAAAGTCTAGCTACTGAAACAGTGACCCCAAGTCTTCGAGACTCCTTTACTCCATGCTGCTTTTTCTGCACTTCAAGCATTTTTTTAAAAATTTAGTTAAAAATTCTCCCGATTCTGAAACTTAATCTCTTTGTTGCTGAAGAATACACAGCTATTATTGGGCTGGAATTGCCCTTGAACCTGGCTTTGGATACCTATAGGGTTTGCTACCCAGCAGCTCCTTGGCATCATTTCTCTTTTTACTTTACATCCTAACTGTTCACTGAGAGAGTTCTCCAGGGCTGACAGAGGAGCTGCACTGTGCCAGGCGTGTTTAAAGTGGTCTGGCTGTGATGTAAACGTCTTCCTTGATCACCGCTGCTTGTAAAATGTGCAGAACAATGCACTGTGGCTCCTGGCTCATCAGGAGAAAGGCGTCTTGTGCAGCGAGGCCAGAAAGCCGGGGCGGTGGGGGAAGGGAGGCCCCTTCCTGCCCTGGCACACACTCAGAGATGGTGGCTGTGGTGTCAGGATGCAGGGTCGGTGTATGCAGTAAACGTTTGGTGCCTTCATCGGTCAGAATTCTTTTCCTCAAAAGGAAGTGAAAGAAAAGAAGAACATTTTGCTTAGACCATAACCCTAAGCAAGTCCATTTGTATTCTAACAGGCTGGTAATTGTTGACTAATGTGCTTAACTATTATTCCTTGAGAATTAATAAAACTAAACGTTGAGCATTTTTATTCTTTAGTGTGTCTCAAGAGTTTTCCAGATGTGTGAATGAAAGTCATGAATTCAAGCCACAGAGCGGAACAGAGGTGAAAGAAGGTAATGTCTCCCTTCGTAAGCTATTCTGATGATGTGCCTGCCCGACGCCTCCCGACTTCGAGACTTAGCGAGCCTGGCTTTTGGGTTCTCTCCTCCAGGAGCATCGGCCGTGGCGGAAGCCCCGGGCGTTTCAGATGAAGGCAGAAATGCACTTGTAGTCATGTTGCATCCACTTAGAATCCTTTACAAACTTAGTTTGTGAAAAACTCTTAGCTTTCTCAGCAAGTTCATCTAAAACGAGTCATCTTCACTTGTGAGGGAGGAGAGGCGCTCATGTGTTCACTTCTGTGAGCAATAATTATTGACATTTATTTAGTTGTAAGAAGTTACTTAAATTCTGTGCCTTCTAAAGTATTCTGAATTCTCCAACCTTGTTTTGTCCCCATTCTTTTCGCAGTGTGTGAAGCACCTAAGTTTGTAAACACAAGTTCTTTTCATACAACTCCTAACACATCGCTGGGAGCGGTTCAGGCAACGCCATCCAAAGTGCAGCCGTCACCCACCGTCCACACAAAAGAAGCGCTGGGTAAAGCGCTGTGCGAGCGCGCGGCCTCTCAGCACATGTCGGTGGAAGCTCCTGCAGCACGTCCAGTCACTGCCTCTGTTCTCTTAAGGCTTCATCATGGACATGTTCCAGGCGCCGACGCTACCCGACATCTCGGATGACAGAGACCAGTGGTCATCCCTGGATCAAAACGAAGATGCCTTTGAAGCCCAGTTCCAAAGTAACAACCATCTATTTAAAACCTTCTAAGGGGCCTACACGGTGGGTGGTTGCCACAGGAAATAGCAAGGACTGCTCAGGACGTGGCCCTGACCTCGACAAGCCAGTCACGTAAGGGCAGGGAAAATGTGAGAAGTGAAATAAGACAGTGTCTGGCAAGCACTCAATGTGTGCTAAAGGTTTGGGTTGTTTTTTTAAAAAGTAACAGTAAATGTTAGAGAAGGATAAAGTCTCTGAGGTGGCGTGGCCCGGAAAGGCGAGTGCCTGAGGTTTGACTTGAGCCTGCCCCGGTAAAGGAGCAGCCCGGGCAGGGAGCTGGGGCTGGAGCAGGTGATGATACAGTCAGGAGGGTCCAGTCAGACATGGGAGACAAATCCTCTCCTGAAGGAAATGGAAAACAAAACCACTGAGAGCCACGTGACATTCCCAGGGTTTTAGGGGTATGGGGGGCTCTGTGGTGGATGGTGGCAGCTCGGGGCCCCAGGGCGTGAGTGCTAAATCCTGGGACCAGGGTAAAGTCGCTTCGCTCCCTGAAAAGCAATTTATCTTACTACCTGGCATTTGAAAAAATTGATCTCAGTTCTTTTCTCTAAGCTGTTATTCACTCCCTGTTTGCAGTAGAAGTTTAGCATCAAGGATAATGTTTTTTCCCCATAAAATAATGTCATGTTATTTTTTACTGTATTGCAGAAAATGCAAAGTCTTCTGGGGCTTGGGGAATCAATAAGATTATCTCTTCTTTGTCATCTGCTTTTCCTGTGTTTGAAGATGGAAACAAAGAAAATTATGGGTAAAGAACACTAAAACAATACATTTCCATAGTAACACAAGGGCGCTGCAGGTGCTCCTGGGGCCGCAAGGGGATGAGGTGGTAGGAGGAGATGCTGGGTTCCAGTTGGCTCTGCCCTGCTAGGCAGAGACTCCGGGAGCAGCAGACCCACAGAACAAACATCTGAAGCAGAAAAAGGAAACAATAGGGCTGTGAATTATCAGAGAACTGAGGGCTTCCGTGGATTTGAAATTGTGTTAAACACTATTGGATTCACCAGGATAGAAGTCCATGCGTTCTGCTTATATTTGCAGGATTGAGAAGGGGAAAGGAGTGGCTTCTGTCAGGTGAAGCTGAGAGAAAGGGAGAACCGCACGTGGGGTGGGGCGGGTGCCCCGAGAGCTTCACTGAACAGTGTCAGTCGAGAAAGGAGCCATGTCGGCGTGAATTAAAGGCATCGGGTGTGGCAGAGAGGAGAGGGCGTGCCCAGGCCTTGGCGAGGAGCCACAGCTGGACCACGTCAAGGTCCACGCACTCTGAATACAAAATCACATCCGTGGCTCTCTGGCCGCGGCCCTCACTGCTTTCTGTTCCTAAAACGTACAAGGCAGTGAGATGGGAATGTCTGTTTTCCACCCTCACTCAAGCGATTCCGTTCGCTTTTCTGTAGGTGGCCAAGTTAATTCAGTCTTCCAACAGTTTTGTTAGAGCTTCTGACAAACTCGCGGGTTTCTCTACAATTATTAACTCACCAGCTGGGCTACATGGTAGCATTTGGTTCTCAGCTGGCTTTACTGTTTATAATTGGTCTTTCCTTAGCTTGCCGCAGCCTAAAAATAAGCCCACGGGAGCCAGGACCTTTGGAGAACGCTCTGTATGCAGATTCCCTTCTAAACCAAACGTGAGTACCCCTGCTCCACCTGTGGAACGGGCCTGGCGGCTCTTTCCGGCTTTCTCCCTATGTTTGTGACAGCCAAGGGAGGCGACGACCGTAAGCCGGCATGAGAAACAAAGTCTCCCGTGAAGCACATGCTGCTTTTAGAGGAGCCGGCCAACACCGGAGGCCTGGCTGGTGCCAGACACTGTGACAGGGAAAAAGTGTGAAACAGATTTGATGCGCTCCTCACCCTTCAAGAGCCAGGGGCGTTGAGGACGCTGAGCCTGAAGCCAAGACGCCCACTGGCCACGGTGGTGGTCGAGTTTGGTGGCCGTGGCGTCCACCCGTGTCCAGCTCCTGGCCGCATCCTGCAGGTCTCACCCCATGGGCTTCTCCGTCTTGCCCCGGCCCCTCTGGCCACAATGCGCCAGTTCCTGCTGAAGCTCCCCTTCATCCCTCTCACTGAGAAGCCGCATCCGTGCTTTTCATCCCACAGGGATTCCCAGCCCTCCTCCTTCGGCTGGGCTGCTGGACGCTTCTGAAGATATCCCCATCCATGGCCTGTGTCTAGATCTACTGGCACCACTTCACAGGAGCACTTTACCAAACACATTCAACCTCACGTGCCTTGGCTGAAAACACCCCAGCACATTTCCCAAGATCCCCGCTTTAAACGAGCTGACTGCCCTGTTCCTGTGTCCACTCGCAGAAGCCACAAGCCAGGTTCTCTTCCAGGGTTGGAGATATGCCGGGATCTGTGAGGGATGCTGTTCACATAAAAACCACGCGTGGCCTTTCATGGGCAGCCAAAGGCGTTTGCAAGGGTGATTGTCTTAGTGCGCAGAGCCTAAAGCTTGACCTTTGTGCTCTTGGAGAAACGGCTGGGGCAGGGCCAGGCCAGGCCAGGCCAGCGGAGATACAAGATGAACCTGGAGCACCTGTGGTGCCGGAAAGTGAGGAAGTGCTGGAGAAAGAAAGGATGGGAACATGCCCAAAAGACACGAGCCAAGTACCGAAGCTGGAACCATGTGAGCAGCAAAATAAATAGAATAAACTAATACTAAATTAGGACCCACGAAATAAGATAAATGTCCATGTCGATCAAAAGAGATGGGGGAGAAAGGACACACCTTCCTTAAGGAGAAATCTAAAGAATAAGCGCAGAAAAACCACAACAGAAAGCCACATTGGAACACCAGCATTTGTCCTGCGGAAGATCCACTGTGAGTTCTAAAATTAGTGGGTGACCTTGAAGAGAAACAGGATATTTGCATGGCCTCAAGCTCTCTCCCCAAAGGAGGCAGAGCTGCAGGCGCCAGCATGACCACTGCCGGGATGGCTCGCCAGGAGCGGGTCGTGCTGACGCTGCGTCTCTTAACGCGCTGTGACGAGACTGTGCGGTACCGCATCTGTTCTTCCCAAAGATCCACGACCCCAATCCACCACGCAAAACGTCGGCCCAACCCCGTCAGAGGGACATTCCGCAGCGCCTGACCAGCGTTTCTCGAGTGGCCGCACAGGAAAGACCAGGAGAGACCGGGAACTGGCCCTGGGACAGAAGAGGACGTGCGAGGGGCGGTGGAGAGAGCCAGTCAAAGAGTATTCCGGTGTGCCGTGAGCAGCAGAGGAAGGCTGGCTGCGGCCGTGCGGAGCCTGTACGGTCTGGAAAGCTAAACTTGTTTTTCCAAAAAAAATACACGTGAAAATTAAAAACTTCTGCACGAGGTGGACCTTCACGGTGTGTGTCAAAGAGGAAGCACCCCAGTCCTGGACAGGCCTGGGGGGCCCACCTGTGTGTTGGCTAGGGGCTGGCAGCTGTTGCCTTTTCAGTTCTTCACTCTTTCGAATCTTAAAGTATTAATGTGTGAAGCTTCATGGGCGAGACTGGGAAGTGGTGTTTCCTCGGTTTGTCCTCTGTTGTAGGAAGCGCCTCAGCCAGAAGAGTGTGGGGATGACTCCACCGTATGGGGGGTCCGCTGCAACAAAAGCCTGGCGCCCAGCCCCCAGGGCCCAGGGGACTTCACGTCGGCCGCACAGCTCGCCTCGACGCCGTTCTACAAACTTCCGGCGGGCTCAGCACACTCTCTAGAAGACGAAGGTGCGTTACGTGTTCAGTGTCTGCTTCTGCCAACTTTGATCCTTTCAGTGTTGTAGTTTGTTTTGTTTTGTTTTTAGGAGGGATTGAACCCAGGACCTCATACGGGAAGCAGGTGCTCAGCCACTGAGCTACTTCCGCTCCCTTCAATACTATAGTTTTAGATTCTAAGGGGGAAGTTTGAAAACTAATCAAGAAATGTAATATCCATTCATTGAATTGTTAACTATGTATTTTTTTCTTTTGGTATACTGTCTTAAAGTCTGTATATTTTAAAAATTTAATGACTTAGAATATAAGTAGAACAATGGGAAAACCTATAGAAGCATTTAAAGGCAGATATACAAAGACCAACTGAATTGTATAGTGTATCTTTATTTTATATTTTACAACAAACAAAAAGGCCACTACAGATTAAATTTTTTGAGTGCTAAAAATTATGGACATCTATATTTTCTAATTTAATAACTATAATAGCCAGTTTTAGATTCTTTGATATATGTCTACAAATTTTATTATTTTAGAGATGTAGCCTAATACTGTACTCAGAAAACAGTATTTTCCTTGTTTTTAGTAATCTGACTTCAAGAAAATAATGATAAAACTCACATAGTCCTTATTTCTATCTCACCCCCAACACCTACATAAAAGGTCTTTGTTTGTGAATTGAACCTAGAGTATGATATTGTCATTGAGCACAGCTGATTATTAGCTGTGACGTGTCACCCTGCAAGAGGCATCCCAGGAGAGCTGGGGCACTTTGCCATTTCCAAGACAACTATAATTTACAGACAGTCTCACCACTGACCAATTGTTCACCAGAGCAATAATGAAAGTCTGCCCAAGAATTTCACATTCCTGGCTGGAAGCATATTTTAATGTGGATTCAGAGCCTGTAGATCTAAAAATGCTTGACTAAGAATTTTTTCTTATGGTACTCACCTAATCTAGCCTATATCTTTTCAGAATTTTAGAGGAGTGCTCAGTTGAAACTTGGACAGTTGTCAAGTTCCATCACAAGCTTGACATTTAAAAAAAAAATTTTTAAAGCTTTTTCCATTAGGGAAAACTAGTTTAATCAGTCAAGAATCTTTCAAAAAGTCAATATTGGGTGTTCTTCTCAGAGTGTTTGCCACTTCAGTTCTATAAACCGAGCTGATGTTCTGGCACTAAAAAGTGTCCGCACGCGTTTGGTGAGGCACCGTCTGGTGAAAAGTAACCTAGCGTGACGCCTGGCTGTATAGCGAGTTAGCGGCACGTGGTAGGAGCGTGTTCTCTGCTTCTGCCCTGTCTGGTTTGTGTGTGTTGGACCTAAACACAGATGAGCTTGGTGAACTGGATGCTGCCTGACTGGCTGAGCCATGTCAGGCTTAAAGACTCAGAAGCCTGCGCCCTCTGGGAGCACGGCAGCCCTTCACGCACCGAGTCCTCAAGATGGGGTGATGGGGTCCTCGTCGACGGTGTGCCTTGTCGCCTCTGCCCTCCGGGGTCTGCCCAAGTGGACTTGCCACCCTCTGGACCCCCTTTCCTTGAGGGCTGTTACAGATTAGAAGTCTAGAATCTGTTAATAGTAGGACTCTTTAGTGATTTTTTTTTCCTTTTTTTTTTTTTTTTAAATCTTGAAGCTCTTTTTACCATAGGACACTATTTTGAAATAATGAAAATAGAAAAAGAGTCCGTGACTTTGTAACCATATCAGCATGTGTGTGTTTGTGATATGTTTGTTTCTAATTCTCTCTCTCTTTCAGAAAATGTGGTAGCAAAACAGCTCACCTATGTGGCTTTGAAGCCCTGTGAAGAAAGCATGGTGGAGCCCCCAAAGCCCAGAAAGTCCAGGTATCGTGAGGGTTTGTGTGGCTCTTCTCTCCATCTCCCTTCCAGCTTTAGTTTTTAAACTCAATTAGAATACCTCATTCCACGGCTTACACGCTAAGCCTTGTGGCTTCAGCCCTGGGGCTCGTTTTCTTGTGATTTCCCCTCATTTCTAAGGCAGAGCCACAGCTGGATGCTCTTGCCAGCCAGGGCCCTGGCACACAGAGACTCACGGGGCTGAGCGAGCGCATCATGGCTCCTTTGTACCCAACAGAACTGAGAGAGCCAGGGTTTCTTTTACGAGAAGGAGGAAGGTAGAAATATGTAATTGCAAAGTGCAGGCTCACTGTCAGCTGATGCTTTGCAGAAGTAAAATTCCACAGTATTTGAATAGGCTGGTAGATGTAATTGATAATAAAAGGAGTTACTGTTTTGAGTATTTATTTAGTCTAGGTGCAGCACTTGTGCTTTTCATATACTAGATCCTTTAGTTAATCCTCGCAGTAACTTCACTCGTAGGAGTTCTTCTTTCCCCATTACAGGCAAGGAAACCGGGTCTCAGATGGCTAAGAAACCAATCTGAGGTCGTGCGGTTTCTAAGTTGCAGACCTGGAATTTGAACTATTATTTCTCTGATTTCAGAACCCTTTCTTTTATCACTCTGCAGTATCTCCTCTTGTTATCAATTTAAAAAGAAAAGAAAAGAAAAAGAAAAAAAACACTTACTGAAAGTATTATCTGAACTAAGACCAAAGTAAATAAATGAGTGAACAGAATGTATTTACAAAACAAAAAGTAACTAATAAGCAGATAGAAAATGGCTAACTCATTAATAGTAAAGTTCGTGCAAATTAAATAAATTCTGCCTTTTACTTTAAATTGCATCAGTGGGGCACACACACACACACACACACACACACACACACACACCAAGTCCCCCACGCTCATCTGAACCCTCAGAGCCGCAGGACACACTTGGCGTGAGAGTGACAGAGAAGACTGCTGGACTCACCCCCAGGTCGCCCGCTGGGCCGCTGCCCAAGGAGCTACCAGTTCAGTTACAGGGAAACACGACCACAGAGCACAGTGCAGGGGCCTCCCAGCCAAACACCCAGTGCACAGGAGTCAGCAGCTCCTGAAACAGCCACGGACTTGGCTTCCAGGATCCCCCCCAAGGCGTCACTCCAGCAACCTGGCTCTGCCGGGCTTCCCAGTGGCTTCTATAATTCTCCTGGTCCAGGTGCCCTTTACCTAAGCAATGGTGACCTTCACAGAGGGACAGTCTACCTTTTCAGGTTTCTAGAGGAAAAGAGCCAGGAAGTTAACCAAAATTCAAGTGCTCATGGAAGGGGAAAGGGCTTTGTTAGTCAATCACACCCCTACAGTAACCGGGCACTCGCCTTGCTGGCTGCCATGTGCTTGGGTTTGGAAACGACCTTCTCAGTGTCTGGGTGCCCCTAACATCTGGGTGTTTAGATGTAATGTAACATTGGACATGCTTTCAACAGCGAAGGCCCACGGGCTTGTTCTATGCTGGCGCGCCCCGCTGGACTGAGGGGTGCACAGGGGAGGAGCCTGGCCGACTGCACCTGGACCACCTGGCCAGCTGTAAACACTCATACCTCCTGGCCAGCTAGAAGCTCCTGTACCGCCTGGCCGGCTGTGAGCACCTGGACCCCTGGCCAGCTGCTGGCCTCGTGGCCCGATGTGAGCCACGAGAAGGGCACGGCAGAGTGCTGCGTCTAGGGTGGTTGGCAGTGAGCGGCCAGACTCCACAAGGCCCTCCGGTCTCAGGAAGCCCAGAGAGGTCTAGGTGGGCCTGAGCAGAGGACGGCGACCTCCAGGCGCCGTGGGGCTGGCTGAGTCCTGGCGTGGCGTGCTGTCTGCTAGTTTGGACAAATGACCATTGCCATGGGACGTGAGCCAAATGGGGGCTTGTGGGGCTGCTCTGCAACCTTTGCAACATTTCTTTAAATCCAAAATTCCAAAATGAAATTAAAAGTTCACTAAAGAACATTTGTGATAGGAAAAATGTTTGGGGCAAGAAGTGAAAATAGCAACATATGAAATTGCATGTTTAAATTCCATTTGTGTAAAAACTATGTGCATGTGGATGTGGAAACATACCAGAGGGGTGTGACGATGGGTCGAGTTTTCTGTTTGTCTCTCTGCTATAAAACAAGCTTTTTTTGGAATGGAAAATATTCAGCCTAGATTACAGTATGATAGATAGGCTGGGGAAATAAAACCACTCCTCCCAGCATCTCCCGCCAAAGAATTATAGGTGCTTCGCCTTACCTACTCACCTAATACATACCATGCCTTTGATTTTGTGTTCGTATTGTACTAACTGTATTTGCATGTTTCTTCAATGAAAATGCTTTAATCAACTCTAATGCATGAGGAAACTTTTAAATATGTCATTCCTAGAATGAAAAGGACACTGTTGTGGGGCTTTAATGTGACCACACCCATGAGCTTCTAGTCTGGTGTTTTTTCCTGCTTCTCTATCCCTTTCGCACATCCAGTCCGATTCAAGAAAAAAGCCCGGAGCAAGTGTTTCCCGCGGAGGCATCTCCAGCGCCCCAGCCCCTGAGCCAGCCCGCCGCCGGCGGGTTCAGAGCAGCCGAGCGGGGCCCTGAGGCCTGTCGGCTCACAGATGCGGACCTCGCCGTGGCCGAGGACCCCCCGGAGGCCAGTCCTGGGCTCGCAGAGGAGCCGGTGGGAGAAGTTGCGGCCCCAGGTATGAACAAATGCTCCCTCCTGACCACACCCCAGAAGAAGGGCAGTGCTGTGGGAAACCTGTGTGTGAAAGAAGCTCAAAGAGCACGAGCTGGAATGTCGCCCGGGGGAACACAAGGCAGGCTAACGGGCGAAGCAACCGGCTTTTCATTTTAGGACAGGGGTGCTTGACAAGGGGACCATGAGCGGAATTGAAATTCAAAAATAACATTATTCTTGTGGGGATGTATCGGTGCGGGTGTGATATATTTATTAAATAATACACAGTGTAGTGTGGACTTGGTAAGGGGTCCATGAACAAAAAAGGTTAAGAAGCCCTGCTCTAGAAGCTGTCAAGATGCCTCCTGGCGGAGGAGAGGATGAGAGTTTGAGGGCCTCCCATGTGCCGGGCACCCAATACTGTTACTCCACTCTACAGAAAAGTAAGCTAAGCCTTGGGGTTACAGGAATCCCACACACATACAGAAATAGCTGTGCAGAGTGGTTCAGAGGCCTGAGCTCCTGCGCTACGATGCTTCACACAGAATAAGGGTTAACCACGTCTTGGATAACAGCCTCCAGGACAACTTCGGAACGTTCTAAATTGGAGCGAACCTTTTTCTTCCTCAGGCAGAATTTATTATTATTATTTATTCTGAGGCCTTTTTTGCTGCCTATACTTTTGGTAATTCATTTTGGTGGCATTCACAGAGCACAGGCTGCGTAAATACGCGTATCACATATTCGTGTCCTGTAGGGGGTCCAAAGTAGATCTCGTGTAGATTGCAGAGAGGCAGTAGAGGTATTCAAGGGCAGCGTGTTTGTGGAGCGGCAGGGCGTCTAAAGATGACACATCTGTGAGCACGTGCAGTGACCAGCACCCAGGCAGCCTATGGCCGCACCCGAAACTGGTGAAGGCGGTTCTCCAGGGGGCCGCAGAGAGTGGACAGATAGCAGTGGGCCTTCTAGACCCCCACCCCACCCCAGAGCACCCTGCCAGAGTGATTCACACTTTAGGTCTAAAACGGCCAACAACCAACTGCAAAATTACCAATTTGAGCTTTGGAAAATGGTTATTATTCAAATCAATCCACCGTAAAGGCTAATGCTTTTGAAAGTATTTAATGAATTTCTTGGGTACTGAATTCAGTTGAACTTTTTGTCCCCCTTCCTTTAAGACGTCATTGTTGAGAACCCATGGGATGACAAGTTGATTCTCAGACTTCTCTCTGGGCTTTCTAAACCAGTGAGCTCCTATCGAAATACTTTTGAATGGCAATGCAAACTTCCAGCCATCAAGCCCAAGACTGAATTTCAATTGGGTAAGAATTATGAGTAAGGTAAAGTCTTGTTTCTCTCTGGAAATAATGGCAACGCGTATATGTCGATTCCTCCTGCCTTTCCCACTCCCCATTCCCAGTAGGGAGTTACAGCCGTGGTGTGACGCGGAGAACCTTCTGTTAAACCATCGCTGTAAGGCTGACTGCTGTCAGGAGCAGTTTGGCAGTATCTGAAAATTAAAAATGCATCTACTCTTAGAGCCATCCCACCTTGGAGAATCTCCTGCAGGTGAACTTGCATTCATTCAAAACGCCACAAACACAAGTAAAAGCAAAAACCTGGGATCACCTGGGGTGTCTGTGGAGAGGGTGGCGCTTAGGCAATTATGGCGCTCTGCTGGGGGCGACGGGGCTCGCCGTGCTGGCACGGAATGCACATCCGGTGTTAACACGGACCTTAGGAAAGTGCTCCTTCGTGAAATGCAGCAAACACGCCACGCTCACTATGATGGCAGGGAGGTACGCCGGTGCCCTAGCAGGACAAGCCCCAAGGGGGACCAAGCAGCCTGTGAAATGGAAGAGGCAGGCGGTGTGTGTTAGACGCTACCTTTTGTTTTCTAAACAAGGGGAATGGTAAATATATATTCCTATTTTATAATATTTCCAGTGAACTCTGGACAGACATGCAAAGCTAGTAAAAATGGTGACCAAGGAGTGGGAGGCAGGGTGGAGGTGGATACTCATCAGACAACACTCCTCGCATACGGGGTTCTAGCGTTTGGTTTTTGAACACAGCACTCTTTTCAAAAAAATTAATTACACACTTTGTAGCTCCAAAACCATTCACCCCAGTGTTCCCACAAGAGAAACAGTCAGCCCCGATTTCGAGGGGTCTTCTGTAGAATGACCAGTACTCCTCTAAAGTATCAGGGCCACAAAAACAAGCCGGGGGAGGCTGTGGAGACCCGGACTGAGAGGTAACGTGTCCTGGGATGTCGTGGCAGGGTCAGCGCCATGGGATGGAGCCCACAGCAACCTGCCCAGGCGGCTCTGCCGTCACGAGAGGCGTGACTGGCGCCGCGAAGCCGGCCATAGGGGAAATGTGTGGCTGTACATCAAGACTCATTTAAAAGAAAAGTGCACTAAATTCAAAGCTTTAGTTGGAACACTGCTGTCCCTGTGCTTTGCGTGCCTCACTCCACGGCAGTGAGGACACTTGCATTTTTCAAGGTGAGGCCCAAGGCCTTGTGGTTCCGTGGCAGAGCCAGGCCAGCAGTGCTGCTCTCTGCTCCAGCAGTTTGGCTCAGGGGCACGGCTTTGGGGCAGGTGTTCGCTGGACTCTCACATAGGCCTGGAAAGGTGTCGCCTAAGGGTGCTGTGTGCACACTTAGGGCAACAAAACAGCTCTACACACACTTCGTTTTGGCAAAGTCCTTAGTGTTTTGAGCTCTCTGTCGTTCTGATTTGTCTGTCCCCGAGGTTCTTTGCTGGTCTGCGTTGATCACCTTCTTGGAGAAGGTGCCTTTGCCCAAGTCTACGAAGCCACTACCCATGAAGAGGCGAGTGACACCAAGAGTAAGCAGAAAATTGTTCTAAAGGTAAATGGAGTTTTTGTACAGGGTAGAAATGCATTTAGAGCTTGAGTTTGGCTGTTTTTTACAACAGTGGTGTTTTCATTTGGGTCTATAGTCAGCAGTTGAAAAACCACTCAGTCCTACAAGGATTCAGAATTGCCACGACATTGCCTTGCAGCCAGTCCCACACTGCAGCTACAGCTCTTGGCTGGTCATCGGTTTCTACCCCACGTCCATTATTGGGCTGTGGTTGCTTTCTTTCTGTCACCTTCCAGAATGTCATGTACCTGGTTTGCAGGTCCAGAAGCCTGCCAACC
Organism: Tolypeutes matacus; assembly: GCA_026826555.1. Lineage (NCBI taxonomy): Eukaryota > Metazoa > Chordata > Mammalia > Cingulata > Chlamyphoridae > Tolypeutes > Tolypeutes matacus. The sequence continues at coordinate 301,453 of JAKSZT010054233.1, read as the reverse complement.
CCTGGGAATTCTACATCGGGACCCAGCTGATGGAGAGACTCGAGCCAAGTGTGCGGCACATGTTCATCCAGTTCTACTCTGCCCACTTGTTCCAGAACGGCAGCGTGTTGGTAGGAGAGCTCTTCAGCTACGGCACATTGCTGGTAAGTTACTTTCAGGATGCGAGCGTGAATTTCAAGTGCATTTTTGGTTTGTGCCTTGAACACACTTCCTGTGGTTGGACCTTTGGTTGGGGTGGGAAGGGGCAAAGCTCTTGGCTAGAAATCCCATTAATCCTGCATAATCAGCTAAGGATTCTGCTTTCCGTTGTTTCTAGAATGCCATCAACCTCTATAAAAACACCCCTGAGAAAGTGATGCCACAAGCACTGGTCATGGCGTTTGCCATCAGGATGCTCCACATGGTCAAACTGCTCCACGGCTGCGAGATCATCCATGGGGACATCAAGCCCGACAACTTCATTCTTGGAAACAGGTGAGCGCTGCCGCAGGGGGAGCTCTTCTCCTGCCTCCCCCAGCGGCCCCTGGTTGCCCGTGCTCATGCAGCTGGCGCTTGTTTGTGTTCGATACAGGTTTTTGGAACAGGACGATGGAGATGATGATTTCGCTGCCGGCCTGGCGCTGATTGACCTCGGCCAGAGCCTGGACATGACGCTCTTTCCACAGGGAACCACCTTCACAGCCAAGTGCGAGACTTCTGGCTTCCAGTGTGTGGAGATGCTCAGTAAGAGGCCGTGGAGCTACCAGGTACTGGAGGAGAGCATGAGCTCTGGAAACACCTTCCTTTAAACGAATGTGGGGATCTAGTTACTTTGAGCGGCTTTTTGACCAGCAGCTGCAGGGGGGTGAACATACAGCCCAGGGAGCAGGAAAGGCCTCTTGAGGGGCACCAGGGGTTTTCTTATCAGAAAACTCTAGGAACACGCCACGCCCATGGGAGCCAGCCTAGCGGGCTGAGATCACACCAGAGCACGGCTTCCTGGGTGGCAGGGTGGGAGGGGGTCTGTGCCCCTCCAGGCTGGAGCTGAGCCTGCATGCACAGGCGAGGCGGTGGCTGTGGCTGACAGGTGGCACTGCCAGCTCCGAAGGTGTGGGCAACGGTTGTTGCTATTCTGAGGAAGCCTTCTAGTAAAATGCCCTAGGAGCTCGGCCTTCGCCCTGCACATTTAACATTTTCAACATAGAAACCTTAGATGTCACTTGAACTGATCGCACCAAGCTCAAGCTCAAAGAAAAAAAAATAGCAAATAAGTTAAATTGTTAGCAGTAGTTTCGACAAACTAGATTATTAGATGACCAGTAACAAGATGCTAACTGGGGTAAATGGAAGGTTCCAGGTGAGGAGTGTGGCTGTCCAGGAGCCTGGGATTAAGGGGGAAACGGGTGGGGGCAGCTCTCTCTAGTGCGGCGTCACCTCCATAGACCGCTGACCGCGTGAACGCTGGCGTAGCCCCGCTGGGACGGAGGGTGGGGGCGGGCTGCTTCCTGCGCGCTGAGACCATGTTGCCGTGTTCTTTTCCGCTATGAGCTCATCACACAGGGAGGGCCTTGGAGAGCAGTGAGAGAACGAGGGACAAGGCCCAGGGCTTCCCCGGGCTCGAGGGAGGCAGGAGGTAGTCCGCTGTCCCTGGAGGCCTCTGGCAGAGCCTGGGCGATGGTCAGTCGGCCGCAGCAGCCGGTGGCTCCAGATGCTTCACTGACACGCTGTAGTCTTCGGCTCGCCGCCCCGAGGCTCCGTGCAGTGGCTGAAGCCGTTCGCGCCTCGTTTCTTTCCCAGATCGACTACTTTGGCGTGGCTGCGACCATCTACTGCATGCTCTTCGGCGCCTACATGAAAGTGAGGAAGGAAGGCGGGGTCTGGAAGCCCGAAGGCCACTTCAGAAGGTGGGTCTCGGCGTTGGCCCGAGCCGGGTCCCTCCCCACTGCTCAGGTCACAGGGCAGGGACATGGCCGCAGCCCCCCCTTCTCACTTGTGACGGTGGCGGGGGCGACGCTCTCAGTCACCAAGCTCCCGTCGCCCAGAATCGCAGGGCTCGGGCTCGGCAACGGGGAATAACCCGGAAAACCCGGCCCTGCTTTCCTCAGGCGGGTGTGGAAGCAAAGGAAACGTGACCGACTTGTAAGTTAGCCCCGGGGCAGCCGCCTCAGCCTGGTGACAGGCTTCCCTCTGTTCTTCCTCGTCTCCAGAACCCCAGGGAAAATCACCTGTCGCCACGGAGGACTCGCGGTGCTGGGTGGGGGGCTGTGTGGGTGGGCTTTAAGCTGAGTGTTTGCCATGTGGGTGTTGACTATATTGTTTATACTTTTTTTTTTTTTTAACTTTTTTTTTGAGATATAACAAAGCACAGAAGTACATTCTTAAGTGTATAGCTGGTGGATTTTGCATATGTTTATATCTTCTTGAATTAATTTAAACTGGGATTCCACCCACCCACCCCAAAAAGAGCCAGGAGCCAGGATACTTTTATAAAATGCAGGTGCTGTCCACAGACGGGCAGGCCCAGGCCTGGGAGGAGGTGCTCGGCTGCCTCCTGCCCAGGGAGGGAGAGCACAGGTGAACCCTTGCTCTGCCTCGCGCTCCGCGTCAGAGCCCCCCCTCCCCCCGGTGCTGCCAGCAGGAGCCCCGAGGGGAGGGAGGCCGCGTGTCCGCCTGAAGCCCGTGCCTGGCCTTGCCCTGGTGCCTTGGCCCTGCGTTCCTCCATGTTGGCGGCTCGGCGTCAAGAGCCCAAGGAGCTGGAATCGAGGCCTTACTGTCTTCTGGGCTGCCCAAGCCTGGCCACCCGGCCCTCGCAGGATGTGCTGAGGCTTCGGCTTACCAGCCTGTCGGGACGTACACACGGCCAGCCAAAAGCAGATCGGTTTTCTAAAAAATAAAAGAAGACTAAACAAGTGTTTCCACTGAAGAACTATTACAAAAGACTAATCTCTTTTTCTGGGTAACAAGGCTGTACGGGCATTTAATGACATTTCCATCCGCGAGTTCATAACGGATTCAGCGTTTCCATCCTTGCTGTGTGGCACCTGAAGTGCATTTAGACAAGGACCATCTGGTGGTCTGGGGGGGCGGCCATGCTGGCGCGGGAGGCCCCTTAACCGCCATCTGCACCTTGTCTCCCCAGGCTTCCTCATCTGGAGATGTGGACTGAGTTTTTTCACATCATGTTGAACATACCAGACTGTCATCACCTTCCGTCTTTGGATTTTTTGAAGCAAAGTCTTAAGAAAACATTTCAACAGCACTATACGAACAAGATCAGGTCCCTGCGGAACAGGCTGATTGTGCTGCTCCTAGAGTACAAGCGCTCCCGGAAGTGACCCCGGCACACCTAGGGAACACCTGTAAGGGCCACCTGCCTCTTCGGACCTCGGTGCTGCCCACTTGCTGTGTAAATATCTGTTAAAAATAAAGTTCACACAACATGTCCCAGCAACTTAGTTGTATTTCGACAAAACATTCAGTAGATAGGTGCCTGGGAAGGTCGCCCTTGGGAGGCAGCGTCACGAGAATCACCTGGGTGTAAGTACTCTCCAGAAGCCTGGTGAACACTGACCTGTTTACTGTGAACCTAAAAGAAGACTAAAAAGACCAAGATTATTCTCCAAATTTGGTGTCTGTGAAAAAACACAAGGCTTCGAGGGTTTTATGATTAAAGCTTGTCTGCCCTTTACTGTACCTGCCCAGGGGATATTTCACAGGCACAAAGGCTCAGCGTCTTTATTTTTTATAAATACTATTCAAAGGAAAACCTCAGGTCTTGAAAATGGTCTTTATAAATAAGCTCTAAAAATATAGCAGCCAACTATCATTTATTAGTTTCTCTTGGTGTACTTTTTTTTTTTTCAGTTTTTGGTTTTTTCCTCGAGGTACCAGGGATTGAACCTGGGACCTCATACACCTGTTCCCCAGCATTTACTGATTTTTAAAGTTGGAAGGGTCCTATACCTGAACTGACCTTCCTTCCTCCAATCTCCTTTCCTTCTTTCCTTAGCATTATAATGAAAACAAAGTGGACATGCCACAAAATTCAAGAGCAGAGTAAGTTCCTTCTTCAACCGTGCCCCCCACCCACCCAGAGGCAGCTACCATGAATCCTTTTTGAATCCTTCCAAAAATGATTCCAGGCTTATTTTCCTAGATTATATTTTTTTACACAGCTAGCATATTTCTGCATCTTGCTCTTTTTCACTTAATATGTAGCGGAGAATGTAACAGTATGCAATGGCTTCACTCTCTTAAACAGCTGTGTAATGTTTGAAGAAGTTAAGAAAAAATTCCACTTATAATAGCAACTAAAAGAATCTAATACCTAGGAATAAATTTAAGCAAGGATGTAAAGAACTTACATGTGGAACACTACAAAACCTAAATAAGTTGAGGGGCATTCCACATTCACGAAGCGGAAGACTAAATATTTTCAAAGTGTCAATTCTACCCAAAGTGATGTACAGATTCAGCACAATCCCATTTAAAATTCTAACGGCCTTCTTTGCAGAAATGGAAAAGCCAATTATCAAAGTTATATGGGAAGGGAAGGGGCCCCAAATAGCCAAAGCTATGTTGAAAAAAGAAAGTTGGAAGACTTACACTTCCCGACCTTAAAACTTATTACAAAGCCACAGTAATCAAAACGACATAGTACTGGCACAAGGATAGACATCTAGACCAATGGAATCGAAAGTTCACAAACTCTCACATCTATGGCCAATTGACAGGGTGTCAAGTTCCACTCAATGAGGAGTGAACAGTCTCTTGAACAAATGGTACCGGGAAAACGATATCCACATGCAAAGAAAAGGCAAATCCCTACCTCACACTAGATACAAGAACTCAAATTTAAGAACCAAGACTATAAAAATCCTAAAAGAAAACAGCAAGTCTCTTAAAGACTTGTGTTAGGCAAGGCTCTTTAAACTTTACACCAAAAGCACAAGCAACAAAAGAAAAAATTGATAAATGGAACATTATCAAAATAAAAATCATTTGCACAAAGGACTTCATCATGAAAGTAAAAAAAAAAAAATATTTGGAAACCATTTATGTGATAAGGGTTTAACATCCAGAATATATAAAGAAATCATAAAACTAACAAAATGGCAACCTGATTAGAAAATAGGCAAAAAAACTTAGACATTTCTCCAAAGATATACAAATGGCCAAAAAGCACATGAGAAGATGCTCAACATTATTAGCCATTAGGGAAATGCAAATCAAAACCACAAGGGGAGCCGATGTGGCTTAAGCAGTTGAGCACCAGCTTCCCACATAGGAGCGCCCAGGTTCAGTCTCCAGTGCCTCCTAAAAACAAACAAACAAAAAATCAAACAAGCAAACAAACGAAAAAAACAACTCAGGGAAGCCAATGTGGCTCAGTGGCTGAGCGCCAGCTTCCCACATACAAGGTCCCAGTTTCAATCCCCAGCCCCAGTACCTAAAAAAAAATAAAACACGAGATACCATTTCACACCCCCTAGAATGGCCACTATTAAAATGAAAATGACAAGTGTTGGGGAGGATGTGGAGGAAGGAACGCTCATTCATCCCCATGGCAGTCAGTTTGGTGGTTCTTCCGGAAGATAAGCATCTACCATACGACCCAGCAATCCTACTTTTGGGACTGAAAGCTGGGACTCAGACAGGCACTTACACACTGATGTTCACAGCAGTGTCATCCACAACTGCGGAAAGCCTGAAACAGCCTCAGCACGCCCACTGACAAGTGGGAAACAGCGCTGTCCAGCCACGCAGCGGGATGTCACTCAGCCCTAAAAAGGAGTGAAGCTGTGGCACAGGCGGCAGCACGGGGGAGCCTTAAAGACGTCGTGCTGAAGGAAGAAGCCACACAGAAGGACCCAATACCCTGTGAGCTCACAGATCTGAAATGATTAGAGTGAGCAGGCGCAGGTGGCCAGGGCCCGGGGCGGGGTGGGGAGGGGGGTTCAGGCCTCACTGGCAGAGACTCTGCCCTGGCGACGGGAGCGTCTGGCTCCGCCTCCCCGGGCTTGCCAGGCTGCGGCGCGCCCAGGGGCCCGGTCCCCTGCTGCTGGCTGTCTCCCAGTGCAGGGCTCACAGCGGGAAAGTCACCGCCAAGCTCCACCGCACTTCCCGCGAAGAGGAGCGCGTGACTTCTCAAATGGTCACGAAGCCCGAGGCCGAGGGAGACCTGGCAGCACCATCAGGCGTTATGCACAGGGGACAGGCACGTACCTACCGGAAACAGTTTCTGGTAAGTGATAAAAGCAGGTTGTTGAACTACATATGAAACTTTCATGCTTAGGATAAAAAATGCAATTACGTACTCTATAAATACGGAAGACCTGTGACTGCAAACGGATAAACAGCAAACATAACCCTGGAAAGGGGGTCAGGCTGTGAGTGGGAGACCGGGGTGGGGAGAGGAGAAGGGGGGGATAAAGAGCCACTCTGGCTGTTGAACTTTTACAATTATGCGTTCTTCTCTAACTTAAAAAAGGAGATGGCCACGTGTACTGAGAAGGGATGTTAAACTGCAGCTCAGTGCACAGCGTAGCTCTTAAAGGAAAGGCATCCACAGAGCAGCTCAGAGAGTCAGCAGGAGCCCTCTCGGGTTAGTCTGACCCCACAGCAGCAAGGCCAAAGAGCGGGGCACCCCTGAGCCTGGAAGAGCCGGTGCCGGGCACCCCCACCCCGTCCTCCAGGCCCAGGCGCGAGGGGCCCTCCCTGAGTGCAGAGGACATGGGCAGGGGGCCCCGCGGCCCCGGGAAAGGTGTCCCTAGCAGGCCCACAGGCCTCCGGGCCCCGAGGCAAGGCCCCCCCACTCCGCAGGGCTTTGGGGGCCCGTGAAGAAGGATGGGGGGCTGTGGTCTGATGCCTCCAGAAAGAATTAGATTTGGGCAAAAAGCAATTGCAGTGGACTTTTATTTTCATTTTTTCTTCATTTGCAATTAGCACTGCATTTAAGAGCTGTGGTTCCAGGACACGACTCCTTTTCCACACCTAAATATTCACGATTCATCCACGGAATGCTGTGACAAGCAGTAGGTTAACAGGGAGCAGAGTTCCGCGGAAAAGGGAACGAGAAGCCTTGGCACACCCGCTGAAAGGGCCTCACGCATGTACACGCGTGTCCACGTGCCCTCCGCAAGCGCCTCCTTCCTTCCAGGCACAGACCTGGGAAGGGCCCAGGCAGCGGGCACACCTTTCACCCGACCTGGGACAGGTAACGTGAAGGGGACATGGGCTGGAGAAGCCACCCAGGGCGCACTGTGGCTAAGCTCTGCAGCTCAGCTGGTTTCCCGAGCGGACCCCACACCAGCTAAGCATCTGGCACTGTCTTCAAAATTGGGGTTCTTCAGGTACACGTCGCCGGGTGAGAAGTTGAGAATCTCGTCCAAGGAAGGGCCTTCGTCGTCTGGAGCGATTTCAGACTCAAACATGCGCTGGAGCAGCGCGTCCGTGGTCTTGTACTCTAGGAGGAAGGGGATGGGCACGTGGGCACTGCCGGGGCTGCCCGAAGGACGGCCACCGCGTCGGAGGCAGGCAGGGTGCACTCGGAAGGGAGAGGCGGGAGGTGAGGAGGGGGCGGCCCCCCGCTCCTGGCCCTCCAGGCTTGAGGCCAAGGAGGGCCCTCCCTGAAGGCCAGGGGCCGTGTCCCAGCTCCGATTGGGGTGCCCCGGCCGGAGCCCACGAGGCTGGGGCTGGCTTGGGTTTCCACGGCGACTCCTAACTCCCGAGAACTGAACAGCCGCTCCTGAGTGAGCCCTTTCCCCCCGAGGACGCAGGGTCTGCCCCGCCCTGCGGCTGAACCCCTTCGTGACCAGGACCTGGGATGGGACTGTGAGGGCGAGGCCAGGCCAGGCGGGGTCTGCACCTAGGTGAGCGGCGCCCCGAGCAGGAGGGGTGGCCGCAGGAGGTGGCGGGCCACGGGCCACGGCGGGACGGGGACGGGCCCCAGGCTCCGGTGTCCACGGCCTCCCTCTGCCAGCGCCTGGCCAGCTGTGACGCTGCCCCAGACCCTCGTCCCAGGCCAGCGCCAGGCCCTGGCGGAGCGGAGCCCAGGGGTGCGAGGACAATGGGCGGTGACGGGCCACACGGCCGGGAATGAGTCAGCGAGGCCCACGGAGCCCGGGGAAGGGGGCCGAGCGCCAGGTGGGCCCTGGGCGGTGGGAGGGTGGCCATCTGCCGCAGGGGCCGCGGGACCTCGAGGCGCCCAGAGGCCTCGGCCTCCTCCCGGAGCCGCCGGGCCGGGTGGTGGCCGAGCTCCGCGCCACGGGCAGGACGATGGGGGAAGGGCAGCCCGGGCGCCACTGGCTTCAGACGTACTTTATAAGGCGATTCTGAAGTGAAGTTCTCTCGAGGCCTTGCTGCCGCCCTCATCCCCGGCACCTGCGTCAGGCGTCCCCTCCTCCACGTCGCCCCTTCAGGGAGCGAGAGACAGCGTGGGCAGGGGTCGCTCGCCAGCCGCGGGCCTGGGCACCGTCAGGGGTCCCTGCCCAGCGCGGAGCGGGCCGGGCCGCGGGCACGGACAGGGCGAGTGCGCCAGGCGCCGGGAAGGGCCCTCACTCCTGGACCCCCACTCCCAGCTCCTGGATCTTCTTCTCAATAGCAGTTTCGACTTCACTCTTTTCCAACGAATATGCCACAAAAAACACCTCCAGGATGATCGCTATAAAAATACTGGGAAGAGTAAGGGGCAGCTAAGTCACGTAGCGTCAGCTAAGGTCAGGGCAGCAGGTAGTCCCGGACCCCCGAGCATCCGCTCGCCAGTGAAAAGGCAGCTGCCACACGGAGGAGAGGGGGCTCCTCAAGCTCCCGACACCTCCCGCTCACCTGCAAAGTCATTCTCCCGCCTGTCCCACTTGGACAGCGACAATGCAGAAAACACTGTGTGTCTTAAGGGAAAGTCGGGGCCAAATGACTGCAGGCGCGTCCACGTGGGCAGCGCCTACGGCCCTGGAGCCCCCTGGGGAATGTCTGTGGAAGGGGCACAAGAGGACGCGCCGAGGGGTTCCCCAGAGACGCACCCCTGGAGAAGACTCGCTTAGGTTCCCGGTAAAGACAGCGCCATTCGCCTGGTTCCAGAAGCCCAGAAAAGGTCAGGTCCCAGTGTGGGGTTCCCTCTCCTGCACAGCACCCCACTCCGTCCATGTTGCCGGTCAGGCTCTGGGTCCTTGAAAACGGTGCCGCGGATGAGAAAGAAAGAATAAGACAAAGAGAAGAAAAACTGGGATCAGGGGACTCTCCGTCCGATATGGAGAGAAGAGCCCACCTCGTAAAGTGTGGCTTTTATTCTGGCTTTAGAACAAAGAAAATACGTGTGAGCATGTGCAAGGGCAATAGATTCTTGACAGTTACATTTTACTGAAATCAACAAGTCTTAAAGGTCAACGACTCAGCTCTTTTACATTTCTGCAATTCACAGGCAAGCTCAGGATGTTTCCCCACCCAGCTCCTGTTAGCATGAGACTCCAGGTGTTTATTACATTCCAAGGTGACCTTCTACCAGTAGTCATGGCCTTTAATTGAAACTCCATCACGTCCATCCCTCCCCCCACTGCCGGCGGAGTCTGGGGTCAGGTCAGAACCAGAACCAATGAGAATTTACCAGGAGGCATGGCTCCCCTCTACCTGGAATTTACCAGGGGGCGTGCTTCCACTCTACCTGGAGTTTACTAGGAGGCATGTTTTCACCCTACTTGGAACTTAACAGGAGACGGGTTTCCACTCTACCTGGAGTTTACCTGGAGGTGCCTTTCCACTCTACCTGGAGTTTACCTAGAGGCACACTTTCTCTCTACCTGAGAAAGTGCTGAGGCCCAGAGCTAGACAACCAGGGGACAGACACGCTTAGTGATGAGACCCTGTAGTTGGACAAATTTAAGCAGGGGCTGCATGGCAATTCTGCAGGGCTGGCTGGAGGTGACTGGATTCCTGTGGGGAAAGGTAGGGAGACTGGCCAAGACCTCCGGTGCCGTCGGACCCCACAACTTGGAGAGGGGTGAGAGGACTGTTACACAGCGACATGTGAGGCTGGCACCGCGGGAGGGACGCAAACATGGACAAAAGCATGACCTCCCCTCCAGGCACTGGACAGGGCAGACCATGGCTACCCTAGCAGACAGGTGTGCAGGGAGCACGTCGGACAAAGCGCGGCTGGAGCGGACTCACTTGACCACGAGGATGACGAACACGACGTGGAACGCCATGAAGTACAGCTTCGCCGCCTGGTGGGTCACCAGGGCAAAGCCACCGGCCAGGAGTGCATGGCTAAGGAGCGTAACCCCACGCACCTCCCCAGGGACCCCCGCGCGCCCTGCCTCGCCCCGCCATCTGGGCGCCCCCGCCTCCGAAAGGATATCATGCCACTGGTTGACCACCGTGAGCTCCATCAGCACGACCAGCGACGAGGCGAGGTCGTTGAAGGTGTTGGCGCAGTACCCGGCCCGGGCGAACGCCGACCCTCTCAAGGCGGTGTTCCCGCACAGCAGGGCCTCGGGGGGGTGGCATCCAGGCCGAGGAAGCGCACTCTGCCGTGGAGCAGCTCCATCCCAACGACAGCAAACACGGAGTACGCCACCTAGGAGGGGCGCCGTCACCCCAGAGCAGCCTGGGGCGCAGAAGACACGGGCAAGGCCTGGCCCCGCCGCGGGCGTGGACCCAGCCGTGGCAGCTTCTGGCAGGTGTCCTCAGGTAGAGGGCGGGTGGGCCTGGCCAGCAGAGGGGTTCAGGCACGGTCAGGTAGAGACACCAGAGGAGGGGACAGAGGCCACCAGTGACGGAGGCAGAGGGGCAGCTTCAAGCCAAGTAGGGGGCTGCAGCCTTGTACCCCGGAAAAGCAGGCTCTGAAATGTAGCTGCTCCTGGGGCGCAGGACCCTCGTAAGCAGGATCTCCTGAGCACCCCTCACTGAAGCTGGGGCCCAGGGGCCCAGGGGGGGCCCTGACCTGGATACGGGGGTCCCCAAGCCCCTTGTAAGCAGAGGGAGAGTCAGACGGAAAAGAGGCCACAGAGCAGCCAGAAGCCGGAGTGAGCGGGACTGAGCCCAGCAGAGGCCGCCAAGCGCATCGCCACGTGACGGGAAAGCCAAGGACCCCAGAGCCAGCTCTGGAAGGCCGCGGTCTTCGGGGAGAAGGCCACGTCTTGATTTTGGACCCTGAGCCTCAGAACTGCGAGCCCCGGAGTCCCTGGCGTTTAAGGCAGCCCACGGCAGTCTCTGCGTGGTGTTTGTCGGCCTGACGACACCTTGAGGGTAAACTTGCCGCTTCCAAAACCGAGAGGCACTCGATTCCTCTTGCTCAAGACATGCGGCTTGTCTTTGTGCCACAGGTCACGGCAGTCCTGGCAGACTAAGGCGTGCTCCGCCCCGAGGCCGCCGGGCCGCATGGGGGCCAAGCTCCCCGGGAAGGGCTGCTACTTGTATGTCCTCGACCACAGGCCAGGGAGCCACCCCCCACCAGGAGGTCACGTCAGATGGGGCCGGCCACCCCGCTGGGCTGCCGGAGAGGCCAGGGCTGCCCTGGATGGGCAGAGGTCAGGGCCGGCTGGACAGCCTGAGCGCGAAAGTGACCGCTGCCGGGCGGCTGCGACTGCTCTGAGCAAGCAGTGGGCCCTCTCTCTACCTTGGTCTTTATACTAAAATAAATCCCAAAGGGACCAAAGGGTTCAATGTAAAATATAAAACCGAAAACGAACTAGGAAAAAAACAGGGTAGGGAAAAACCTTCCTGAGAACGACAACAAAACCCAGAAAGTGTAAAGTAAAAGATTGACGAGGACGACTACATAAAAACGTAAAATTTTTATATAGCCAAAAACAAAGCAAAAAGGCCTTATGTCCACAAGGGACAGACAAGGAAAAATAATCGCTCCATAAACAAATTACCAAGTGCCTATTTCCTTAATAAGCAAAAACCGACAAATCCTACAAAAAAGGTAGCAGAACGGACTGAGGGCGTGACTAGGCTGTAATGGGAAGTAAGCACAAGTGGCCAGAAGAGCCGGGGAGAGACGTGGCCTCGCCAGCAACTAACGACACAGGTGTCGGGGCTGCCTCGCGCTGTCTCCCAGCAGCTGCCGGCAGGCACGGGGCGCAGCTGGCCGCCCCGTCCGGCTGCTCTGTTTGCAGGAGCTCTGTGGGGCACAGCCTGGCACAGCCTGGCACAGCGGGCCCGGCACACCCGGCCCGGTCTGAAGCTCGTCTTTTACCCTGCGACCGAGCAGCTCTGCTCTCAGCGATTTACCCGAAGCCACATCTGCACAAACACAAGCGTGGCCATCGCTGTAAAGGGACGTCACTTAGAACGGCCCAAAGGGGAAACCGCCAGGGCCCGTCATCGAGGGCCGCCACGCCGTGCCGCGGTGCCTTCCCCCGACCCCCACCCCCCGGGATGCTGTCACCACAGCGAAGCCCGGACACGCGTCCTCCCGTAACCCACGCAGCGCCGTTGCGCAGCAGAGGCCCGTAGGTGCAGGGACACACGGACGCGCTTAGGGGAGTAGCGGGAAGCCAGGAGCAGCTCCAGGAAGAGGACGGCGGCGGAGGAGCGGGCGGCTTGTCCGCATTCCATTCTGCTGCTGGACCTGAATTTTTTGCCATTATAACAAAAAAGAAAACCACACACTCCATGCAGGTGTCCACCAGTACCACGTGGAGTCACCGCGGCGGCAGCGGGCAGGCGGCAGGTGTGCGTCCACGGGCAGCAGGGCACTCCGCGAGCCGCCTGCCCTGGAGCCTGCCTGGGCCCTTCACCGGCGAGCAGGACACGAGGGGGCACCGGTCCACAGTCGCCAGGGCACCCGAGCGCGTGCTGGGTTGCTAGAATCCGGGTGTTCCATCAAATCCGCTGCTAGAAACCAGCTGAATTGCATTTACTTAGTCTGTTTCCCTGACTTAACGTGAGAATTGCCAAGACGCAGGAAACGCACAAAACGCACCGCGAGCAGCCGCTTACCAGGACCAGGCCACCGAAAGTCAGGGTCAGGGGGCCGACGTTAAGCAAAGTGCTCACTATCCCGCAGAACCCAGGAGAAAGGGGACGGCCGCCCCGTGGCTTGGCGCCCCCAGGCCTGTGAGCGCCCCCGGTGCTGGCGCAGCTGCCCGCTGAGGGGGCGCCAGCTGCAGTGTCCCTGCAGCAAAGCCAGTTGGTCTCGAATACGTGAGGAGGGTCTTTAGGGGAACTTCCCCAGCACAGGAGACTGTGGTTTCTCCCCCATCTTTTTCTCCACCCAAAGCGTGTTGTAAAGCAGCCCTGGAAGCTGATGCCGACAATGAGCATTTCTGGGGGAGACCCTGCCCTGTGCGCCCCGAAAGGAACCTGCCCACCAAAACTGGGGGCGGGCTCATCGGGCTTTGGGGTCGGACTCCTGGCTCTGGCTCCTCCTAGCTGTGCACCATCGGGGCAGCTCCTTAACCTCTCTGCGCAGCCCACTCCAGCTTCCTGGCATTTTCATTCTTGCAGCATAAGCTGCCACCACCATCACTATTCTTCAACAGAACTTCACGCACACGGACGCTTGCGGCGGGGCCGCGGGGAGGAAGACCCCGCCGTGGGGCACTCTTCACCCTCTTCCCTCCCTGCCGCCCTGGGGGGGCCCACTCTGCCCAGGCGCCACACTCTGGGTCCGCCATTTGCGCATTGGTAGCTCCAAGGCTGGGGGAGTGCCGGCACCGTGGTTCCCCACGCCGCCCTCACCTCTGGACACTGACGACGACCCGCAGGAGCCGGAGGACGCGCAGGACGAAGAGGATGTCCAGGATCTGCTGGCTGTTGTATTTCCAGGCTGGAAAAGACATGGTCGTTCAACGTTCCGTTCTCCCAAAGCCTTGGGCTCGTCGCTCCTGCTACGTGGGCCCGAAGCTCTGCTGGCTCTGGGGAGCAAGGACAGGCACGCGTGGTCCGGCGGGCGTGGCCCCCTCCACCTGGCCCCGGAGCCGAGGGTCTGCAGGGGCTCCAGGGCTGCCATCTGGTCTCCATCGGGGACGCCGACTCAGGTCTCCAGGAGAGCACATCCCACATTCCTGCCTCGCGCCCAGCCACGCGGTGCCGTCCAGAAGCGGAGCCGTGGCCAAGCCGTCTGCCTGCCTGCAGCAGGGAGGGTGGAAAGGAGAGGGGGGGCAGTGGCCAGGCAGAGGCCCCGCCCCGCGGGGCCAGGACCCACGCGGGGGCCGAGGGTGCCTGCTGGAGCCGCATCAGCAGGGTGGGTATCATGATGAAGGCACCTATGCAGAAACCTCGTACACGGCTAGACCCGCGTGAGTCTGCCAGGCCACGTGGCCTTTAGGGGTGGCACACTCCCTCCCAAGGACACAGAACCTTCATCGTCATTCTCTTGGGCCCCTGGGTGGCACAAGGTGCTCAAGGAAGACACGGGGGAGCGAGGGGTCCCGGGCATGGCACTGACCTGCCTGGATGGAGGTGTCGGCCACGGTGGCCACCAGAGCCGCAACGACAATCAGCGTGTCAAACCTGATGGCGGAAAGCAGAGCCGCTGAGAACCTGGCGCACTGCCCGCCGATCACAGCGGCAAGACAAACTCCCCGTTTCTAATCCAGTGCTGTGTGCCAGGCGAAGCAGTGGCCCAGCCACAAAACCGACCACGTCAACTCAGAGCAGCACACTGGGAGCAAACAGAGCCTGTGTTCACTCTCGGCTGATCAGCCGAGGGATTTGCAGGAAGCAGCCCGTTCCTCTCACCTGCCGAGGCTTCCAAAACCAGTACGTCCTTAGAAGGCTTCGGCACATTTTCAGAACATAGTATAATTTCCTTGGTATTAATTTCACCAACTGCATTGTAGCTTTTTATTTGAAAATTCATTGATGCGTTACTTTTCTCTGACACCAGAAGACGACGAAGCCTGACAGCGCCGCGTGCCCTCCCCCCGTGGCCACGTGTGCAGCGTAAGCGTTTCCCAGCCCTGAGCGTGGTTAACACTGACCCCTCCTTCAGAGCGGCCTGACCCTCTTCGTGATGCCCCCTGGCCTGGCGGCCACGGGGGCCCAGGTCAGAGCCTGCTTCCAGCCCACACGGGTTTCCAGCCACAAGACTAGCGAGCTATAGAGGGAACTGCCTCCCTGCGTACAAAGCTCCAGGACCCTTTCCAAATCCATCGGCCTAGTTCCAGCTTTTCCTAAACCAGATGCTCCTTCCATCCCTCCCCCGCCCCCAGATCTATCAAATGCCTCGAGCCCAGGGAGCAGAGCTCGGGGGACGCCAACCACACGCCCCGGGCTGGCGGGAAGCCCCCCCAGGGCGCAGACTGACCAGTTCCAGAACTGCTTCCTTCCAAAATGGGCCCTGGGCTCGTCCGTGTACAGCTTCAGGAGAATCTCGAGGACGTACAGAGCGAGGAAGAGCCATTCCGCGTGGGAGACGAAAGGGCTGTTCGTCCAGAGCGATGGTCACGGCGTTCAGGAGAATGACAGCGTCGCAGATCCAGACCGAAGTCCTGGGAAAGAGAAACGCTGTCACCACACGCCCCGGGACAGGGGCACGAGCCCCTCCCAAGCCCACGGGGCCACACCATGTCCCAGCAGCGCCACGGCTGCAGGGCCCCCCACCCCAGGCAACACATGCACACGTGCTCGCACTCTCGCTCTCATGCGTGCACATGCTCACAGGCACACACTCTGCTCGCACTCACGCACACACACTCTCACATGCACTCATGGACGCTCGCTCTAGCCTACCAGGAGGTCCCAGCACGGCAGGGCCCTGAACCCACCTGCCTCCTGCTAACGCTGGCACAGCCCTGCGCTCCAAGGAGGAAAGGAAGGAAGACTAGCGCGTGACTTCCCAGGTTGCCCTTTGGCACGGTTTACCTGCCATCAGGTGGGGGCCACAGGAGGGCCTGGGTTTAGCCCGGGGCCGCCACACCTGTGCAGCCTGTCCCTGGGAATGAGCTCCTCCTGGTGTTCTCAGCCTCCCCCGGCACCTCCTTCCTCACCACGTTTGGTGTGACTGGGGGGGGCACCTGACTTTTCCACTCCAGGGACTGCCCAGCGTGGCACAGGCTCCCTTGCGCTGCGCTCCAGCGAGTGCCCGGCTGTGGGCAGGGGGAGGAGGCCCACCCTGAATCCTGGCAAGGCTGCGGATCGAGGCCGTCAGTGCAGCCGGGGGGACCTCTGGGCCACGCGCCTAGGATACGGCGCCACAGGCCGCGTGCTTTCCAGGGCTCTCCTGAAACAAGGCAAGCGGCCACCACGGCTGGGGGGAGCCTCCGATGAGGTCCCAGCACGTGGAAAATAAGCTCTCAAACCAGGATAGATGATTTTACTCAAATTACCAAATACATATCAAGTATATCGAGTATATATCGAATATAAGGGCTTTTTCTCACGAAGCCATCTCGAGAATAAACGAGGTATATCCGTTTAAAAGACTGTCAGTCATGTTATACACAACTGACTCGCCTCCCCAGCCACCGTTCCAGAAACTCTAGCTCGTGCGCTCTTTCCCTATAATTCGCTGGCTCAGAGGGCCGCTTTTGGCCTCAGCCTCACTGGCTCTGGCAGGGGTCGGCCTCCCGCTCGGGACGCGGGTCCAGTCTGCGGCTCCTAAACATCTCAGGAGGCTTTGCAGAGGGAAGCCTGGGCTCTCGTCTACCCGAACCCTTTCCTTGCCTCCCTGATAGACCAAAAGCCGGAGCAGGGGCGGCCGACAAAGCAGCGGGGAGCCCCGGCCACGCCCGGCTTGCCTGTGCCGAGCCATCTTCTGGCCGCAGAGGCTCGCCCGGGCCCTGTACACACGCAGCACCCAGGCCTCCAGGGGGTGCCTCCTGACGCTGACGGCGACCACCTGGATGTTGAGGAGGCCAGGCAAGCGCGGGAAGTTCGTTTTGTCTGCAACGCAAAAAGCAACCGCCAAATCCATGGCCTCCAAGACGCTGACACCCAAAGGGTGACGCTGACTGGCACAGGCTCTCGGCTCGGCCTGAAGCCTCCAAAGGCCAAGGCCCCCGGCCCGGAGCCAGCGTGAGGCAGAGGCAGCCCCAGAGCCCCCGGCCTCCCCCGGCCTCCCCCAGCCCTCAGGCTGTCCCTGACTGCAACCCGTGAGTGTGGCGGCTAGCAGAGGCGCGTGGTACTGTCGGCCTGGCTGTCTCCACGCTTGGTGGCCTCACCCCCACTGTCCCTCGGGCTTGTGTGCGATCCATACCCTCCCCTGGAGCCCCCAGCCCTTTCTCTGCCCCCTTCTCAAGGATGTGTGCAAACCTCACAGCTTCCACGAGGAGTTTGCCCACCGCTGGGCCGAGGACAGCAGGTGCTTTCTCGACTGGGCCCTGGGCCTGACCCACCAGCCCCTGCACTGGCCACAGGCCCCTGTTCCTCTGCTCCCACCCGTCGGGCGGGACGCTGACTGCGGGTCGGCCGGACCGCCTCCCGCAGCCCGCAGAACTCAGAACTGCACATAAGCAACGACATCAAGATGGGCAAAGAAGGTTGCTGCTGCTTTGAAAGCTAAGTTGAATGTTCTGGAAACTCTAAAGGAAATGTTAAAATAAACAGCAGGTGCCAATCAGGTGTCACAGAGTCAACTGTCAAAGTCGGGGGGAACTGGAAGAGCCTGGAAGGATTCTTGGAGTGCTGGGCAAGCGGCTGGGCCTCTGCTTCGGCCTTTGGGCATCGTAGGTGGGGCCCAGCAGCCTCTCTCTGTAAAGGGCCAGGAGGCGTGAGGCTCCGTGGGTCAGTGGCTTCTGCCGCAGCCTCTCGACGCGCGCCGTGGCAGGAAAGCCCTATGCACGACGGGAAACGCTCGCCGGCAAGACTTGGCTGACAGAAGCAGGGAGGGTGGGGGCAGCCTGAGGACCCCGGCAGCAGCCTGTGGCCTGTGGGTGCTGGGTTACGCGGCCCATGTCCTCTTGATCGTTTTAGGCAGCCTTTTCTCTCCAAGGTTGTCAGTTTTACGTCCTCCAGGTTAACACGAGGTTTCAGTTTCAGCACTTTCAGCACCAATCTTCCCGCGCTCAGCCTTGGAGAGCACAAGCGCTCTCTGAAGCATGGCTGGCCTTCACCTGAGCAGGTGTGAGGCCACTGGGAGGCACGTGTCCCTATGTGGCTCCCTGCTTTTAAAACGGCCTTGATGGGAAGCGGCTGTGGCTCACCTGGCTGGGCTCCCGTTTACCATATGGAGGCCCCGGGTTCGATTCCCGGGGCCTCCTGGTGAAGGCGAGCCGGCCCGCATGGCGCGGTGGACAGATGGCCTGCGTGGTGCAGCAAGATGACGCAGCAAAGGGAGATAAGCAGATACAGAGAAACGCACAGCAAATGGACACAACAAGCACAAGCAGCAAAGGGGGGGATAAATAAATAAAAATAAACAATCTTAAAAAAAAAAAAAAAAACTGCCTTGAAAGTGTCATGGCAGACACGACCGCCACATCCATGAAACATAACCTGTAACCCCCGAGAGCCTACACCCCAGCCTGGCAGTCTTCCCTCGAGCGGTCAGTGCCCTGGTAGTAACAGACTGACCCTGCTCTCGTGGAAGGCAAGACCTGGGGGAGCGAGGAAGCCGTAGCCTCCCGCACACCCTGCATGTCTGTGGGCTCTAATCCAGGGCATGGCCGTGGCACAGACCCTTCCTCAAACTAGGCTCATTTAACAAACAGGGTCACGGCTCAGCCGACAGACGGAGCACGGTCAGCGGCCGGGGATGTGGCGGCACATCGCTGTCGGGCCACCCCTGGCACGTGGCGGGGAGCCAGCTTACCCTGTCCCTTCCTCTAGCCTGAAGGTTGGAAAGCCAGGAGGAGCTCGTTTGCTGTCCATCAACAAGGCCACTAGAAAAGGGGAACTGCCACGTGAGGCTCGTCATTTTGTGGCTCTGCCGAGTTTACACGTGGCAGAGGCGCCTTTGTATGAGCGGAAACGACTGAGGGCCGCTGACTTAGACACTGCCCAGCTCTGCCTCTCGGTGTGACCTCCACGTTTGAGACTTGATGAGCTTACACTGTCACGGTGCCTCGCAGTGAGAGGTTTCGTCCTGCGTGAGGAGTTCGGGGAGAGGTTAGCTGTAGGTAGGAGAGAGGGGCAGCCACCTGCCACCAGAACCAGCGGCTTACGGAGCAGATCTCAGTGGGATTCCTCACTTAGCCGGTTAAAGTGAACACTGTGCATTCCTCAAAGTCGGAAGGGATACAAGGATTCTCCCAAAACTAAGGAATCGAGGCAAACTGCTTACGCTGTAAATGTGCTATCCTTAGGAAACCACTCCAAATAGGCAAAAACACTCGCCAGGTTAGAAGAAAAAAGGAATTTTAAGCTCAACGATCATCTTCTTTTTAAACAAAATCCGTGACAAACTCTTAGCTTGCGCAAATGCATTCTATATGCTAAAGAAATTAAGTGTTACCACCTGCCAGATAAACCCTAAATTACCATGTTGGTTTAAAAAGCCTCCCCGAAAGTGTAAATTATATACTGCACAAAATCGATGTAAATAGTATTTATAGACTGTGGTTTTAAAGAAAATTAGATGGGAACCAAAGGATTCTAACTTGGTTTAATGTTCTTAGTATCCCCACAGACTTTAAAAATAAGGAAAAGATAAAAAAATCAACAGTATGCCAGCAATTAGCTGCGAAAAGGCCATGGGGGGAGGAAGGGGGAAAAACAAGCCTAAATTATTTTCTTTGGTAAAAAGACACATTTTAAAAATAGGATTACAAATTAAAAGTCACAGGACTTTTAACTATGAATTACAATGTTACAGAATTACATCAAAGGCCTTTTTTTTTTTTTTTTTTTTTTTTTTAAGATTTTATTTATTTATTCATTTATCCCCCCCTTGCTGCTTGTGCTCGCTGGGTCAGCTAACCACGCCGTGCAGGCGGGCTTGCCTTCACCAGGAGGCCCCGAGAACCGAATCCGGGGCCTCCCATATGGTAAACGGGAGCCCCACTGATTGAGCCACAGCCGCTTCCCTATCATCAAAGGCCTTTTAGCTTGAATCTGTCTATTTACACAATTGATTCCCAGTCTAGTTATTTCCTGGCCCATCTGTATATTAAATAAAATGTTAATGTTTGTTTTCTTAAAGGATACTTTTCCAGAGTTTAGTGAAAGCCAGTAATGAAAGTTCTTGATAAAATTAAAATGGTTGTAGGGAGTTTGAAATGTTCAAGTTATAATTCAAGAGAAAAATTAATTTTATGGTGTAAAGCAAATTATAGCAGCTAGAGAGATAAATAAAACATGAACTTAAAAATGAAAAAAAAAAATTACATCATAAATCGAATAAAAATAAATTTAAGATTTAATCCAGGGGAGCAGATATAGCTCAGTTATTCAGCACCTGCTTCCCACGTACAAGGTCCCTGGTTCAATCCCCGTACCTCCTAAAAAAACATTCAACCCAAATTTACTGTTCCCAATAAAGGGGAATGAATAAATTAAGTCATTTTGTGAATTTAGGGTTTAAATGTGGCTTCGTGTCTTTTTCCTGATTTTTATCCAGCGTAAACACAAGATGCAAAGATGCCATTTTAGTTTAGGCCAGATTTTTCTTCCTAAAGAGGCTCAACGGCCGGGCCTTGTCACTTTGCTTGCCTCGTGTTCCTGGCCGGCCAGCACGCTGACCTCGGCCACGCGGCGCCGTCCTCCCGCGTAGGCCGGGTCTGCACCGTGCGGCAGGCTTCAGGGCAGCTCGGGCCTTCCCAGGAGGCGCGTGCAAACCGCACAGGATGCTGAAAATCGCACGGCCCTGCAGTCACACTCAGACCCGTGGGCACGGCGTGTGTGCCTTCACTCCTCGTGCAAGTCCCTGCGGGGACAGCGAAGTGCCGCACTCGTGTTTCGAAACTCCACCTCGCCTTTGGGGCTTGGACCAGGGGATACGGAGGCCAATAGGCAGCAACACGCGTTGGCGTAGAGTCTCCAAATGCGTGTGCACAAATAGGTTTGTTCTTCATGACGCCCAAGTGAAAATATTATATATTATAAAGACTGTCTTATAATGTGCTGGACGTCACTCATCTTGCTAAAGACGAGAGTTTTCAAGCTTTAGATTCTGCTGTCATTCGGCACACTGACTGGCATGTCTACATGCGTCTACGACAAATTACATTCGCGTTAACAGATAAAAACTCAGAACGGACCCGCCATTTTCCGCATGAGGCAGCAGCCCTCGTGTTCCTGTCACGCTGCCAGGCGGACGCCGTGGACCGCCACCGAAGCTCCTGGAGGAGTGGGGGCCTCAGGCATTCCTCAGAGTCCTGGCTGCTGGGCGGCTGCCGGCGTGACCACATTCCATGGCCCTTCCCAGGCCACGGCCTTGCCTCATCCGCAGGCTCCTCACCTCCCCCACCACTGGCCACATCCTCAGCGACTCTTCCAGAATTCGCCCGGGCCAGGGGCAAAGCCCAGGGCAGAGCGAAACCTCCGCAGACCAGCCAGGGCCTTCCGCCCCGCGTCTTCACGGGCAGCACCGAAGAATGAACCCCCCTTGCTTGTGCAGCCCGAGGAATGAAACTCACGAACTGGCGGCACTGGGAAGCCTCAGGTGTGTCTGGAATGCTCCAGGCTTATCCCGCAGCCCTCCGCGTTGGCGTGCACCCAGAGCGTGGGGAAGCCACCGACGCCGCTGAGGCAGCTCAGCCCCCGTGGGACACCCCGTCACAGTCTGAGCGACCGTCTAAAGAAAGGGCTGTTCCGTGAGATTCCCCATGGCGGCGCCTCCTCCAGACCAGACACGATGCCCCGGGCCGACCCCAAAGCCCCTTCCCTGGCTTTGGAACATCTCGCCTTTTCATAGCAACCCAGGAATAGGCTTCACAGTAAAAATCAGGAAGGAAGCGCGCACGCCCTCCAGGTTCATCGGCTTCGTCACAGCCCAAACCACCTAGAAGCAGCGGAAGCCATAAAACATCAAAGGGGAATTCTCGAAAACCGAGTGGCCAGAGTTTGGGAACATCTGGACTGAAGTGGCCAGGCACAGCACCCCCGCTTCTCGGGGGACCCACAAGCCCCTGCCGCTGTCCCCAGATGGACTGGGGCGGTGCCGCTCGGAGGTGACCCCAGGCTCAGTGCCAGCCCAGGCAGCTCCCCACCCTCCACGAGATAAGTACCGGAAAGGCAGAAACTTTAGAGTCACTTGGCAGGGTAATTTCACGACTGTTGGGTATAAAAATGGAACTCGGCACACATGCACCGCCGGGATCTCACTGGAAGAGGTGGAACGAGGCCGTCTTCCATCTCGAACCAGAAGTCTCACGGCAAGATGCTGGCCTGCCCACTCCCATGTCCAGCCCACAACTCTGAGCTCTGCTGTCCCAGAGCCCTGCCACGCGGCCACCCACCGTCGTCACCAAATCTGGGGCGTCTTTGCCTCATTCAAACCAACAGTTCCTTGTAATCTCACCATCTGGCCAAACTGCTGTGTTTCCTTCCAGAGTTGGAACTGGCGAAATGAGGGCATTCACAGTCTGGGCATATTTCCGTCACCTCACGTTATTCCGTGTCGCTGCCTCGTCTTCACCGTCATTTTTCAATGTCTCCAAAATTTCCAACTAAGTGGCTGTCAGAATTTGGGGCAGTTTTGCAGGAGGGCCTCTGCACTTGCCAGCTGTGTGGCCTTGGGCAGCTTAATTAACCTGCCTGGGTCTCGGTTTCCTTGTCGATAAAGGAGGAGAAGAAAGACACCAGCTCCGAGAGTCTGAGAGAAGAGCACGTAAGCTCAGCGCACGGAAAACCATCGCACGATGCCTCGCACACAACAAGCGTGGCGGCATTGGGCTGCGGCTGATTGCTATCAACCAAACTACCGAATCTGTAGGTGATTTTCAACTTTCCACTTTCAAATCCTCAGCGCAGTTTAATACGGACGCACGCGGCTCTTCCCACTTTTTAGTTGACTTCCCTAAGGCCGAATCCCAGAAGTGGCACGGCAGGCGCCAGGTGAGGGCTCCCGGTGCCCACTTCCCGCCGACTCTCACTGGTGCCGCCACGCGTGGCCACATCTCTGCTAATTTAAGGACATAAGCAGCAGCGCCTCTGACTCCCCCGCCCTGCGTTGAAAGCCCAGGGACGAGGGGCGCGAAGGCTGCGGCGCTTACCCACGTGCCCCCTCTGGCCTTCATCGCAGACCCTCAGCAGGAGATCCAGGTGCGGCGTGCGGAGGTCCGGCTCCACGGCCCTCACCAGCCGCCTCCACGTGGCCTCCTTGACCACGAACTCCGGGCCCACCTGGACTTTCAGGAGGTTGAAAGCCGCTATCATTTTGTGACGTTTCAGGTAAGCCAGTTTGCGAATCTCATTCTTTGAAAAACAAAATTTTGGTTTTTTAAGAGAAAGATTCAAGAAAGGCTCATTTCTTTACCCCGAACATCTCAAGGTCACCAAAGGGCCGAGGAGAACTCGCTAGTGGTCTGTTAAGGTGCAGTCGCCCCTCCCAGCTCCAGGCTGAGCCTGAGCAGGACCCACCTGAGAAAGGTGGAAGACCCCAAGAGAGGGAGACCCCAAGGGAGGGAGACCCCAAGAGAGACCCCAAGAGAGGGAGAAGGCAGCTCTACCGCTAAGGCAGGTGAGAGGGAAGAGAGGGCGCGTCAGGGAAGCGATGCTGGGCCAACGCGGCCGGGAGGGCGGGAGAGCAGCTGGGCTGCTGCACCGGCCAGGCCACGGCGGCCAGAAGTGGGGGAGCGGGCTGGCAACCGCGGCCCCCACCTGCGGCCCCCGCCTCATCACCTGGCCGACTCACAGCCGGACTAAGTGCACAATGGAGGGCTGTGTCCCCACCAGCTTCCTAAGGCCCCAGCTCAGCGCCTCCAGCCTGGGTGCCGACCAGAAGACGTCCTCAGGGGAGGGGGCCGAGCAACAGCTCGCCAGCAGCGAGCGAAGGGGGCACACGGGGGCTCGGAAGAGCCTGTCTGCACCCAGGGGGACGGCGGAGCCCGGAGCTGGTGACACCTGGGACTTGGGGACGCCCTCAAGCCACACCTCAGCCTCCAGTGCCCCCGTCCTGTAAGAGCTGCAGACCTTAACGTTCTCCCCGAAACAGCCCTAAGTGATCAAAACTCCGAAGGGGCGCGGAGGCTGAGAGGCTGTGCCTTGCCCTGACGGGAGGCTTCTCTGAGTGGAGAGCGGCACCCCGGGGCTCCAGGCGCCATGGAGACCCTTCGGCCCCAGAGCAGGGACCCTCCAGGCCTACAGCAGGGAGACGTGGGCTTGGGGCGCGGCCCAGGGCTGCAGCGCCTGCTTCCCGAGTGGGAGGTCCCCGGACTGAACCCGGTACCGCCCAAAACAAAACAAACTGCAGGCTTTGGGGGACGAGCTGGGCTGGGCCACCCCCAAGCCCGCCCCACGCTAAGGCTCCCAGGAGCAGGTCAAGAGTGGGAGCAGAGCGAGGGCAGCGCGGCCCAGGAGGGGCCCCCGCCCTGCGGCTCCCTGCAGCCCACCCAGGAGCCTGCCCCCCAGGCTGAAGCAGGCGCCAGGGCACCCGCCAGGCCGCGCCCCCGCGCCGCCACCTTCAGGCGCTGCCTGTAGCCAGGAAAACGGACATGAAGACGTAGGTGTTGACGACGACGTAGGCGATGAAGAACAGCGAGTAGCAGCGACTGCGGCCGGAGGCGGGCATCCTGCAAGGACGCGGGCGACACGGCCTCGCCCTGCCGCCCCCGCCGCCCCCAGGGCTACCTCGGCGACGTCCCCCGCGCACCCCAGACCCTCCTCCCCTAGACTCTGCCCCTTCCCTGCCTCCCGCGACCTCTGTCACATGAGGCCTCGAAAGGGAGCGCCGGCCCGGAATCACAGCGGGAGCTGGGCGCGTGGCTGCGGTGCCAGCCGCTGGGCCAGGCGACCCCCAGGGACGAGGGAAAGGGGCCGGTGTGCCTGGACAGGAGGCATGGCCCCGGGTGGCACCTGCGCCACCCTGACGGAGACCGGCCGCCTTACAGGAGGGGGCAGGACGGGGCCTGAGGGGGCGGTCCGCGGGAAGGCCGTCGGGGACCCTGCTGGCGGGGCCCGAGCGCGTCTGCCGAGGCCGAGGTCCCACACGGCGGGACGGCAGGCGAGGGCCTCCCAGAAGCGCGCCGGGAGGCGGGCGGGGGACGGTGTCCGCAGTCAGCAGGGGGCCAAGTGGGCCCCGGTCGGCGGCCTCCCCCCATGAGAAAGGGGAATCCGCGAGGAGGGGCCAGACGGCCGCTCGCTGGGTCCCGCCGGCTCAGGCGGGAGGAGACCCCCTGGACTCGCCCCCTGTCTCTCCCGTGGGATGTAGCCGGAAAAGCACAGCAGTGCTTAGGGCCGGCCGCGATTTCCTTACAAAGACGGAGATGGCGCGCTCGCTTGCGGCTTCTAAGCACTTACCTGTAAACGTGATTCTAGACAGACAGGGCAGGTTAGCGTGAGCGTGAAAACTGTATCCTTCATTTTCCTTACAACGAACACGAATAGACAGAAAACCCCTTGCCCGCCTCCGCCCCGCGCGCCAGGAGCCAGCTGCCCGAGGGCCGCGACGCAGCCGCGGCGCAAAGGGGCTGCACGTACGTGACGTCGGGGCTGTCTGCCGAGGTCACCAGCACGTAGAGCTCGAACGTGATGTCCAGGAAGTTCGCGAAGTAGGGCGACCCTTCCACCGTCTTAAGACCCCTAAGAGGAGCAGCACGGACGTCAGAGACCCCACTCACGAGGTGCGCGGTGGCCTGACACCCACGCCCCGTCAGGGGCACCCGCGGAGCCCGAGCGCGGACGGCTGCCTCGGTGACAGACCTGGGGCCTTCCAGAGGCGAGCGCTCACCTGGCCCCAAAAAGCTTCAGCGCCACAAGGGAGAACAGGAGCGCGCTGAACACGAGCAAGAGGAAGACGCACGGGACGTCGGGGAGCGCGTTCCGGAGGCTCCGCAGGGCTCTTCGGATCTGCAAGGACAAAATTTGTTCCGTTTACTGGAAATCAGCTCATTTTCTGCAAAATCAAAACCAGCCATGGCGTGCGCCAAACCTGATCCTCACCTGGCGCCCGTCAGGGACGTTAACGAGGAAGAAGGGCCTCAGGACTCTGGACCATCGGATGCCGTGGATGTTGGCGGCAGCCAGGGACCCGTGGATGACCAGGTCGACCAGGGTCAGCTGTGGGAGACACAGGCCCAGCGGTCAGACGGACGGATGGAGCTTCTCCTCTGGCCCAGCAGGGTCGTGATCAGTGATAGAAGCACGGCTACAATTCTGCAACGTGACGTCAATCACAGCTGGCACCCAGGGTTTGCTGTGCGCCAGGTAACAGAACGGGGCCTGAGGCCCAGAGAGGGCAAGCACCCTGCCCTGGCCACACAGCCGGGAGGGCCAGACCAGGACCGAGTGCTGGCCACCTGACGTCAGAACCGCATGCTCCCACGCGGTCCTACTTGCCTTCAGCCTGACATGAGAAAGGGGGTGTCAGCCTACTGAAAGAAGTGAGGATATTCGGAAAACAGAAAACCCTTCCTATGCCTTCGTAACGTCAGGTTTGTGATCATCTGAGCACAGGGCAAAAGAAGAGCCTGGTGCGTCCAGAAAAACGCTCCATCAAAGATGACTGGGCACGAGCAAGAGCACCACGTGCTCGGCATTAAGGCGCCGAGGGTCCCGCGAGACCCCTCCCCTCGAGGGACAGCCGGCATGGGGTGGAGATGGGGCAGGCGCGCAGGAAGGAGGCTGGGGACGGCGGAGCCCGCGGGGCTGTCCCAGGGCAGCAGGGTCGGGCCTCCCGCGGGCGAGGACAGCCAGGGAGGCTGCATGGAGGAGGCACTGCTTGGCAGTCTCAAATCAAGCATAGAGCTTTAAAAAGCACAAGTCAGCCAGGAGCCCGGCAGGCAGACGTGCCCAACGGGCTAAAGGGACTCTCTGGAGAAGAGCCGCTGAGGCACGTCCAGGAAGCAGCGGGCCCTGGAGGTGACAAGGATCGGTGGCAGGAGGCGTCGCTGGCCAGGCTAGAGGAGATCACGCTTATTCCTAGGGACAGATGCAGGACAGACCGCAAGGGGGCACGGCCCGGCCACGCGCTCACGGCCTTCTCGCCCTGGGAGAGCGGAGCAGGTCAGAGAGCGTCTTGTAGGGCAGGAGAGAGCAGGAACCAGGGTCAGCTCGATCTGCAGCAGTGGCTGGGGGGGAGCCGGGGGAGGCAAGGCGCAGGGTCTGGGGGAGGGGGCAAGTGGGGGGAGCAAGCCAGGGGGGTGTGGGAAGTGGAGGGTGGCCCGGGCGGGGGCCCAGGGCCACAGGCCACAGCATGGTCAGCTCCTGGTAAGCCGGGAAGCCCTGGGCGGGTCTGAAGCCGGCGCCCAGCCTGACTTCGGTTTTAAAGGTGCCTGAGCACCTGCTCAGTCCAGGCTATGCTGGGTGCTTCAGGAGTAGAGCGAGACCTGGCCTGGCGGGAGGCAGAAGGGGTGAAGGTCTGGAGAGACCGGCTGGCGTCTGAGCAGGGAGGTGAAGCAAAGGGGTCTTTCTGGCTAAGTGCTCTGAACTGCTTGGATTCCTCTCTCTTCCAAAAGCAAGCTCCCCTGCCCCCTTTTTTCTTACAGTCTCCCACCCTCCAGCTTCCCCCTCTACCCTCCTGGGTTTCAGGCTGAACCCAAACCTCCATCACAGGCACTGCCCAAGGTCAATCCTGCTTGTGCTACTTTCTTAGTAACAAAAAATGAAGAAATTCCTAGACATAAGAAGAGTACAGGTACTCTGCATATCCTGGGGATCAAAACAAATTTTAGAGGCCGGAGGCAAAGAGACAGTGGACACTGAAGACCACGGAGTTAGGGTGAAACCAGGGAAGCGCGTCGGGCAGGCGTGAGCACGGCAGGCAGCTCGGGCTGGGGCCATAGGAAACGGGTTCGGAGGCCCCCGTGCAGCCAGGGCGCTGGGCAGGGGGGACGCGCTCCCGGGATCTGAGGCAGGGAGCATGGCAGCCCACGTGCACGCAGGGGGCCAGGGCCACCTCGTGGCTGCAGAAGTGGCCGCGGGGACGCAGGGCCAGCCAGGCCCCCTGCCCCGGTCTGAGGAGAGCGCAGGGAGCTGTGGCGGGGGGCAGTAGGGGCAGCCTGGTGCAGGGGCTGGGGAAGGCCAGCCTGGAAGAGGAGGGGACAGTCGCTGTGATGAGGGCCTTAGCGCCCAGTGCTGGCAGGTAAAGCACCGTGGACCCCCAGAACCAGGTCGGAGCGTCGCCTCGGCCTACCCACCGCGGTGGCGCTGACACGATGGGGAAACCACAGGGAGGAGGAGGTTAGAGGGGAAGCCCATGGCAGGTCCAGCTCAGGGACCCCTCCCCGCAAAGCTGCCGGCGGCTCGGCGGAGGGATGAAACGGATGAAAGCCTGAGCCTGGGGTGAGCCCAGGCCCGCTAGCTCTCTGCCCTCAGCCCGCATCTAAAGGCTGCAGCAACACCCTGCTCCTTGCACAACTACCTGCCCCACCTGGGCGGCCTCCGGGGGCCGCTTGGCTCACGTCCTTCCAGATGTTCCCAGGAAGCATAAATCCCTTTTGGATTTGGACGACTGTGACCCACCTGTGTGTCACCTGCTCTTGACTTGAAAAGCCTCCGGCCTCGACGGCAGACACGCACGCCTTTCACACCTGCTTAGACGGCGGCAGGGCTCTGTTTATCTGCACATCTGCTGTCAGGAAGTCAACTGCTCCCATTCCTTCAGCATTACGAACAGCTCACTCCTGACCGACCCGTGGCAAATTCTTCTACCGCCTCCCAGGAAGGGGAGCCCCGGGTCCGGCCCTGTGGACAGGAGGCCTCGGCGTCCGCTCTCTCCATCCTGCCAGGGCTGGGCAGGCAAAGCGCTGCACCGACAGCTGCCTGAAGCCACACTCCAATCGGGGAGCTCAGCTGCCTTCATGCCGGCCTAACGCGCTTCCTTTACGACGGCCTCCAGGGATTCCCGGCGTGCTTTTTCTCTTGGGGTAACTCTTTTTCCTCTGAACTGAAAGTGCTCTTGAGCTGTTAAACATTCACACTGTCCTACTTTTGCTAGATTTGATCTTCTGTGAGAGGCTGGACACAGTTTTGCTCGTGGCATTTGCTACCCCAATGGCCATTGTTTTAACAAAGCCAAGTCTGCCTTGTCCTCCTGGGTCTGTGCCCGCTGCCCCCAACTCCCAGAAGCCCTCAGGGAGCACTCACTGCGATGGCCACCATGACGCAGATGTTCTTTGTGTCCTTCCAGAAAACCGTCTGAGGAGTGACTTTTGCAAAATGTACGAGTCTCCCGAGGAATGCCGCCAGGCAGAGGACTTCTGCACCCGCAGTGACCTGCCAGGGAAGAGGGAAGCCGGTCACACCTTCCCCTGCAGGCTCGGCCTCGGTCCTCGCGGAGCTGCCCTGCCGCCCTCCGAGACTCAGCAACGCCACTGAGTTTCACCGAAAGTCACCGCAAAACCTTGCTGGTTGGGACGGTTTCTTCCTCTTAAAAGGAAACGTGCCTCTGGGTCAGGTGTTCCATGGCCCATCCTGGCACGGCCACCTGGGAGGAGCCGAGGCAGCAGGAAAGGGACCCCGAAAACGCCTCCGGCACAGGGGGCTTCGGGGCATGGCGGCTCACATCCCCTGTGCAGCATTCAGAGACGTGTTCTGAAACGCGCCCTCCGGGAACACCCCTGCCGCCTGCTCGGGAGGGGCCGACGCGCCAGCTGCAGGCCAGGTGAGGTCCGCTTTGAGCCCTGGCACAGGGGCACCTGCCTCGGTCAGCGGGAGAGGAGAGCAAGGCGGCAGAGACGGGAAAGGGGCAGCCCAGAGTACTCGGAGGAGGGAAGGGACCGGCTCCCGGGGGCAGGGGGGCCGACTCTGGCCCCGAGGGAGCGGGTGGCCCCGTCCTCAGCCACCACAGTCCTGGGCGCGGACGTGGGCCGCAGCCCGCTCAACGGTCCAGCGTCAAAGCCAGATGTGCAAAGGGCCTGGGCGATTCCAGGAAAGCCCTGCCGGAAGCAAGGCTGGTCAGTGCTGGAATGGGCCGCAGCCCGCTTAGAACGTGTCAAATTGTGGATTTCGTGCAAATTCCGGCCGAAGG
Source organism: Tolypeutes matacus (assembly GCA_026826555.1). Lineage (NCBI taxonomy): Eukaryota > Metazoa > Chordata > Mammalia > Cingulata > Chlamyphoridae > Tolypeutes > Tolypeutes matacus. Next base: position 271,518 of record JAKSZT010054233.1, on the reverse strand, counting down.
GCACTCCGAGAGCTGGGCAGCGAGCCCCACACTGCCTGCGGCCCACAAGAGAAGGGGCAAGACGGCGGCTCGTGCAGGCCAGGGTGCCGCCCCTGGGCCGGCGAAGCTGCCCGGGGTTCTGGTCGGGCCTCACTGGACACACAGCCCTGCTTCTGACGGTCGCCGCAGAGCCCGCTGACCACGGCATCCATGTCGTACGGAAGCACGGCGGACCACACTTCCAGTGTCCGCTCCCACGCGGGGCCCCCACCTCGGCTCAGGGCTCGGGCCAACAGGACACCAGCACGAGGGACCGCCCGCCGGGGTGCCCCTTCTCAGATGCAGCCCCTCGAGCCACGCGCAGCTGCCAAGCAGATGTTCCGGTGTTCCGGGCCCCTCCCTGGCCGGCCTCGCCAGACGGCCACCAGACACCCACGAGCCCACAGGTACTTCCCACCCAGACCAGGCCACAGGAGCACAAACGCTGCCCACGTGAGCCCTGGCAGCCGGCCGCCCGTCGGCCAATAGGCAGAGGTGCGAGCGGGGCGGCCGCTCGTGGCCCACGAGCATCTGAGCGAGCCGGTGAACCGGAGCATTTCCCAGCATCACACGATCCGCCGCCGAACCCCAATGGACTCCTTAATGATTTATGACCCACAAAAAGCTGGAAACTCGGCAGGTGCGGACAAGCCACGCCCCCCGCTATAGAACACTGACGTCGGATAAAGCTGCCTTTAAAGCAGTATTTGCACCATCTCGGCCAGGCTTGTGCTTGTGTGCAGAGAACAAAAACTTCCACTTAAAATGCCTTGTGAGGGAAGCCTCAGCTCAGTGAAGCAGCAAAATTCTTCCAAACCCAGCAAGAAAAAGCAAATCAAATTCATTTTTGTTGAAAGTCGAGCAAAAGCAGAAGAGGCATGGGGCCCACTCACTTATGACAAAGTCCCGTTAGCCATTTTATTGCTCAATGCTTACCAAAGAAAGGCAGTGGAAGCAACGCAGGCTCCTCAAACAGAGCAAGAGAAAGGTGTAGGAAAATGAAGAAGTAAGTGGCTGCTCGCATTGTCCAGTGGTTAGAAAAATAGTAAAGTCTGCAGAGAAACAAACAGAGGAGTCATAAACTTATAAACAGGCAGCATGAGTGACGCGGCACTGCCACTTCTCTTTACGGGGCGAACGGCAGGTAAAATAAAGCCGTTTGGCTCCCGCCACATTTCCTTTAAATTCTAGGAAGCTGGGGCACCACCAGCTGATCTCTCATGCCAACATACTTTTTAAAAAAAACCCAAGAGTATCCCCATATCTCAGAGCACCTTATCGTGACCGTTCAAGCTAGTTTGATACCTTCCTTGTGGGGTTAAGGCAGCACTTTTCAAGGGCCTTGGGGGACTGAAGGGTCAGCCCTCGGGAAGGGGCTAGCGCAGTGCTGGGCAGCCCTGACGAAAAGCTCAGAGGGGCTCTGGTGCCCACACACCGCTCTCCCCGGGAGGCCTCCCCCAAACTTGCCCTTGGAGGCTCAGCCCTGACGATAAATGTCTTTTCCTCACCCCCAGCCGAATCTTGGGTCTCAGCTCAAGCCCTCAGGTGTGACGGGAACAAGCTAATCCACACAAAAAGAGCAAACTCCGGATCGCATCCAAAGGCCCCGGAGGGGGCGGGTGCAGCTCAGCGCTTCCCATGTGCGGGGTCCCGGGGTCCAGCCTGACAGCTCCAAGCGGACGGGATCGTGCGCTCTCCTGGCTGCCCCGAAGTCCACTCGCTCCCTCTGTCCGCGAGCTACGTGCTGACTGCTTCTCTGGGTGTGCGTCGCCATGTTCTAGTAAGTTAAAATATCAGTGGATTTTACCCAAACCTACATGCCATACCCAGTGGACGACGTCTTCGGGGTCGGCCCACCGGGAGCACAGTAAGTGGTGGAGGGCAGGGGTCCGTTACCTGACGGCCCGAGGCGACGTCTCGAACGGGACGTTCCTGTTGTACTGGGCATCGGAAACGTAGGCAGCGGCCAGGAGGAGGTCCTGGGGGGACAGGGCGGGCGTCAGAGCCACAGGACGTGGGCCCAGGAGCTCACCTCTGCCCCTGCCCACGGCCTCTCGCCGAGGCCAGCAGCCTCAGCGGAGCAGGGGCTGAGGAGGAGCCTTCCCTGGCGGCAAGCACCCCGCGCAGGGGCCCGCCAGAGGCTCCCGGAGAAGGAAAGACAACAAGCCAGGCTGACCAGGACACCCACCCAGCCATCCACGGAATAAGGTGGTGGAGGGGCTTCTCCAGGCAACCTCACAAGGGAACGACTGCCCTGCTCGGTGGCTTTTGACCAGCTCCTTCCCCAGCTCTGCCCCGCTCTATGCACGTGCCTCACTCAAAAGAGCAGCGTTGTCTTCTCAGGACACACTGTCACTCCTTTCGCTCAACGTTTTCCCACGACAGTCTGTGCCACACCCACCCACCCGCTTACCCACCTCCCATCCGTCTCTCAGTCCCCACGTACGCGCCACGTGAAGGTTTCTGTAGGCAGAGCGCAACGCTGGAGGACAGGCCTGTGCATTTTATAGTTTGAGGGGTACCTCCAAATTCCTTAGATACCTCAAAACAGCAGTAAGCAGAGCTGTTTTTCTGCTTCTCACCAGCACGATACGATTTTAAAGGGTCGGTCATGTCCGACCAGCCGAGGGGCGTCCTGAGACTTCCAGCTTGCCTCTCCCCGTCACCAGCCCCACGAGCACCTCTGTGGGGCCGTGGCCGCACACGCTCCGGATGCTGCCCGCACACGGTGAAGGGCACGCGCAGCGGGCTGGCCTTTCAGACCTCTCCGCCTTAGGAGGGGAAGCAACCGCAACCTGCCTCTCCGATTGCTTTCCCACGCCACCTGCTCAGAAAGGAGGGCAGCTTTCTGCCTCGGCTGGGTAGAAATCTCTTACTGGTCGGGCAAGTCGGTTTTGGAAGTGCAAGAAGTATTCAGAGATACCATTTATACAAACCTAGTAGAACTCCGTTCCATAAATGTGTTCGGCACTTTTAATGTGCAGGAACTCCTTTTCAAAATACGTTACAGTGCATTAAAACACAGCGGCTGAGAGAGGGCTTTTAATAGACATTTCACCGCTAAAGTAAGTGACGGCAAAGAAGCACATGAAAAGCCGCTCAAGATCATTCACCCCATGCCCACCAGGACTGAAACGCGAAAACCCGACCACACCGAGTTTGGCCAGGAGGAGGCAACTGGGCTCTCAGACACTGTTGGTAGGAGAATGTTCATAGCAGCTAAGAGCCCAAAGCTGGGAATGATCAAAATGTCCAGGAACAGGTGAATGGACAAACGATGTGACTCGTCCAGGCGGGTGGGGGGCCTGCCTAGCCAGGGAACAATCCATCGAGACGCACATCGTGGATAAACCTCACAATAGCTGTGCCGAGTGAAAGCCAACCCCACCCCCCCGGAAAGACGACATACTGTCTGATGCCATCTAAATAAAACCCTAGGAAATGCCAACGAAGCCGTGGCGGCAGAAGCCCGATCGGCAAGTGCTGGGGATGGCACGGCCGTGGGGTGACTCATGCCTGGACCCTGCCTCGGTCCAGGGCAGGTGTCTGGGTGGCTGGGGATGTGCTGGGTGGTTTCATGCTCTACCCAGCGGGCGTGTGATGCACAAATCTATGTGCCACGGGACAAGCTGCCACAGGACAAGCTGCCACGGTACAAGCTGCCACGCTGGACATACAGGTGTGAGCCGCAGCATCTACTAAACTCGGGGGCAGCAGCGGCCTTAAAAAGATGGCACTTGATTCTAAAACAGCAAGTAAATGAAGCATTAGTATGAGTTCCTTGCTGGCCTCAGTGTGGTCTTTTGGAAGTGAATGGAACTTTCCAACGCCCCCCTTGCCATCCGAACTCGGCCTGTTGTTTAAAACGCCGCTGCTTTCACGGCGGCTGGTTGGCTCACCTTTCTCAACAGGTATCGTGTTTCTGACCCCTGACCTGTTTCCTTCCCAAACCTCACCTGCTCCATCTTCCTTCCGGCCCCACTGGCCCGCCTCCCTCCCGTGTGTGCACCTGCCAACACTCCTGCCTGTTCACCTGGGAAGGAGGACACCTGGCAGGCAGACACGCTGTAAGAGCACCTTGCTTGTATCTTCCCGTGAAACAAGCTGCTGCCATCCAGCCCGAGAACGTGGCACGTGCTAGGCCGGCTCCTCCGGAGCTGCGCAGGCTTTCCAGGGCACGTGGCCCGCACCGACCCCGACCACGGGGGCCCCGCGGCTGCAGACCTCAGACCCACAGCCCCCACCTAGCGGGGCGTGTCAGCCCCCGTGGCACACTGGATGACCCCCCACCCCCCGAATATAAGGGAGGCGGCCTCAGGGTCAACTCTAAGTTCCCGGGTGGCCCCAGCTGCAGCCAAGCCGGAGACGCCCTGCTCCGAGATGCGGCCGCGGTAGAGCTGCCTCCAGCGTGAGCACTACTTTCCCTGGGCTCTGACAACCAGCTTCTCTGGGTTTTCTTTCTCCTCTGCTCATCCTCCTGACATTTCCTTTCCTCTCCCCGTGATTGGGAAACTCATTTAAGATGTTCCCACTTTCACTCCCCAACTTTGGAAGCCTTCGTCCCGAGGACGGCGAATCCCTGAGGATGCATCTAGCTACAAAATACTAATCACAAAAAGAGGACTCAGAGCAACTTAAGCCTGATGGACGTTGTCCCAGCACAGTTCAGCACTTGGGCAGACTTCTGGCGTGAGCGACACGGCGACTCCCCAGCCTCGGCAAGGCCCGGGGTGGCTGGGTGGCCGCCCCGCCTCAGTGCAGCGGGAAGGCTTGCCCGGTCTCGGGCTTGCCCGGTCTCGGGGCTGCTGCTCCCACAGCCTCCTGGGATGGAGCGGAGAAGGCTGAAGGGGGGGAGAGAGAATGGGTTCCGGAGGCCCTCAGTGGAGCCAGGCAGCTCTTCCCCTAGCCCCAAGCAACCCCTTCTCCCGTCTCACTGGCCGTAACTGAGCAGAGGACTAAAGGACTGTGAAAGAGCAAGGGACTGTCGACAGAAAGACTTTGAACGCACGGCCAATACGCCTTGCTTGGTTAGATAAGAGAGTTAGCAAACGACATCCTGAGGAAGAGAAATCAGCCTAGGTTTTAAGTTGACGTTCACTCGCATGGGCTTTTCTCTCCAGTCCATTGCTCCTTCCAGCACTTCGGACAATAGCTGTCTCCTCTCTCCTTCCGCAGGCCCCACCCACACCCAGGTGCCCAGGTGAGCCCTCCTCTCCCCCTACACCCGGATGCCCAGGTGAGAGACCCCTCTCTCCTCTCACACACAGATGCCCAGGTGACAGGGAGAGCCTTGCTTTGCCCACGTGACCCCCATTCAAAAGCTTCAAGAGACTTCTCTTTGCCGACAGTGATTCCTTTTTGCCCACAGAATTAAGTCCAAAACTCCTGGTTTAGAACTTAGGGGCTCCACAATCTCCCTCTACCTCTCTCTAACTCCACCTCCCATTCCTTTCCCTATAAAAACTCTCTTTTTTTGGCTAAACTGGGCCCTGTTGCCCGCTGTCCCCAGCCAGCCCCACCTCCATGTCCAAGCTCGCGCTTGCCTAAAACCATGAGTTCCGTCTCCACACCCCTCACCGAAGGGCCACCTCGGAGTTCACTCTCTCCGTGAAGACTGGCAATTCCAGCAGCTTCAATTTCCATATGGAAGAAACTGTCTGAAGACGCTGGGCTGAGCCTTCCGTGTGGAGCGCGGCAGGGTGGGTGCAGCTGTGTGGCGAGGAGGGTGAGACAACGGGCTGTGTGACCTTACATACCTGCCTCAAGTCCCCTCATGATGAACGTTGCAAACCAATCACCTCCGGGCCAAGCTCGGCCTGACGATGTGTTTTGTTTGGCCCAGAGAGGAGTTTTTGGGTGCTGGCTACTAAGTCAGATTTTCTTAAAAACTGGAGCTTACTCAAAAACGTGAGCCTCTGGTTTCTCTCGCAAAGGCCCTAGCATCTGGCCGCTGAGGGCTGGGTCTCAGTTAGCTCTTGCTACACACCCTAATCCTTCTTCACCTGAAAAAACACCATATTTCCCCAATCCTGTGGGTGGGCAGGGCAGTCCCTCGGGGCTGGGCGGGTGGGGAGAGCAGCCCATCATGCTCAGCCCTGCTGTGTCATCCCGGGCTCCTTCGCTTGGTGGTGACCGAAGGGTCTCCAAGAGGGCCAGGAGAGCCAGCTCCACAGCACCTGTCACCTCCGCCGCAGTACGACTGCCTGGGACTCGCTGGCCAAAGCCGCCCAAGGCTGGAGAGAGCGACTCCACCTCCTGATGCAAAGAGCTACAGCGGCACGTGGCCGGGGACCTGCCTCCAGGGTGGCCTGCTGAGGGACACCAGCCGAGGGACAGGGCTCAGCCCCAGCGAGGCTCTGTGGCCTCCGCAAGGAGCTTCCCTACAAATCCCTGGAAGGAACCTGGGGGAACCGAGAGCCGGAGACAGGCTAGTCCCAGAGCAGGTGAGCACATCCGAGGATGAGGAAGCACACGCAGCACCAGGAGAAGGCCACACCGACCTGCCGCGGGGAGGCGGCTCGGACGCGGGCTCTGGGCTCCAGCTGTGCGCCCGGTCCCGGGGGCGCTTTAAAGTCCCGTCGCCCAGAGGCCGCGCCAGGGGCTCAGGCCTGGCCTGCAGCTCGGCAGGGCAGCTCACCGCCAGCAGGGCTGAGATCACTGGCATGGGATGACTCCCCGCCAAGGCTGAGAGTGTTGATAAACCCACCAAAGGAGCAGCTGCCACCTTAGCCCCTGCCCAGAGAACCTCCAGGCACAACACAGGTCTGAGGAAAAGTCCTGGAAAGGAGAGCAGGTGCGTTTCAGGTGACTCAGCCCTCACAGTAACTCTTCAGTGAGGTTACGGGCCACTGAGTGCCGAGGTCAGAGCCGGAGAAGGCCCGGCTCTGCTTTAATGGTTTAATCAGTGCTGTTCTCTCCAAAAACAAGGGGTTCCTGCTGAAGACCGCAGGCTCCCCTTTAGACCTGTCCTCCTGGGGGAGCCCTCTGAGGGACGGAGACGTGAACGTCTGGCTCCTGGACGCACACGCTCGGCAAGGCTCACCCGGAGGCCAGGGCCCTGCCTTTCTTGGGATCTCGAGTTCTTCATTTTTTACACTAAAAAAAAAATGTGTTCCATTCAGAGAAAGAAGCATTAAGTACACAAGGGGAGGACATCCACGGGATCCAGCCTAAGACTTTCCTTTTGGAAAAGACTGGTGGTCACAGGCCAGGAGCTTTGCTGGGTCCAGGGGGTGGAGGTGGGGTCCAGGCCGGGGCTTTGGCCACAGCTGGCTGCAAGGCCAGCTGGACAGGCCACCGCCTCCTCTCCCGTACTTGCTCCCTTACGGGGTGGGGCCGCGGTGCCTATACACCTGTCACCTGTCTACACCTGTCACCTGTTGGAAGAGGTCAGGCTCCTCAGGAGACGCAGGCCAGGGAGAGAGGGGCCCAAGCACAGGGGCTTTTAAACCCGCCCCCAGCACTCCGTGGGGAGCCTTCCAGGCCGGCTGCGGGACCACCCGGTGGAGGCGGGCCCCGCACCGGCAGCCCAGAGCTGGGGGGCACCACTCTGCGCCTCCCCAAACGCAGCGCGCGCCAAGGGACCGCGGCGGCCCGGGCCCTGGGCTGGCGGGTCTCCCCCCGGGGTGGGCGTGACTTGCCCAGGGGCTGGGGAGGCGGTGGCGGAGGCCCCGCATCTCCTACTCCGCGGCCCAGAGCGGGCGCCGCGCCGCCCTCGGAATCCTGGTCCGGAGAAAGGCGCAGCCCCAGAGGGGCCGCAGGCCAGCTCGGAGCCCCCGAAGCCGCCGCTGGGCCCCGCAGTGCGACCCCGCGGGAGGACGCCGCGTTCGGCCGCGAGGGGGCGGGCGCCCCTGCAGCCCCGCGCGCCCCGCTCCCGGCTCCCTGCGCCGCGCGCGCCAGCCTAAGCCCGCGGGGGTCGGGCGGCCCTTACCTCCGGGGCGGGCGGCTCCTCGGGATGCATCCCCGCGGCTCGGCGGGCTCCGGGCATCGCGGCGGCGGGAGGCGGCGGGGACCTCGGACGCGCGGGGCCCGGGCTGGGCGCGTGACGGCGGCGGGCGGGGGCGGGAGGCGCAGGGGCCGGGCCAGGGCGGCGGGAAGGGCCGGGGGACGGGCCGCGGGCACGGCCGTGGCCTCGGCCTTCTGCGCGTGGACGCCTGGACGCCAGGACGAGGGGCGCTGCCACCGGGAAGCGCTGGCGCCCCCCGCCCGGGCAGCCCGCGGAAGGGCCGGGTGGGAACCGTCGCGGGAGGGCTGGAGGGCTGAGAGCACCCCGGGTGACCCCGCTTCCAGCCGGGCCTGGAGCTCAGGGTGGCCAAAGCCGCTGGAGTTTCCAGAGAAACCAGAAATCCGGATTTTCTCAAGACTCGCCCTGAGTCTTCAAAATGTCGATCCTGAGTTTAAGGCAACACTTAGTAAACACTCGCCGACCCACTCTCCCGGGCAGGAGTCCCGCGCCCCTGTGCCACCCGCCCCCGCCGACCCTCCCCAGGAGGAAGCCAGGCCGAGGGGCGGGCTGGGGGGGCAGCATCCTGCTCCCACCCCTGGGGCATGGCGGAGAGGCTTCGCTCCTGGAATCAAGGTCGCCAGCCATTGACCTCAAAGTAGGGAGAAGGGCCCAAGGAATCTCAGCGGCCCTCAAAGGCCGGGAGGGAGGGCGTGGGGGGCGGGCGGAGAGTTTGGAAGCCGGAGGAGGCGTGAGCGCGTCGAGGACAGCGCGGGCTGCACGTCTGCGAAGCGGAAGCTCAGTCCTGCAGCCACAGCAGCTGAACTCCGGGGACCCGGAGCAGCCCAGAACGGAATTCTTCCCCAGGGCCTGCGGGCAGGAGCTTGGCCCGGCCCACCCCCGTGCCGCAGCCGTAGCCCCCTCCCACCCCCTTCAACCCTTGCCCAAACCCCACCTTCTCAAGGAGGTGGCCCTCCTCAGCTCTTCACCCCACTCCTGCCCTCTGGACCCCTCTTCCCTGCTCTGCTTACTTTTTCTTTACATTGCCCTTATCACCTTCTAGCACCTTGTATTATCTTTCCATCTGTTAGCTTGTTTATTGTTTCTCTATCTCTGATAAACATAATCTCTCCAGAGGTGAAGACTGGTCTTTATTTTGTCCGAGGTATTTTCCAAGCAAGCAATCAGGAAGGCTCTCCACACGCACCTGTGGAGTGGAGGGGCAGTGCCAGCCGCATCTCACCGCTAACCATGGAAAAGGCAGCAAGGCTGTCCCTGCTTCCAGCTCTAAGAGGACCTGCCTTCCAAAAAGCTTCCTGGCCGTATGCTTTATTAATATATACCAATAAAATTCATTTGTTAAAAATCAAACTTTAAAATTAAAAAGGAAAAAAAGCTTCCTGGGGAGTGGCTGTAGCTCCGTGGTTGAGCACCTGCTTCCCATGTACAAGGTCCTGGGTTCCATCCCCGGTATCCCCTTAAAAGAAGTCTTCCTATTCCCATCCCTGTGCCCCTGGGAGGCTCAGAGCCCCAAGTGGCATCTTGCTGGTACCTGCTGGCGGGACGGCCGTTTGGTTTGTCTCCCTTGAGCAGGTGGGCTGTGGCCATAACTCCAGGCTTGCCTAGCTGTGTATTCTTTTAATGTGAGATTCCAAAAATAAAGTTTGCAGCCTAAAACACTGGTGTGCTTACACGGTGAGAATTCTACAAAACAAGATCAAGGTCCAGTACTAAAACAAGAAGGTGAAACAAAGCATTAGTCTGGCTTTTTTGACTTAAGCGATTTATAATTCTATTTCCTTTCAGTGATTTCTTTCCTGTTTTAAAGTCTGTACTTTGGGAGGGAAGCCATTCTCTCAAAATGTTTTCATTTCTGGTGCTTACATTTCTTCTGTTCTTGCAAGTTCACTGCTCTTAGTATTTGTAGAATAAAGGATGGAAACAACCAAGGGCCCCTTAAGGGAAGACCAGGGGAGGAAGCGACTGTGTTCATTTTCAACAAGGGCAAAGAGTTCATCGGAGAAAGGAAAGTCCTTGAACGGAAGTGCAGGAGCAAGTGGACATCGCAGGCCAAGCATATGCACTGGGGCCTGTATCCCATGCCATCTCCTACCGCACACAGAAGGGACCGCAGGCGTGTCCTAGGCCCTTGAAATGACTGCAGATGTGTCACTGTTACCCGGGGTTGGGAAAAGATTTAAGACACAAAAAGCATGAGCCGTAAAAGAAAAATATGGTAAGTTGAACCTCATCAAAATTACCCGCTTTTGCTCTTCAAGAGAAACTGTAATGAAAATGAAATGACACGACAGGCTGGGGCAATATATTTGCTAAAGGAGTTGTGTACAAGTATTAAAAAAAACCTCTTGCAACTCAGTAATAAGCTGAGTCAGCAACCCAATTAAAGACTCTGGCAAAACATTTGAACAGACACTTTACCAGAGAAGCTACGTGGATGGGAAAGAAGCCCTGGAAAGATGCTCAGCATCGTTAGCCAGGAGGGAAATGCAAATCGAAGCCACAGTGAGATCTCCCTGTGGGCCAGGTACAGCACGTGAGCATTTGTTTTTCAAGGAGGTACCGGGGATTGCACCTGGGACCTTGTACACGGGAGGCAGGTGCCCAAGCACTGACCTACGTGTACTCCCCAAGTCAGGTGAGCATTTTTAAAAGGACAAGACCCAGTGCTGGCGAGGAGCACCCAGCATTCTGGAACGCTATTGGGCAGTCTCTTACAAAGCTAAAGGACGTTAACCATTCGCCCCAGCAATCCTAGTCCTAATGATTTACACTAATTATATGAGAACAAGACAAGCAGTTTTATTCATCACCAACAGCTGGGAAACAACACCAAAGGCAAGTCAACAGATGAATGCACAACAGAGTGGGGACACCCAAGCAACGGAAATCGACTCAGTAATGAAAAAGAACAAACTCTTGACACATGTGGCAACATGGTTGGAGCGTCTTGCCACGTGAAAGTGGCCAGACTGAAACGACTACGTAGAAATAATCGTATGTTTATGATATTCCAGAAAGGACAACTGTAGGCACAGAAATCCAACCCGTGTTTGGGAGGGAGGGATTTGACTTCAAAGGGCTCACGGGCCTTTGGGTTGTTGGAAATACTCTAGATCGTTGTGCTATATTGTCACACCTTCAACAGTATACCAAAAAAGGGTGAATTTTATTGCATGTCAGTTACATCTCAATTGACCTGACTTTCAAAGACACTTTGGGGATAGGGGAGTGAGCGTAAGATGTAGGACTGGCCACGTGTGGTTGAGGATGGGTGCTCGGTCCGCCTTCTGTCCGTTTTTGTACATAGGAACACAGACACACCCATACGTACAAACCCATTTCCTGTATTAACAATTTTTTAAATCATGGGGGGCAGATGTGGCTTAAGCAGTTGAGCACCTGCTTCCCACATGGGAGGTCCTGGGTTCAGTTCCCGGTGCCGCCTAAAAACAAATAAACAAGCAAACAAATGAAAAACCAGCTTAGGGGAGCTGCTGAGGCTCAGAGGCTGAGCGCCAGCTTCCCACCTACGGGGTCCCGGGTTCAATCCCTGGCCCCCGGTGCCTCAAAAAAATTGTGTGTGCAAGACCTCTACATAGGAAATTAAGGAAAACTCTAACATGGTGGTGGTAGGAGGGCTCACTATTGTAAAGCTGTCATTCCCCTCCCCAATTTTATGTGCTGATTCAGTGCAACTCCAGTCAGATTCCAACTGGTGACAAACTGACAGGCTGGTTCTAACACTTCTATGGAAATTGAGTTTGAAGAATAGCCAGGACAACTTGAACAAAAGGAACAAAGCTGGAAGACATATGCTGCCAGATGTTAGATTTATCACTCATACGGTCCAATTGCCAGTCCCTGCAGTATCGGAGCAGGAAGAGAGGAAGGGGCTGTCCCGGTTTGGAATAAGCAGACTGACTTCATTTTAGACAGAGGCATCAGTAGGAGAAAGGTGGTGGGTCTACTGGGCCATCCCTCCCAACAGTCACAAAAATCAATTCCAGGTGATTTCTAGAACCCAACATGAAAGACAAAACAGTAGAGTGTTTTTAAATAAATAAATTTTATTGATACATATTAATAAAGCATACAGGGGGGCAGATGTAGCTCAAGTGGTTGAGCACCTGCTTCCCATATACGAGGTCCCGGGTTAAATCTTGGTAACTCCTTAAAAAAAAAAGCGTACATTTCATCCAAAGTGTACAATCAGTGGTATCTGGTGTAATCACATAGTTGTGCGTTCATCACTTTGGTCATTATTAGAGCATTTTCATTATTTCAATAATAATAATAAACAAATAAACAAGAACACCTTCACCTCTCAATCTCTCTATGCTTCCCCTGCTGTGCACGGCTGCTATTTCTGTCTGTTCTTGCACAATTACTTATTTATTGATAAGCAGTTTTGCTGAGATATGTTCACATACCATAAGATCTATCCAAAGTGTACAACCAATGGCTTTTAGTATAATCACATGTTGTACATCCATCACCACAAAAAATTTTAGAACAATTTCATTTCTCCAAAAAGAAAAATTCTACACCCCTTAGCAGTCCTTCCCCAGCCCTACGTAACCAATAACCTAACTTCATCTTTATAAATTGATTTAGATTTACATTTTATATAAATGGAACCATACAATATGCAGTGCTTTGTGTCTGGTTTTTTCCACGTAGCAGAATGTTTTTGTCTGATATGACATCTTGTGGTAGTAACATATCTGCTCAGCTTCAAAGAAAGAAGGTCTCATATATGCGATCTCGCCCCACTCATATTTCACACGAGGTCTTGCTGTGCTATGCAGTCCCATACTACATTTGTTAGCTTTCTTTTTAGTAACATACATGGCCTCAGGCTTTCCCTTTAAACCGCTGTCATACCCACATAAAAGGACTACTAGTTACAAACATTATGTTGTGCTTTCACCTTTTCTCTTCATTTCCATAGATTAATACACATCCTTTTTACGCATTCTGTACAGATTAACCCGCAGCTTTCCATTCTTTACCCTCATTCTATTTTCTGGTGACCCATATTCTAATTATGATCTCTATGAGAGTACACAATATATTTGGTTCATAGTCACGCAGTCATACGGTATTTGTCCTTTTGTGTCTGGCTTGCTTCACTCAACATAATGTCCTCCAGGTTCATCCATGTTGCCATATGCTTTACGACTTCATTTCTTCTTACAGCTGCATAATATTCCATCGTGTGAATAGACCACAGTGTGTTTATCCATTCATCTGTTGATGGACACCTGGGTTGTTTCCAGCTTTTGGCAATGGTGAATAATGTGGCTATGAACATCGGTGTGCAGATGTCTGTTCGTGTCACTGCTCTCAGTTCTTCTGGGTATATACCCAGTAGTGGTATTGCAGGGTCACGTGGCAAGTCTATATTCAACTTCTTTAGGAACTGCCAAACAGTCCTCCACAGTGGCTGTACCATCCTGCATTCCCACCAACAGTGAAGAAGTGTTCCTATCTCTCCACATCCTCTCCAACACTTGTAGTTCTCTGTCTTTTTAATAGTGGCCATTCTGTTAGGTGTGAAATGATATCTCATTGTAGTTTTGATTTGCATTTCCCTAATCATGAGTGATGTTGAACATTTTTTCATGGGCTTTTTAGCCATTTGTATTTCTTTGGACAAATGTCTATTCAAGTCTTTTTATAAATCATGTTGTCTATTTATTGTTGAGTTGTAGCATCTCTTTATATATCATGGATATTAAACCCTTATAGGATATGTGATTGCCAAATATTTTCTCCCACTGAGTTGGCTGCCTTTTCACCCTTTGACAAAGTCCCTAAGGTGCAAAAGTGTTTAATTTTGAGGAGGTCCCATTTATCTATTTTTTCTTTTGTTGCACGTGCTTTGGGTGTGAGGTCCAAGAAACCACCACCTACTACAAGGTCTGTAAGATGTTTCCCTACATTTTATTCTACTGCATTATGGTCCTGGCTTTTATATTTAGATTTTTATTTAGGTTTATATTCAGAGTTGACTCTTGTATAGGGAGTGAGATAGGGGTCCTCTTTCATTCTTTTGGCTATGAATATCCAGTTCTCCCAACACCACTTGTTGAAAAGACTATTTTGTCCCATTAACATAGCTTTGGTAGGTTTGTCGAAAACCAGTTGGCTGTAGAGGTGAGGGTTTATTTTTAGACTCTCAATTCTATTCCACTGATCGATGTGTCTATCTTTATGCCAATACCATGCTGTTTTGGCCACTGTAGCTTTGTAATGTTTCACGGTCAGGCAGTGAAATTCCTCCCACATCGCTCTTGTTTTTTTATAACGCTTTTGGCTATTTGGGTGCACTTTCCCCTCCAAATGAATTTGGTAATTGCCTTTTCTATTTCTGTAAGGGACTAGGTGTCCCAGATGACCCTGCTCTCAGGAAGGAATTTCTCCCCCGTCTCTAGGGCGACCCTTCGCCTATGCAGGTTTTCGTTGCCTCATTTCCCTGCGCACAGGCAGGTAACACAATGGTGACCAACGAGAAGTGAGAAGTCTGGAAAGTCCAGAAGACAGGAGAGGCCAGGACGGCGGCCCCCGAGAGCCACCAGACAGGGATGGTCCTGCCGATACCTTGATCTGGGGCTCTAGCCCCCGGGACTGAGAGAACACACTCTGTTGTCTGAAGCCGCGAAGTTTGTGGCATTTGTCACGCCAGCCTAGGAGACCAATGCAGACTCCGGCACTGCAGAGAAGCCAGAGCGCAGGGACTTCGCAGGGAACTGTGATAAATGGGACCCCGCCTTGGCCTGCAGTTGACTTCCAAACTTGACCCCACGTTTCAGCAGAGCCAGCACCCTCATTCAGTGTTTCTGCCAGCTCTGCTACCACTCATTCAAAGTGCTCATTCCCTCAACCGTTCACCAGTTCAACAATTCCTTTTTCCTCCTCTTTGTCTGCTCGTTTTTTGTTAGTCTTCTGTAGGAGGCACTGGGAACTGAATCGTGGGGGAGGCAGGCGCTCAACTGCTTGAGGCACATCTGCTTCCAATAATCCATATTTTCTTAGAAGCCCCATGTTTGTAGGGCACGAACACGGAGCCATTCTGCAGTGACACAGCTCACTAAAAGATTCCCCAGATGTGATCACAATCCTAAAAATGTGCATGACATTACATATAAGGAATTTTAAGACTAAGACATTTCTAAATTATCACCTAAAAATTCAATGAACTACAATAGGAAAGAAACTACATAATCTTTATAGTTATGATATAGAAAATTATAATGTTGCCACATGAAGAAGTGATCAAAGAGCATTTTAGAGGTGTGTCAGGCAGGTAATTAATTGAGAATAAAATGTCCCCATTCTCCCAGAAGAGGGCTGATTGTTCTTTGGTCACAGCAACAAGTAACTGCCAGAGCCGGCGAGAAGCCCTTCCCAGGAAATCGGTGCCAGCTCTCCGTGCGTGACCAGGCTTCTGCGAGCGGCTCAGTAAGTGACATCCTCCTTCTGGAAGTCAGCCGGCCAGCACCTTTCTCCCCCGCGGCTCCCGCTCGTGCTGGCCGACCCCCAGGCCCCCGGCGGCGCAGGCTCGCCCTGCTCGGCTGCAGCTGCCCCCCGGCCTGGAGCGCTCGGTGCGTCCCCGGCCGCTGGGGGTCGCGCGGAGGCCACCGAGAGCACCGCCGGCCTCGGGGCTCCGGGTCCCCACGGCGGCCTCATCTGTCTCGCTGCCGTCCCGCCGCTGAGCTTGTCCTGAGACCGGGGGATCCGCGAGCAACCAGGCCCGGCGCGGGGCCAGTCGGTAAAAACGGATAAAAAGTAAATCAATGAATCTTTAATAAAAATGATGCTGCTATGAACATAGATGCACATGCTTGTGTGGATATATATTTGTAAATTTCTTGGGTATATGCCAGGAGTGGAACTGCTGGTAACTCTATGCTTAAGTTTTTGAAGAAATGTCAAACTGCTTTCCAAAGAGGCTGAACCATTTTATATTCCTACCAGCAATGTATGAGGTTTCCAATTTTATTCCTAGGAATGGGATAGCTGGGTCAACAGTGTATGTCTGCCCTTATGAGAGACTGATAAACAATTTTCCAGAGTGGTTGCACCATTTTGCATTCCCACAAGCAATGAGTAAGAGTTCCAGTTGCTAAGATTCTTTGCCAGCACGCTGGGCATTGTCATGTAAAAAATCTTTTTTTAGCTCTTCTAACAGGTGTGTAATGGCATCTCACCATGGTTAAATTTGCATTTCCCTAATGACTAGTAATGGTGAACATCTTTTCTTGCTTATCATCTGTATATCTTCTCTGGCAAAGTGTCTGCTTAAATATTTTCCCGAGTTTTATTGGGTTCTTTGTTTTCTTATTGTTGACTTTTGAGAGTTTTTATATATATTCTGGATACAAATTTGTTGGATATGTGATTTGCAAATATTTTTTCCTAGTCTGTCTTTCACAGACCAATAGTATTAAATTTTGATTAAGTCCAATTTATGGATTGTTTTTTGGTGTCATATAAGAACTCTTTGCCTAGCCCAAGTTCATGAAGATTTTCTCTTATGGTTTCTTCTGAAAGTTTATAGTTTTATGTTCTAAATTTAGACTTATGATCCATTTTGCATTATGTTTTACATAAAGTGTGAAGTAAGGGCCATGGCTCCTGTTTTGCATATGGATGCCCAACTGCCCCAGCACCATTTGTTGAAAAGCTATCTTATCCCTGTAGAATTGCCTTCTCTTCCTTGTCAAAGATCAATTGACAATATTTATGTGATTCTATTTCTGGACTCTCCATTCTGCTCTATTTTAATATCTTCTTAAAGCTGAAGCAAAGAAAGATCTTAGGCCAATTGCACTTGTGAGTAAAGGGTTAACACAGCTTCTCCACGGGCACAGTTGACCTTGGGGTAACATTCTAGTCCCTTTTCCTTAGAAATCTGATGAAGGTGGAATGTCCACACTGCTTCTGCTAACAGTGAGCCCTGACAGGTGACATGCCTCAGGCCTGCCAGGACCATGCATGGAGTATGGATGGTCCTTACCCGGACCGCGGTGGCTCGGTACTGGGACCTGTGGTCCTTGGAGCGCTGCCTTCGGAACTGTACGTGAGGTACTGGCCTCTATTTAGGACACGGGCTCCCACGCCCACCTTTGTGATCTCATTCCCTCGCATTTCAACTGCCCCTTGGGCTGATCTGTGCACTGCTCTGGGGCTGTTACTAAAGGAAACTGCTTCCTGTCCAGTGACCTTCTTGGTGAATTCAGTGCCAACGGCTACTGCAGCCGTTGAGCTTGATTGTCCCCTTTGGCCTGAGAGCAGCCACTGGTGGGTACTGCAGTAACCGGCTTAACAGAGAAGGACGATACGCCCTTGCACCAGTTCATCCAATACATCTGCTTCGCCGTTAAAAGATCTTATGGTCCCGAATGTAGATTTGTTTGAGATCTGAGAGCAATTAGCAAAATAGTTATACCTTGCTTCTCAGATGTCCGTAACCAAAACACAGCCTCTCTTCACTCGAACAGATTTGTGCTTGTCTTCCCTAGCTGATAAACATAGCCAGTGTCACTTTTCACCAGGGAAAATCAACGTCACCTGGATAATTGTATGCCAGGAATTTACTGAAGCCTGATGATACTTCTCCTGAGTCTTAAACCAAGATTCTAAGGATAGACTTATTCTCTTAAATGTCCACCCTGATCCGATATGGATGACCTCTGCTGAGGTCCTCTGATTTGGACGACTCTAAGAATGACTGTAAGCATCTACTCATGAGCTGGCCAAGACCTATCAGCTGAAGGAAGGGCAGAACCTAAGAAGAATGTGGCAGTTTGAGACTATTTATGAATCTCAAAAAGAGAAAGATTATGTTTGCAAACTAATCTATTCTTCTGGGTGTGATAACATTTGATTGCATTAAATTTAGCTGAGGTGTCCTTGATTGCATCACCTGTTAAGATTAGGGCTTTTTTGACTCGACCACATCAGTAAGGCATGAGTCCCTGCCCCTTGGTGGGTCTGATATAAAAAGACACTCACACGGACAAATAGACCCAAGAAGACACATGGAAGACAGAACTTTGTCATTTTGATCCTGCCATGTGACAGAAGAAGGAGGCCCAAACAGCTAAAGGCTGTTGGACCATTTGCCTGATAGCTTACAGCTGACCTTGGGAAGAGAGCCAAGACTGATCTAAGAAGCCCTGAGAGACAAGCCCTATGCCAGCCTGCATCTGATAGGGAAAAAGCTAGACCCACGGAGCCTCAAGAGAATTGGAAGCCTAGAAGGGAAGGCAGAGACCAGCAGAGATTGCCCGCCATCTTTGCTTCAACATGTGGCAGCTGACTTTGGTGAGAAAATACCTCTTATGGTACCTTGAGTTGGACTTTCCATGGCCTTGGGACTATAAACTTTTACTCCAAATAAATACCCTTTATAAAAGCCAACAGGTAGGGAAGCGGCTGTGGCTCAATCAGTGGGGCTCCCGTTTACCATATGGGAGGCCCCGGGAACCGAACCCGGGGCCTCCTGGTGAAGGCAAGCCCGCCCGCACGGCGTGGTTAGCTGACCCAGCGAGCACAAGCAGCAAGGGGGGGATGAATAAATAAATAAATAAATAAATAAATAAAATCTTTAAATAAATAAATAAATAAATAAAAGCCAACAGGTTCCTGGTACTTTGTATTGGCACCCCTTTGGCGGACTAACACGGAAATGTAGAGCACTGACTGATACAGAGAGATAGGTAACTGTGGTTGTAGTGAACCACTAGCCAGCGAAGGGGGACCACTGAACGGTGATCAGTGGTCGGGGGCCCGCGCGGCGCGGACGAAGGAAGAGTACGAGGCGAGTTGGGAGTGCAGGTTCGATCTTTATTACAGGAAGTGTTGTTGCTTATATAGGTTTGGAAAGGGGAGGCGAGCTAAGGATATGATTGGGGGAAGCGGTGTGACGTGGGCAGTTGCTGGAAGGTTAGGCTGCGGAGAGGTTTTAAGTTGCTGGCTGAGAGATGGCCATATATGGTCAGGCTCTGAGGCGCGGGCTGTGATTGGTGGAGGGAGGGACAGGAGATGGGAGGGAGGCTGCATGGAGCCATGTTGGGGCAGGGGCAGGCCAACAGGTAACAAATTAAACAATATTACCCAAGACATGGTAAGTGGTCACGATGACCACTAAGAGACAGCTAAAAGGATTTCGGGGACCAAGTGGGTATCATGTACAATGGATATTAAACTTCGCTGAAGTGGCAAGGCCTTCAGAAAATTTGACTAAATCAAACATCTTAGAACCTCCCCATAGTACACTGAAATGGAAAAAACTTTCTGTGGTCTCAAAATATTTGTTGTGCAAATACCTAGGCTGGCCATCCTAGATAATCATGGACTTTTCTTTTTGTGTGTACCTGCAAGGAAAGGTTAGCTCACCAACTGAAGGTGGTAACTCAACACACAGCACATATTAAAGACTCAGTTTCTATTATTAGCCTGTCGCTCGAACCTGTAGCCAAGGCTTGGCCGACGTTCCTTAGAACAGCCGCAGCCTCGGCTCAAGTCTTAGAAGCACCTTTAGAGCCTGTGCTGGGGCCCTTAAAACCGATGGTACCACATGCACGGCAAATCTTACTACTAACCAAACCCACGAGTCTTCTACCAGTTAGCCAACTAATTGTCCATTACTGCTACTTTTGCCTCCTTGTATTGCTATCCTTTGTTGTAACATTTTCAAACGCTATTATTCTTCCTCCGAATATAATAACACATGGTGAAGTGGACTCCTGAGGACTGTGATCCTACCTCTAGGAATTGGACAACTGAGGTGGTCATTGGAGACTCGGCCCTCACCCAGGCTGACGCAATAAAGAATTGAGTACCTGCCTGAGGGCTCCACAGTAGTTGGTTATGGACAGGAAACTGGCCTTGGAGCTTGTGCTATTGCCAACACACCATATCCACCTGGATTGTGTTCCTCAGGTGAAGGGGAAAATCTCCAGCCAAGCTAAGGGAAGAGACTACCCAAGGTAGACTCCGAAGGTGGTTGGGACTTTGTCCTCAGGCTGGGAAATATTGGGTCATGGTTCCTAATCCCAGTTCTCCCAGCACATTATATTCTTAGAGATTCTCGTGTGTCTCACAGTTGTTCACTGTTTGTTGTCCAGAGTCATAAATGCTCATCAAAGAAAAAACAGGATGAAATCACACTGAGTGATACTCTAGCTGAAAATCCAACCTCCAAAATGAAAGTGCATCTTCAAGAAGAATCAGTAGACAGTAAAGATCTGGATGACCCAAGAAACATCACTGCAAATTGGGCTGACAGAGGACTAAAAAGGGACTGAGAACAAAACATTTCCATCCTGGAAATGAATTACTGTTCTTTGACCACAGCACCAAAACCAGTTTCAAACCCATTCCAATCAATCCATGACCAACTTCACATCCATAATCACACTCCAGAAAACCAGACAATTAGCAATAGCCACGCTTTAGTCAACACATTTCTGAACGTCGGCTGGTCATCAACAGCCTCACTTGCTTTCACAGTTAAAAGTACAACTGTAAATCCACCCACTTCTGAAAATCCATCAATCCTTGAACTCCGTGCTTCCCAAGACCCCCTGTCAGGCCAGCTCTCTATCTTGCTGAGAGAGACCAGGCTTTACAAGTACAGCTCTGACTTGCTTGCAAAGCAATCAATTCAGCTTTTTCGTTTCACATACTAAGAAATATCTTTTTCAGTCAATAAAATTATATTATATTATTTGTCTGGATTTTGTATCATAATAGTATTACCTAAATTTTTTTAAAAATTATAATTTTTGTGATTTCTCATTCTAAATAAATATTCATTTTTGTATCTAGAATAATTCACTCAACTAGTATTTATTGAGCACATACTCTGAAGACACAATGGTGAACAGGAATAAACATGGTTCTCTCATGGCACTTACAATCTAGTAGAGAAAGTTAGATAGTAGTCAAAATATATGAAAGAGTAACAACCATACGAATTGCCTTGTTGTCATAAACAGGTAGAAAAAATGGACAAAATACACGAAACACCTCATTTCAGACGTGGTGGAACAGAAAGCACAGACTGTGGTCCCTACAAGAAAGGAGACAGGGCAGGTGGTTGCCCCAGCTTGCTTCCAGGCCACAGAGCAGGGAGGGGACGACCAGACGGAGCTTGACGGGTTCAGGTACTGAGGAGATGGATACTGGAGCTCCAAGAAGCAGAGTGGCTACAATCTGTGGGGCAAAGTGTGGGGAAAAGTACAGAAATAAAGAGAAAGAGCTTTGGAGATTTGCAAATGGGTCTTCACAAGAGGGTTACTTTGTTTTTTTGGTGTGTATACTTAAAAGTTGAGTAAATATACATGCGATCAGCACTACAAGCCAGTTTTAGAATACTTTCTTCCCCAAAAGATCCCGCATGCCCATTTCCCTGCAAGTTTTAAATTCTTTGTAGATGTGGGAGGAAACTACCTGAGCCCAGGGAAGGAACCAACAGAAAGGAATGGGAAGAACAATTTCCACAGATTTCACAGGGCTAGGAATAAAGTGATGAAAAGACCTTGCAGTACCTGGGGCAACAGGTATAAAAATGTCATGTAGGTATATTGCCTTAATAGTGGGACTAAATTAGCCCCAGGCTAAAGGCTTCCCTGCACCTTCCTTAACAAAGCTAACAAGCCTCAGAGGAGCCCACTCATTCCACATCTCCTAACTACGCATCAGAACAAAATTGAGCACTCTTAAAGGAATATGAAATACAGGAGCCAGCAACGTAAAATCCACAATGTTTGGCAAATAATAAAAAGACTGCCAGGCAGCACAATACCCAACCCCACTTCCAACAGATCAGGGGGAGAGAATGGAAAACCAGAGCTCTGGCAGGGCAGAAGTGGAGGCCCCTACAGGGTGAGTGCTCCATTTCAGCCAGGACAGAGCTGCGCCTCTCAGCAGCACTTCCCGGCGTAAAATGACTGCTTTATTGCCAGCACCTGGAGTCGCAGAGGAACCCGATCCCGTCCATGTACTTGGACTTACTTAAAGCCAGTGAAGGTCGACTACTGTGAACGCTAAACCTCGTCCCTGGCAGGCACTTCAAACCGCAAACTCCACAGTGGTGGCTAGGGCACCAGCATGAGAGACCAGCTCATCTACAGATTGAATGCAATCCCCATGAAAATCCCAACATCCTTCTTTGTAGAATTGGAAAAGCCAATTACCAAATTTATTTGGAAGGGTAAGGGCGACTGAATAGCCAAAAATGTCTTTAAAAAGAAGAAAGAAGTTGGAGGACTCTCACTTCCCGACTTTAAAACATATTATCTGGGAAGCGGCTGTGGCTCAATCAGTGGGGCTCCCGTTTACCATATGGGAGGCCCCGGGTTCGGTTCCCGGGGCCTCCTGGTGAAGGCAAGCCCGCCCGCACGGCGTGGTTAGCTGACCCGGCGAGCACAAGCAGCAAGGGGGGGATAAATGAATAAATAAATAAAATCTAAAAAAAATAAAAAATAAAAAAAAAATAAAACATATTATCTAGCTACTGTGGTAAAAACAAGATAGACAGACTGACCAATGGAACCGAACTGAGAGTTCAGAAACAGACCTTCACATCTATGGCCAAGTGATTTTGACAAGCCTGTCGAGCCCACCCAGCTGGGGCAGAACAGCCTATTCAACAAATGATGCGGGGAGAACTGGATTTCCATGTAAAAGAAAGAGGACCCCTATCTCACACCTTGTACAAAATTAACTCAAAATGGATCAAAGGACCTAAATATAAAAAAATAGAAGCATAAAACTCCTAGAAGAAAATGGAGGGAAACATCTTCAAGATCTTGTGGTAGGTGGTGGTTTCTTGGACCTTATACACAAAGCACTAACAATGAAGGGAAAAAAAGATAAATGACCTCAAAATTAAACACTTTGGTGCTTCAAACGACTTTGTCAAGAAAATGAAAAGGCAGCCTACTCAGTGGGAGAAAATATTTGGAAACTACACATCTGATAAGGGTTTGATTTCCATGTTATATAAAGAGATCACACAATTCAATGACAAAAAAAAAAAAAAAAAAAAAAAACACAAGCAACTCAATTGAAAAATGGGCAAAACACATTTTTCCAAAGATGAAATGCAAATTGCCAAAAGGCGCACGAGAAGATGCTCAACATCACTAGCTATTAGTGAACTGCAGATCAAAACTACAGTGAGGTATCATTTAACATCTTACAGGATGGCCATTATTTAAAAAGAAAAAACAAACAAACAAACAAAACCCCCAGAAAACTACAAGTGCTGGAGTGTGTGTGGAGAAATAGGAACACTCCTTCACTGTTGGTGGGAGTGTAAAATGGTGCAGCCTCTGTGGAAGACAGTTTGGTGGTTCCTTAGGAAGCTAAATGTAGAACTGCCATTTGATCCAGAAATCCCTCTACTAGGAATATATCCAGAAGAGCTGAAAGCAAGGACACGATATTTGCACACCGATGTTCACAGCAGCATTATTCACAACTGTTAGAAGATGGAAATAACCTAAGCGTCCGTCAACTGATGAATGGGATAAACAAAATGTGGTACATATATATGATAGGATACTATTCAGCTGTAAGAAGAAATGAACTGGGGAAGCACATGACAACATGGATGACTCTTGAGGACATTATGTTGAGTGAAATAAGCCAGATACAAAAGGACAAATACTGTATGGTCTCAGTGATATAACCTAAATAGGAAGAGTAAACTTATGGAGTTAAACTATAGAGTATAGGTTAGTAGGAGATAGAATGTGAGTTGAGCAGGGGCAGCTGATACTGAATGTATGTAGAATGTTTAATAAGGTCGATTGTAAAAACATGGTAATAGATAGAGCTGATGGTAGGACATTATAATAATCATAACTAACACTGCTGATTTATAAATGTGATTGTAGCTGAAAGGGGTAGACTAGGGAGGTTAATGCTAATTGCAAGACAGCTGGAGGATAATCTAGGAACTGTAAAACAATGACTTTGGTGGTAGATGAGGATTGTGGTTAATAATATAAATACAAGAATGCTCTTCTAACTACAAGGTGTAAAAATATGGTGACAAATGGGAAAAGCACAACTAATGTAATTTATAGACTATAGTTAACAGTAATATTATAATATTTTTGTAGCAAAGGCAAGAAAGTATAATATAGGCAAGAAAGTATAATATCAATGCTAAAGGGAAAAAAAAGAATAGGGGATTTAGTTTTATCTGATATGAATATGATTAAGCATTTTTTTCTTTGTTTTCTTCATTAACAAGGAGACCTTGATCATGTCATTTAACCAATCTTTGCCCATTTATGTATCTTTCTGAACACTGGAGAAACAACTAAGTTTGTTTTTAGGATTAAATGAGATAAATGTGCCTGGACAGGGTTTTTTAAAGTAATGCTTCCATATTTTGTTAAGCTGCCTTTTGTCTGTTATTTTATTTTTTGAAGTTGAAATAAAGTTTACTTAAAAAAAAAAAAAGATACTCATAGTCTATTAAACTCATTAGACTTAAATATTTAGCCTGATCATCCACAATTTAATCATCACCTCAAAGTTGTTTACTATTATCAAGCCTATTAAAAATGTCCTTTTGAAACAATTTTCCCAGCAGAAAAACACAAAGTCTCAAGCCAGAGCCACACTGGCCCTTTTGGAGGGATTTTAGGCTTTGCCACCAGTTTTAGTCTCCCACTGGGCCAGAGTTTTCTCTTGCTAAAAGAAGGGGCGTTTCCATGGTCTCTAACAGCTTTATGCATCTAAGGTTTTCCCAAAACTAAGCCTCCAGTGTAAGAGATCTGGTTTACTCGTAGCCCAAAGACCACTTACAGAGTGACGTTCGAATTTGCAGTAACATCAGCGGCCCAAGAGCACAACCTGAGGTCGCCCAAAGTTGCATTTCAGAACGTCTCAGAGCTATTGAATCATACCAAACTTAATTTACAGATGCAGAGAGTGAGTCTCTTTTCTTACGAGTCCCTTACACATCTCTCATGATTCAGTTCCACGTCCATCCAGAGGCTTCCTAGTGCTCCCTCGTCTTCAGCACCAAGTATTTATTGAGAGTCGGCTATGTGCCAGCCCCTGGCCTAGCGTACAATTGAGACAAAAATCTCTGCCCTTGAGTAGCTCACACCCTAGTAAACAGCAAGTGTTATAAATTAGGCAAGTGCATACAGTTTCACAGTTCCCGTGGTCAGGAGAGCAGGCCTGGCTGGGCAGGATCCCCTGTTCAGAGTCCCACAAGGTGTTGGCTGCTGGGCTGCGGTCTCACCTGGAGGCTCAACCAGGGGACAATGTGCTTCCAATCTCATTCCGGTTGCTGGCGGAATCAATCTCCTCAGGCTGCAGCGCCCAGGGCCCCGGCCTTTTGCTGGCTGTGGGCTGGAGACCACCGGCACGTCTTTGCTGTGTGCACCCCTGCAGCACGTCCACTTCCTCCACAAGGCCGCAAGGAGGCTAGGCTCCAGCTTCAGCACACGACGTGGGCGCCGGGGTGGCGGCTCGTCACCTTTGCTGCATCCCGCGGTTGGCAGCAGCCCACCCGCAAGCAGAGCGGACCGCACAGGAGCGTGGCCGCCACCCCTGGGAACGGCAGCCCCGGCCCGTGCTGGTCCAGGCCAGGGTCCAAGGAGGCAGCCGCTGGCCTTTCTAAACCAGGGCAACCCAAGAGCCAAATTCTTAATTTTAACAAATTTAAACTTAACTGAAAACTGTTCACTCGAGTACTGGAAAAGCTTTTCGGTGTCTTTGGAACAACAGCTATGTGAGTGCACTTGTCAGCTGTGAATTTTGAGGTCTAGATACCGATCAAGTATTTCCACTGAAGATGAGCTGTTCAAGCCGAGGCGTGCTCTGGAGGATCAGCTACACACCGGCTCTCAAAGCCTAGGATGAAAGAATGTGAACTACGTCACTAATACTTTCTGAACTTATTACATGTTGAATGATAATACTTTGTATCTGCTGGGTTAAATAAATGATGCTATTGGAATACTTTCACCTGCTTCTGATGATTTTTTAAAAATGTGGCTACCAGAAAATTTAAAGTTACCCATAAGGCTCGCATGTGGCTGCTAAGAGAAAATGCGAAGAGGTGTCGACCCTGTTCTGACAACTTGAAATCGGGCTGGAAAAACGCCGCCGAATTTCTAGAAACGCAAAACCAGCGCAGAGAGACGCCAATCAACCACCCTCGCTGGGAAGCAAGACTGCGGGCCCACGGCGCAGGCGCAGGCGCAGGCGCACGCGCCCGGCCCTCCGCTCCGCGCAGTTTGGCCCCGCCGCCGCGCCGTATGCTGCGTACGTGCCCGGCGGCCATTATGGCGACCGTGTCGGAGAGGACCCTGCAGCTGTCGGTGGTGGTGGCCTTCGCGTCCGGGGTCTTCGTGGGCTGGCAGGCGAGCTGGCTGCGGAGGCGCTACCTGGACTGGCGGAAGCGGAGGCTGCAGGACAAGCTGGCGGTGACGCAGAAGAAGCTGGACCTGGCCTGACTTCCCGCGCCGTGGCCCCCGAGCCAGGCTCGCCCCGCATCGCCCGCCTGCCGAGCCGGGCTCTTCCCGCGGTGTCCGTGAGCAGCACCTGTGGTGGCGCGCCGAGGCGAGATTGCGGCGGGGGAGATCGGGTAAGAGCGGACTGGCGCCCACAGACGCCAGGAGGACTTGTGTTTCCCCTGTCTGGTGTGGTTCACTTCACTGCGTGTGTTTAATGGGAATGTCTTACCACGTGCAAGTGTGCTAGCCTTAAACTTCAAGATGTTAAGTGCTAGAGAGTGGAAGGAAGGAAAAAAGAAAGAACGGACGGTGGGGGCGCTCCTGCCACCTTTTTTCTCCTTGTTCTTCTCAGTACCATCCTTAGCACTACAGTACATCTTTGCATCGTGTTTTGTAATCTTCCATCTGAACCCTAAGGTTGCTGACAGCCTGGTAAGATGGAAAGAGCAGGAGCCTGGAAGTCAGGAGCTCTGGCATCTAGTCTTACCTTTTTCATCAAAGCTGTGCATCAGGAACTTTCAGAGTCTCAGTTTTCTCATCTGCAATAGCAGATGTTATAGCTCATGCTTGAAATCCCACAGTATAGTAATTTTAAATTAACCGTTATGTATTTCTAAATTTTTCTTTTCTGTTTCCAACAGCTTGTTGAAATGGATACAGAGCACTGGACGGAATATTCTCCTCTTGGCACTTTATGAATCAATTTTATTTTTAAAATAAAACTTTTTAAACATCTTTGGACTTTTTTTTTTTTTTTTCAAAAGGGAAAGGAGTATTGAGTTTTTTTGCTTGCCATGTAATTTACTGGGTCAAAAGAATTGAATTCTCAAAACTGGCATATTGGTGTTTTTGAACAGATACCTTGTTTCTCATGGAAATCTATGCCAGTTTCTTGGAACAACCCACAAAAAAGTTGGCCTAGGGGCCATTATGGGTTCCTTTGGTCAGCTGTTTCACTGGGCCTGTTAAGGAATGCACCAGACTGTCTTAAAATATGTACTCCTGAGAGTGATACTGTACTCCAAGTACAGAATAGAAGTTTTTATTGGCAAAGATCTCATTTATGGAATATATATGTGAAGGAGAAATGTTCTTGAATAGATTTTAGAGATAAATCCTAACCAGATCTAAAATTCAAGAGCAAATGACCAAGTCTGGATATTTCTAGAGCACTGCCCTTGTTCTTTCCTATAAAGACTAATTTCATGTCTCAGTGGTTTTAACAGCAGCTCCATGTTAGTATAAGAAAATTCAGAAAAGCTTCCAAGAAAGCCCACCCCATTCTACTGGGGCCATGATGCCTTATCAATTCCAACTTTTTTTTTTATTGTGTGAATGCAGGCTTGAGGACTTGATTGTGTTATTGCAGATTCAAGGACTAAAATGTTGGTCTTTAGAGCTCCATTCCACCTGCTTGCAGTCACCATCCCTTGTGGAGTCTCAGGGAGTTGAGGCTCTTTGAGACAGGCAGATATCATGAGCCACATGCTGCCCCCAGACTGTTGGGATGTGCAGGGTTCAGCATCTGGGTTGTAATGCTTGGGCCTGTCCATGTGGTACTCTACCTTCCTGGTGAACCTGGTCTCTCCAATGCCTCTTCTTTTCCATTATTTATGTGCAGTCCCTGACTGACTCCTCCTGTCTCACCTCAATGTTTCTGTCATCCTACCCCTCTGGCATGTGTTACTCCTGAGGCCTGACAAGGTCCTTATGGTTTTCAGCCACCCCATCTCACTCTTAATCTTCTCCTTGTTTTCTGTCTACTGCCTCTACCCTGTGCCTGTGTGTCCCTGGCTCTTGGGTGGGCACATCCCCTGAACAATTCCTCTGTCACCATTTCTTCTCTAGCCCACCATTCCATATCCTACATAAATGTGTTTTGTTTTTTTTTAACCGGGAGGTCCCAGAGGATCGAACCCGGGTCCCTCCATATGGGAGACGGATGCCCAACCATTTGAGCCACATCCATCCCCCATAAATGTGTTTTTCTTCCCCTGAAAACACTGTCTTACATGGAGATGTTACTTTTTGTATGTTCACCAAAATTCACAATGGGGACTTGAGAGCCAGAGGTGACAATAATGCCAGTCATATACCCTGGAAATGGTACACAATTAATTCATTGAAACACGGGCCTCACTTGTTGCTGCTGTTTAGTCATAGCTGCTCCCTGTCTTTGCCCACTTCTGCCCCATATCGGGGTCCCTCAGATTTCCTGCTCCATCCCACATCCCTTCAGCTGTACCTTAAACCCCAGGGCCACATTATACTTGGCCTCTTTAATTTCAGTGATAAGCCTTCCTCTGAGAATGGCTCACATTCTCCAAATCTGCTCTGAACTTTTAAGTAGCATGAGCCATAATAATAAATTAATTCAAAATGAAGACATGAGCTATAACAGACAATATCAAGTGTTAGCAAGGATATGGCAAATTCATATACTGCTGGTAGTGTAAATTAGTACCACCACTTTGGGAAACGTAGTATTTACAAAAGCTGGCTATAGACATGCCCCGTGACCCAGCGTTGTATGCATATGTTCACCAAAAGACGTGTACCAAAATGTTCTTAACCGCATTATTTATAATAGCCCTAAACTAGAAGCCACCCAGATGCCCAGCAAAGGTAGAATGAATGTATATATTGAGGTCTGTCATACAATGAAATATCAGAGGGCAATGAAAATCAACAAACTACAACCACGTGCAACAATACTGATGCAGCTTAAAAGCATTGAGTCGCCATACACAAGCGAGCATGTGGCATGATTTCAAAAATCGCTGTTACAAGTTAGGTTTACCTTTGTAGGGAGGGACCAGGAGAGGGGGACTTACTCAGGGGCTGGTAATGGTGTTTCTTTTTCTTCTAACTTACTTCGAGGAGTGTATAGAAACGTGGATGCAAACAGCCTCCTCACAGGTTGATGTGAGGGCTTGCCATCACCATATCCCCTCTTCTGAATGTATGTTCTGGATCTTAATCCGGGTAATATTACACGGGGGTGTGTTAATAGAGAGTGAAAATCCAGTCAGCTCGACACTATGGTTTGTGCACTTTCCTCTAATTATATTTCAGAAAAAAGTACCAAAATAAAAAATAGAAGGCAGTAAGGCCTGTGGAATCGCCGGATGCGCTGTGCTGGAGAGGCTCCTTTTATGAATGTAAGCTCGGATCAGCATTCCTATTCAAGTCCTATCTCAGTGTGGGGAAGAGAAGAGGAACTGGACTTGTAGGATGCAGTCCCACTTGGGGAAATGTTACTACAACTTCTCGGAGAGGCTATCATAATGAGAAGCATGATGAATTTCCTCACACACTTGCTGGAGGATGAGGAATCAGAACCACCATCCTCGCAGAACCCAGGACGGACAGCGTGCAGAACTGCTGAAGTGGGACGCTTCATCCAGAGAGAATCTCAGCACCCAGACAATGTGAGGGTTGCCTCCTCCAGCAGTATGGAGAGAAGCGACCCCAGCTTCCCGCGGTGGATTTTTTACAGGGAATTTTAGCAGGGTCAGCATGATAAAGCAACTTTTCTTTGTGTTCAGATATCAGATTAGTTGATTAAAACAAAGCATTAATTCTCTTGTGCCGGAGAGGGTGAGGGGCAGCTTCAATTGTCCACATCCAGCAGAGCAAGCAAGCAACATTACAGAAGCTAATGTTTGCGATTAGCATCGGCGTTGAGGGGGTCTGGGCTGATCTTTACTAGAGGTGGGTTTTGCCATCTCCATGGTGGCGTGATAGGCCAGGCCCGGATGCATATCCGGGGTGTTGTTTTAAGCAGGTTTTGTGGGCCTTAGGAACTTCCATCAGTGTTACTAGGTTTAAAAATCTCCAGTACATTCCCCACTCCTGTTTTGCCATGGAATCAAATCGTTGATTCAGTGTCATTATTTAAAGGGGAATACGCCGTGCGCAGTGATGCAGCATGCAGTGCCATTAATTTTACTGCCTGAGGTCTTTTTTTGATAGAGGACATAAGACAATTGACTAGGCAGGGCCCTATCAGAAGTCCCAGCATTACCAGCACCAGGGGTCCTCTGGCTGCTGAGAGCAGAGTTGTTAACCAGGGGGACCAGGAAAACAGTTTTCATGCCAATTTGTATCTCTAGATTGTAGCTCCTCTCCTTCTTTTAGCCTGTTTTGTAAAAGTGACAGACTTTCTTTAATTATTCCTGAGTGATTAACCTAAAAACAGCAGGTCTCTCCCAAGGCTACACAGAGGCCTCCTTGTTTTAAAAGCAGTAGCTCTAGTCCCCGCCTGTCTTGTAGCACTACCTCCGCTAGGGAGGATAGAGATTGTTCCAGGTGCTTAACAGAGTCTTCCAACTCTTTTAAGACAGAGTCAACTTGTGAGGCGAGATCTTTAAAATTTTCTTCCCCTGTAATTAGAGCGGCAGTGCCTACAGCAGCTGGCCCTCCTATTCCAAGGCCGACCAGAATGGGAACAAGGATGGGGACTACCCGTTTGTAGTGGCCCAGGGCACTAAGATGCTCACATCCGCTTTCTCCTGAATACTAGTACACTTGTGGGATGATATGCACTAAAATGCAGAACACAGGGTTTTCTTTAGACCTGTTTGATGTTAAAGTCTGGGGGAAAAGACACGGAGTAATGCCTTGTGTACAGGCAAACCAAGTGCTGTTAGGGGCTTTCCAATAGTATGAACTGTCGCTTTGGCTGGCTAATATGACTGAGGAACAGTGAGGGCTAAGGAAGGGTCCATTTAATTTTACTGAATCGGAAGCAAAGCAAGTTCCATCACCTGGCAAGTCTAACGTGAGGACAGGTTCACGTCCCCACCGGCACTGTGTGCGGCTTTCCGGTTCTGAAAGTTTCTGAATATATAAGGGGGCTCCCGGGGTGATGAGCCCGTTAGCCCCTGAGCCCACATAGTAGGAGGCTGGGGGTTTAGGCATAGCCAGCAGTCAGCGGTGATGCTGGGTTGGCTATCATTTAGGAAAGTAAACACTGAGGTCAGCATTGACAGCAAGGGGATCCTGAATGACTTTTGCTAATGGAACTCAGGAGTTTCCGTTTCTGCTTCGAGAGAGAGTTTTTGATCAGTTTTAGGAGAACATCCCTGTTGGGCCCCACTGGGTTAGGGGGCAGAGGTTTAAGAATTCCCCTCTGGATAGTGAAAGCAGTTCCAGGGTCTTTACCAGTTACATATAATCGGAGACCCCAAGTTTTACCTCCTTCTCATTTACTATTAAACCCATCTAGGATGTGAACGAGCATGGGGTTCCCTGATCCTATGGCGGGGTCTCCTGGTCAGGTCCCTCTCTGCAGAGAAATGTCTGTGTCCCTAGATACCCAGGGGGCTATGGTTTCACAGCCCCAGCGTCCACAGTGATATTCTCCTAGGACATCACATTCCAGGGAACCCCCAGCCGGACAGGCGTAGAAGGGAGTTTCAGCTAATGCCTTTTCTACTGCTCGGGTGCCGCACCCATAGTAAGCCTTCTTACCTCTACTGGTGGGTCGGTGGGGAATGAACTTTTTATTTTTCCCAAGTAGGGCACATAGATCAAAGGATATGACAGGGTTTTTACTAATGGACTGGGTAGTATTTAGGACTTCCCCATCCCCAGCACGAATTACGTTCCACACATACGTAGTCAACCGGAATGGGGTGGCCTGAGCCCACAAAACTAACAGCAGCATTATTCCCAACTTTAAACTCACATCCATTTCTAGTCCGACTTAATCCGACTAATCTTGACCTTCAAAGGCTCTTTGGTTCGGAGGACAGTCCACTTGTCAATGTCCGGTTTTTCGGCGTCCTTTCTGGCAAATTTTAAATGAGATGCATGTATCCAGGGTTCTTTCCCGCAACCTTCACAGCTGTAGGGTTGTGAGGATCTCCACATACGGGCCCGTCCATAGAGGTTCAAGCGTCTCAGCTTGAGTTTTTGCATTCAGACTAGGTCTCCCGGCTGGGCCTGCAAAGGAGTGAAGTTAGTACCAGAAAGAGGAGAGTGTGCAGCTTGTACAGTTTTATTCACTGTCTTTCTAATCCGGTTGAGAACCTTTAGGGAGGAAAAGAGATACTGGTTGTCAAATTCAGTCACAGTTTCTAATCCTATCTTAGGCAATAGGGGTGCAGGTCTGCCGAACATAATTTCGTAAGGCGTTATATGCCTTGCATATACGGGGTGCACCTGGCTTTTAGAAGGGCAAAGGGAAGGAGACTCACCCAGTTTTCGCCAGACTCCAAAGCCAACTTGGTTAATGCATCCTTCAAGGTGCAGTTCATCCTCTCTACCTGTCCTGAGCTTTGGGGTCGAAACGCACAATGTAATTTCCAATTTATTCCCAGAGCCTTAGCCAATTGCTGAGTCACCGCTGCTACAAAGGCTGGCCGTTGTCTGACCCCACTCTTAGGGGTAGCCCAAACCTTGGTATAACCTCAGATATTAATTTCTTAACCACTATGGCTGCCGTTTCACCTTTGGTTGGAAATGCTTCCATCCAACCTGAGAAAGTGTCCACCAGTACTAGGAGATATTTGTAACCATATTTGCCCGGTTTTAAGTTTGTAAAGTCTATTTCCCAGTGTTCTCCGGGTTCTACCTGCTGTTTCCAGCAAGTAAATTCTGCCATCTGGCAGGACGAGCCACCCTTCCTGTGTTGTTTGGGCCCCCAGGATTTTTCCTTTATCTACCTCTTCCGGAGGATACCGGAACACTGGCACCTCTTGAGTGGGGACAGCCGGGAACAGTTGGAGCGGGGTGACTGGCAGGAGGGCTGCTGCTCGCGCTGCTTCATCTGCCAGCCGATTTCCTTTTGCTTGTGGAGAGTCTCCGTTTTGCCCGGAGGTCTTGTACTGGTCGGTAGTCAGTCCTGCTGGGCTTTTGGACGGGGAGCAAGGGGGTATTCCAGGAGGACTGACAATGCACGAGGATGCCTGCCTCCAGCAACCGACGAATGTGCCCCTCTATTCCCAGCCTGGCCTTATGGCTAATCAGGTACTGGCAGACCCGAGCTGGGGTGGCTGTGCTCAGTAGTTGCACGACTTACCGGCGTTTGATGTCTGGCCAGCCCGGGGGGAGTTTGTTTTCGCCCACACCCCTGGAACTAGACGTTGGAATTCTTGCAGCAACCAGTTGTTGGCAGACTGCCCTTCAGTGTCTTCTGAAATGGGGCAAGTGACTAGAAGAGCCTGTGGCTGCGTACCAAACCTCAGCTTAGCGTCACCGTCCCAGAAGGAGATGGTGGCTTGTAGTTTATGTAACAAGTCTCGGCCCAGCGAGGGGTGTGGGCAGTCAGGCAAAACTAGAAAAGTACCTTTTCCTATGTCCACGGCCCGGGAGGCGGTCCAGGTGCAGGATTCCATGTTTCCAGCAGCTCCTCGGATTATGGTGCGTCTAGCCGCATATGGTCCTGGGTCAGCTTTTAGTGAGGAGAATGTGGCTCCTGTATCGACCAAGAATTCAGCTGGACTGCCCCCAACTTTTAATTTCACCCTGGGCTCTCGGGGGCTTGACGAGGCCCGGCTCTGTCAATCTGCTAGGGTAGATTTGAGCCGGTCCTGGCTCATTCATTTTTCCAGTGCCCCTTTTCTTTACAATAGGCACACTGATTTTTATCTACTCCAGGTCTATTTTGTCCTGTTTTTCTTAGGCTCCCTGCTGCTCCCCGAGGCGGAAAGGCTCGTGGGCTTTCACCCGACATGGTACTTAATAGAACTTTGGCTACTTTCCTAGTTTTCACAGGGTCCACGTCTTCTCTGTTGTTAAACGCCTTCTGAGCCACCTCCATTAATTCAGAAAGTAATTTCCCTTCAAACCCTTCCAACCTCTGCAACTTCTTCCGGATGTCAGGAGCTGACTGAATGAATGGCAAACGCTATATTATGCCCTGTGGTTTTCAGGAGCTCCAGGGTCTATTGGAGTATAATTCCGATAGGCTCCCATTAATCTTTCTAAAAAGGCTGAGGCTGACTCACTGGGCTCTTGGGCAGTTCCGCTTACCTTTGAAAGATTAGCGGGCTTCCGGGCGGCGGCTCGAAGGCCCCGCAAGAGTCTGGTGGCACCGCTCGAGAGCCTCCTTACCTTGGTCTGAGCTGTAGTTCCACTCCGGGCGGGTAGAGGGAAAACCCTTTCAGCACGTGCAGGATCTGTGGTAGGCCGGCCGGCGTGGCCTAGAACTGTCTTTACTGCCTCCCTTCGGATCCGGTCTCTTTCTTCGGAGGTGAATAGGACCTGCAACAGCTGATGACAGTCATCCCAAGTGGGGTTGTGGGTAAAGAATATTGTTTCTAGGAGACTCTTGGGGTTTTTCAGAAAATGGAGGGTTCTGATACTTCCAATTGTACAGATCAGTGGAGGAGAAAGGGGCATAGACCATAAATGGGAGCCCACCATCCCCTACCCCAGGGCCTGCCTGACGCAAGGGCAGAAGGGGCACCGCGTCTTCTCCTCTAGGTGCCTGATATGGCGTCCCCTTTCGAGTATGGGGAGGGCTAACCAAGGGAGTTTTCTCCGAGGTGGGGAGCGGGGGATAGCGGGGTTCAGGAGGGGCTGTCGAGGGTGCAGGGGGCGACAGAGGACTCCGGGGTCGGGGACGATATGGGGGAGGTTCCTCGACTAGCTCTTCTGGTTCCCCTTGGAGTACGGTGGTTTCTGGGCCCTTAGTGCGGGGTTTCACGGGGAGCTGAGTCACGGGCGGAACCGCACAACCTGCAAGACAAGATTTTAGCCCTTTCGGGGTATCAGTTAACAGTTCAATCCACACATCGATGTACGGTATTTGGTCCGGGTGGCCGGGCTCCCCATAGACTATTCTCTGGACCCTGTAGGTGGTTGGTAAGTCGGTGGTCCCTTCAGAGGGCCACCCGACTTCGAAGGCTGGCCACTCCAGCTCACAGAGCGTCCGAAGAGTCCCGGGGTTGACCTTCACCCCATATTCAGCTGCTGCCTTTCTGACCTCCTGAAAATTCTTAAGAAAGCAGTTAAGGGGAGTCGTAGGACAAGAAGCAGACTGACCCACAGTGACGAGTATGATGGAAAACAAGACCGACTTAACAAGCAGGACACAAGACAGACTTAACACTTAACACACCGCTGTAATCTACCCCCTGTAGACTACCCAGTGGCAGCAGGTGACGTCTCACCGGCTGGCCTGGCTGAGGGATTTGAGCCGCATCCAGCGACCCTGCAGCCCCCGCTGGATCCAGACTCTCCAGGACAGACCAGGCGGCTCCTCAAACCGAATTGCCAAATTTCTCTTGGAGTGTCTTAGCCAGACTGAGGTGTTTCTCAGAGGCCTTCCCCTGAAATCCTCAGTGTGGCCAGCTCCGCTCAATCTCGCTGGGGCCTCCAAATGAAGTGGGACACTTCATCCAGAGAGAAACTCAGCACCCAGACAATGTGTTTAGGAGAGGAGCCTTTATTTCCGGCTGGCCGGGGCCGCCTCCAGCAGTATAGAGAGAAGGGACCCCGGCTTCCCGCGGTGGATTTTTTACAGGGAATTTTAGCAGGGTCAGCATGATAAAGCAACTTTTCTTTGTGTTCAGATATCAGATTAGTTGATTAAAACAAAGCATTAATTCTCTTGTGCCAGAGAGGGTGAGGGGCAGCTTCAATTGTCCACATCCAGCAGAACAAGCAAGCAACATTACAGAAGCTAATGTTTGCGATTAGCATCCGCGTTGAGGGGGTCTGGGCTGATCTTTACTAGAGGTGGGTTTTGCCATCTCCATGGTGGCGTGACAGGCCAGGCCCGGATGCATATCCGGGGTGTTGTTTTAAGCAGGTTGTGTGGGCCTTAGGAACTTCCACCAGTGTTACCATGTTTAAAAATCTCCAGTACACCGCAAGGAAGCGGAACTCCAGCAACAACCCACAAGGCAAAGAAGTGAAAAGTGCCCGTGAATCCGAGTATGCAACAGAACCGCGGGCCCCGAAAGCCTGAAAGAACAGCCACCTTGGCAGCCAATGAAAACCCCCTAGGACTGGCTTGGCACAACCGGCTGCAGGAAATAAATGCCAGAAAACAGCCTCTAAGTCCCGCGGCCTGGTGAAGCCAGCGCAGGCCGCGGCCTGCCCCAGGGGCCAGGGCGGTTCTCCCGGGGCGAGCAGAGCACGCGGCTGCCTCGGGGCGGGCGGAGCGCGAGGCCGGCGCGGGGCGATGGCGTCACCCGCCCGCGCCGCCGCTGGGTTTCCCTGGCGACCGGCGTCCTCCGGGCGGCGGCGGGGCGATGCTGGCGAGGCGGCCCCGCGACCCCCTCCAGGCGGTGCAGCGCCGCAGCCGGGAGCTGAAGCAGCAGGTATGGCCGGGCGGGGGGTCCTGGGCAGGGCGAGAGGGGGGCGCAGGGCGCTCCGAGCGCTGCTCCCCGAAACCCACCCCCAGGAGCGAACCCGACTCCCACCCTGCTGCTCCCAACCGAGCTCCCACCCCCAGGCCAGACCTCCCGGAAGTCGCGACCAGACTCACAGCTGCGTGTCCTGCCCCGACCACGCGCTCAGCCTAGCTCGTCTCCAGACCTAGCTCCCAGCAACGCCCCATTGCCACCCCGACCCTGCGCCCAGCCCTCCCTCCCCCTTGGAGACGTGCCCCGGGGCAGCCGCCTGTTGTGCGCAGCAGGTGGCAGGGAGTGGTCTCAGCTGGTCAGCGGAGCGTCGAGGGCCGACGGATGAGGCCGGTGAACAGGAGACAGGGTCACGTCGAAGATGAGCAAAGAATTGCCAAGGGAATAAGATATCGCAACGGCTTTTAAAACCGCAGTCCTCATCGAGGGCTGGGCAATGTGCGATGAAGCGGTCACTTACATCCTCTTTCCCAGTGTCTGAAGCGCAGCATTTCTGGAAAGCAGTGTGACAAGATGTAGCAAATAGTCAGGTTCCTTGGCTTGCTGATTCCGTTGCTAGAAATCTACCATTTGTAAAACCTTGAAAAATTGAGACAGAGACTCATGTATAAAAGTGTTCCTCACGGTATTAATTATAATAGGAAAAAAACTGATGCAATGTCAATGATCAGAAATGGGGGAATGGCTAAATAACGTATGATGGGATAGAATACTGTGATAAAATTTCGATAATAAAGGTTTTAATCTTTTGGGGAACTTTGGATAAATGTCAAGTTAGAAAAACAATTTAAAACTGAATATATAGTATTTCCATAAAAATTCTTTCTATATATAATAATATGCATAGAAAAAAAAGGAAACATGCCAAAATGGTATCTCTGTGGTAGAATGCTATTTACTTTTTGCTATTTTAAAATTTCTGAACACCAAAGATATATTACTTCAAAAAAATGAGAAAAAGAAAAGTGGTAATTAATGGATTGTTCATTTACTTTCTGAAATTATTATTTCACTTTATTGCTTTTCCTTTCATTTATTTGATCCACTAGCAAGTATTGTTTTTGCTAAATAAAATTATTTTATAATCTTTGACAAGCCAGGGATTGCTTTTATTTTACCCAATTTTGGACTCTTGCTTTAAAAGTACAAAAGATTTGGGGGATAATTATTTCTTAAGTAACTACGTATTTGAATTATAGTTGCACAACAAAAGCAAAATACTCTTCAGTTAGAAACTAAAATAAAACTTGACTGGGCATTGACTTATGCTGAGCTCTAGCTAAATACTTTTTTTTTTTTTTTTTTTAGAATGTACGGGGTTGTTGAACCCCGGACCTCATGCATGTAAAGCAGGCACTCAACCACTGAGCCACATCCGCCCTGCTTGGCTAGACTCTTAATATGGTTCTGTACCTAATTTTTGTTGCTACGGTTTGTTTTTAGGCGGTACCAGGGATTGAACCTGGGACCTGGTACATGGAAAGCAGATGCTCAACCACTTTAGCTACATCTGCTTCCCCCTAATTTTAAACTTAGTGGGACATTAGGAGAACCTGAAAAAGATTCAGATAAAACAAAAATGAAACTAAACAATTACAGCCTGGAGAATTGGCTCAGGAGCACTTTGATACCTTGGAAGTATCTCTTTTACAATGTTAGCTAGTTCTTACCTGTCCTTATGGAGGACATCTGAAGCAAAAAAAGGAACAGATTTCCAACTCTTTGTCCATGAGTCAAGTGAAAAAGAACTCACCTGTGTCATGTTTGTCATGACTGGCTCTAACCTTGGGTGTGTGCATTTTGTAAATAACACTCGGATGTCAAAATAGCTAGAGTAGAATAGAAGCTTTTTATTGTGGTAATGTATATGTATAAAATAGTTTCTCATCTTAACTATTTTTTTAAAAGATTTATTCCCCCGGGGGAATTGTTGTCTTCCAATCCATGAGCATAGTAAGTCTTGCCATTTATTTAGGTCTTCTTTCCTTTCTTTCAGCAGTGTTTTATAATTTTCAGTGTTTGTCTTATACCTCCTTTGTTGAATGTATTTCTAGAATTTTATTCTTTTAGATGCTATTGTAAATGGAATTGTTTTCTTGATTTCCTTTTGAATTGTTCATTGTTGGTGTATAGAAACACAACTGATTTTTCTGTGTTAATCTTGTACACTGTAACTTTCCTGAATTCTCTTATTAGCTCTAATAGTTTTCTTGTGGATTCTTTTGTATTTTCTATATTTAGGATCATGCAATCTGCAAATAGAGTTTTTACTTCTTCCCTTCCAATTTGAATGACTTTTTTTTCCTTGCCTAATTGCTCTGGCTAGAACCTGCAGTACAAGATTAGACTGCAGTGGTGAAAATGGACATCTTTGTCTTGTTCCTGATCTTTGGAGGAAAGCTTTCTGTCATTCACCATTGAGTATCATGGGCTTTTCATAAATGTCCTGTATCATGTTGAGGAAGTTCCCTTGTATTTCTAGCTTTCTGAGCATTTTTATCATGAAAGAGTGTTGGATTTAGTCAAATGCTTTTTTGTGTCAATGGAGATGATTTTTGTTTTGCTTTTTTTGCCTTTGTTCTGTTAATGTCGTTTATTACATTGTTTGACTTCCTTTTAAAAAAAAAAACAATTTATTGAAGTATATCATTCATACATGAACATACTTAAACTATAAGTGTTCAGTAAACATCGTGATCTTACAAAACAAACATGCATAACATCCTACAGGGCTCCCACACATCACCCCCCCCCCCACATAAACACCCTGCATTGTTGTCAAACATTTGTTAACAATCATGAAAGAGCATCATCGAAGTATTACTACTAATTATAATCCGTATCTTCCTCCACTATACATTTTTTAAGGATTTATTTATTTATTTATTTACTTTTATCCATTTTTACCCCCCACCCCCACCCTGTTTTTTCTGTTTTTGTGTCCATTCGCTGGGCAACTGTCTGTGTCCATTTCCTGCCCTCTTCTCATCCTTCTCCTCCTGTCTTCACTGGGATTCGATCCTGGGAAACTCCAATGTGGGAGAGAGGCGTCCTACTGCCTGTGCCACCTCAGTTCCTGGTTTTTCGGTGCGTCTTATTTTGGCACCGAGCTTATTTGGCTCTCCCTTGTGTCACTCTCCTGTTACATCGTCATCTTGCTGCGTGGCTCGCGGGGCCTTGCGGCGCACCTGCGGATGGGGCCTGGCAACACACCTGGTGGCCCAGGTGCCTTCTTTTTTATTTTTTAAAGATTTATTTATTTACTTTATCCATTTTAAACCCCCCCCTTCCCCATTTGCTGTTTTGTGTCCATTCGCTGGGCAATTCTCTGTGTCTGTTTCCTGCCATCTCCTCCCATCCTTCTCCTCCAGTCTTCACCAGGATTCGATCCTGGAGACCTCCGATGTAGGAGAGAGGTGTTGTGCCACCTGCGCCATCTCGGTTCCTGGTTTTCAGAGCTTTCAGAGCATCTCGTCTTGTCTCTCTCCTGTTACGTCATCATCTTGCCGTATGGCGGCTCACCGGCACACAGAGCCTGGCAGCCCATGCGCCTTCTATATATATATAATTTTTTTTTTTTTTTTTTTTAATTTACCAGGGATCGAACCCAGGTCCCTCCATATGGCAGACGGACACCCAACCATTTGAGCCACATCCGCCCCCCCCACATGCCTTCTATATTTTTCTTTTTTTAATACTGGGAAGTCCCAGGGGTCGAACCCAGGTCCCTCCATATGGGATACCACCCGAGCCACATCCGCCCCCTGCTATATCTCTTAAGGTCGACCAAAGATACCCAAAGTCACAGTCTCTTTCCACGCAGGATGGTCATATCAGGCTTAGTTTATCTCCAGCATTCCAAAAACCAGACCTAGGGAGAAAAACTAGGTCTGGGGACACATGCATGGTTTCTAATATAGCGAATGTTTAGCCTACCCTGATTATCACAGAATCAGGACAGCGAGAATATTTGCATTATTTGACTTTCTTATCTTGAACCACCCTTGCATACCTGAGATAATTCCCACTTAATCATGGTGAATACTTTTTTTAATATGATGTTTGATAGTATTTTGTTGAGGATTTTTATGTCTATGTTCATAGGGAAATTGGACTATAGGTTTCTTTTCTTATGATGTCTTTATCTCACTTTGGCACCAGGGTAATGCTGGCCCCATAAAAAGAATTGGGAAATGTTCCTAACTCTTTATTTATTTATTTATTTTTTGGAAGAGTTGCAGAAGGATTGGTGTTAATTCTTCTTGGAACATTTGGTAAAATTCACCAGTGAAGCCACCTGGTCTTAGACTTTGCTTTGCTGGGAGGTTTTTGATTAATGATTCAATCTCTTACTTGTTATAAGTGTTGAAATACTGTATTTCTTTTTAAGTCCATTTAGGTAATTTGTGTGTTTCTAGGAATTTGTTTATTTCATCTAAATTATTTCATTTATTGGTGTACAATTGTTTATGGTATTCTCTTATGTTCCTTTTTATTTCTATAATATCAGTAGTAATGTCCCTGCTTTCATTTTTTCATTTTTCATTATTTGCATTGCTTGCATTGTCTCTCCTTTTTTTTTTTTTTTGGTCAGTGTAGCTAAAGGTTTGTCAGTTTTATTGGTCTTTTCAAAGAACCAACTTTTGGTTTTTGTCAATTCTCCCTATTGTTTTTTTTAATTCTCTATTTCTCTGCTCTCATCTTGATTGTTTTCTTCCTTCTACTCGCTTTGGGTTTAGTTTGCTTTTTTCTTTCTAGTTCCTGAAGACGTGAAGTTAGTTAATTGATTTGACATCTTTCTTCTTTTTTATTGTAGCCCTTAACTGCTATAAGTTTACCTCTGAGCACCTTCTTCATTGCATCCCATAACTTTTGGTAGGTTGTGTTTTTGTTTTCATTCTCTGCTAAGAATTTTCTAATTTCCCTTGTCATTTCTTTGACCCATTGGTTTCCCTTCTGTGATTGATTTCTAGCTTCATACCATTGTGGTTGGAGAAGATGCTTTGTATGACTTCAATATTTTTAAAATTCATTGAGACTTGTCTTGTGACCCAACATATGGTCTATCCTGGAACTGAATCGTGCACTTGAGAATATGTATTCTGCTGCTGTTTGATGGAGTGTTCTATATATGTCTGTTAGGACTAGTTGGTTTATAGTATTGTTCAAGTCCTCTATTTTCTTTTGGATCTTCTATTTGGATATTCTAGCCATTATTGAAACTGGAGTATTGAAATCTTCTACTATTATTGTAGAACTATCTGTTTCTCTCTTCAGTTCTGTCAATATTTGCCTCATATTTTGGGGACCTGTTGCTAGGTGCATATTTGTTTATAATTGTTACATATTCTTGATGAATTGCCTCTTTTATCAATATATGATTCCTTCTTTGTGCCTTGAAACAGATTTGGACTTAATGTGTATTTTTGTATGTTACTAGTGTAGCCACCCTAGCCTTCTTTTTGTTACTATTTGCATGGAATATTTTTTTTCCATCCTTTCACTTTCAACTTATTCATGTTTTTGGATCTAAGGTGAATCTCGTATAGACAGCTTATTTTTGTATCTTGGCTTTTTTCCCCCCGTCATTTGTTTTTATTATAGCATGTTTGCTTAATTTACAGCAAGCAGAAAATAAGCTGGGTCTTGTTTTGATGTTTTAAAGGCTGTACACAATATTTACTAAAAAGAACATATAAAAATACCTTTTTAGAAGCTTCTCTAAGAAAGGAAAGATGAAGTTTAACCCCATAACTCTCCTCTTGCCAGAACTACAAAGTACTGCTACAGTTTTAAATAGACATTTTGTTGTTTAAACTATACATCCAGGAAAATCTAAAAAAAAATTAAAGAAATGTGCATACCAATGATTACATAGCAGATCATGAACATTAACTGCAAACAATAAAGAAATGAAAGTTAGAAATATTATGAAATGTACAAAAGTGCTAGAATCAAGCCTTTAAACACAGTCCACAAACAGTATTTAAAAACCATCTTTTGTTCTTTACCAGCAAGCCTAGTAAATGAAAAAATGAAAAAAGTAATCCTCTAAAAGGAATAATTTTCCCACAATATTTCCAACTTATATCTGCAAGAGAGCGGTCTGACTTTAGAGATGTTGGCTTTTATTCTGAAATGAGATTGGACATGTCATCTAGTTACCTTTATTGCCCCCCAAACCGTCTTTCAGAGAAATAACAGAAATGATGAATGGTTAAAGGTATCATTTCCTCATTTTCAGCTAAGTGTTGCCAAGTACAATAATGTACTCATTACCAATTAGTACACTGATAATCAATCAAAAGCTCAAGAGATATGACTTGCTTAAAATTGACTAATCCTTTCCCCCAAATTATTTAAAATTTCATGACACCATTAACATTAAACAAACTAGACACAAGAGTGGCTTCTCAATAGCATATCGTTTTTTTTTTTCTAGGCGGTACCAGGAACTGAACGTAGGACCTTATCCTTGGGAAGCAAGCACTCAACCACTGAGCTATACCTGCTCCCCTCAGCAGTGTATCGTTTTAATTATAACCATTGCCTGGTATAGGGAAAACTTTTTTTTTTTTTAAGCATCATTGCAACATTGTTTTCCTCAAATTTAAGTAAACCAAACTGAGTAAATGAATGATACATGCCTAAAAATATAATGGTTGGAGCTATTAGTAGCCATTTAGGACTAGTCCAAGACCTTGCTCTGAATTTTCACCTAGACCTATACTGTGATCTTGACCTAGATTTGGATCTAGGTTGTTCTTTTTCCCCTGATATCTTTTCACATCTGGAGCCAGACTTATAATGTGTTTTGGATCTATTCCAAAGGTGTCTCTAGTTTTGGATGAGATGCAGACCTAGAACGTGACTTAGCCTTCATTTCTTTCTTGGCCTGGGACTGGACCATGATTTTGAATTGGACTTAGATCTTGAAAAAGATCAGTTTTGGTGTTTGACCCTATTGTTGGAATGGCTTCTGCTACACCGTGGTCTTCCAGTTGGTCTACTCTTTCTAGGACTATAAGATCCTCTATGGTTATAATCAAAAGACCGACTTCTTGATCTCCTCTTCTCATAACTTTGGCTTCTAGAACGTCTATATCTGTTATAATCGTCATAGCGTGAAGAACTGTATACATACAGGAAAGCCCCTTCTTGGCTTTCATCTGCTTTGGTGTCTTCTGATGCCCCCATGCAAAGTGTATTTCAATTTGACATCCACAAATACATTTTCTTTTCTATAATGCATCTTTGACATCATGAACAGCCTCAAACTGAACATAAGCAAATCCTCTTGGGTGATGAGTGTAGAAATCAAGTAGAACATACACATCAACCAAAGGACTGTAGTGGCCAAATTTGTGACATAAATCTTCAGACCTGGTGTCGTTGGTCACATTTCTCACGACAGAGACATGTTGGGGGAGCACAGATGGTGGGACATGGTGGTGGCACAGAGTCTTGGCCAAGGAACCAATGGGCTTGGCAAACCACCTGTGACTCAGACACACAGCCAAAAGGCTCTGCTATGACAATTGCCTTGTATCTTGGCTTTTTAATCCATTCTGTCAGTCTCTGCCTTTTGATTGGAGAGTTTTATCTATTCACATTTAAAGTAACTACTGGTAATGCAGGACTTACTTCAGTCATTTTGCTATTCGTTATTTTATGTCTTATACTTTTTTTGTTCCTTATTTCCTCCATTCCTGCGTTCTTTTGTATTTAGGTGATCTTTTTTTAGTGAACCATTTTGACTCCCTTCACATTTCCTTTTCTGCATATATTTTTAGATATTTTCTTTATAGTTACTATTGGGGTTACATTTTAGATCGTAAATCTCTCAAATCTAGTTTGAATTGATACAAACTTAACCTCAATATCTCTACTCCTATACCCCTCTGCCCCTCCCTTTTTGCTGTTCTTGTCACATCTTTATATGTTTTTTTGTCCAGTAATATAGATTTATGATTATTTTGTGCATTTGTGTTTTAGATCATGTAAGAAATAAAAAGCAGAGT
This sequence comes from Tolypeutes matacus, assembly GCA_026826555.1. NCBI lineage: Eukaryota > Metazoa > Chordata > Mammalia > Cingulata > Chlamyphoridae > Tolypeutes > Tolypeutes matacus. Next base: position 226,694 of record JAKSZT010054233.1, on the reverse strand, counting down.
TACAAATAATAATAAAATAATACTGGCACTTATATTTCCCCATGTAAACTTTTTGTGGATCTTAATTTCTTCATGTGGCTTAAAGTTACTGTCTGGTGTCCTATTCTTTCATCCTGAAAGACTCTGTTTAGCATTTCTTGTAGGGCAGGTCTAGTAGTAATGAACTTCTTCAGTTTTTATCTTGAATTGACTTTTGAAAGACAGTGTTGCTGGATATAGAATTCTTGCTTGACAGTTTTTTCAGCACTTTGAATATGTCATGCTGCTGCCTTCTGCTCTCCATGGTTTCTGATGAGAAATCAGTGCTTCCCCTTTTTGGAGAGCCCTTGTACATGATACATCACTCCTTTCTTGCTGCTCTTAGGATTCTCTCTGTCTTTCATTCAACAATTTGACTATAACATGTCTTGGTATGACTCTCTTTAAGTTTTTCCTACTTGGAGTTCATTGAGCTTCTTGGATGTGTATATTCATGTTTTTCATCAAGTTTGGGACATTTTTGCCTTTATTTCTTTATATATTCTTTCTGCCACTTTCTCTTTCTCATATCCTTCTGTGATTCCCATAATGGGTGTGTTATTACACTTCATGTTGTCCCCCATGTCCCTTAGGTTCTGTTCACTTTTCTTCATTCTTTGTTCTTTCTGCTCCTCAGACTGGATAATTTCAATTGTTCTATTTTCATTTTCACTAATTATTTCTTCTCTCTGTTGAGATCTGCTATTAAACCCCTCTAGTGTACTTTAGTGTACTTTCTTTCCTTCTTCCTTTTTTTTTTTTTTTTAAGATTTATTTATTTACTTTATCCATTTTAAACCCCCCCTTCCCCGTTTGCTGTTTTGTGTCCATTCGCTGGGCAATTCTCTGTGTTTGTTTCCTGCCATCTCTTCTCATCCTCCTCCTCCAGTCTTCACCAAGATTCGATCCTGGAGACCTCCAATGTAGGAGAGAGGTGTTCTGTCACCTGCGCCACCTTGGTTCCTGGTTTTCAGAGCTTTCGGAGCATCTCGTCTTGTCTCTCTCCTGCGTCTCTCTCCTGTTACGTCATCATCTTGCTGCATGGCTCCCGGGGCCTGGCGGCTCACCAGCACACAGAGCCTGGCAGCCCATGCACCTTCTATATATATATTTTTTATTTTACCGGGAGGTCCTGGGGATCGAACCCAGGTCCCTCCATATGGCAGACGGACGCCCAACCATTTGAGCCACATCCGCCCCCTTTAGTGTACTTTCTACATTAGTTTTGTACTTTTCAGCTCCAGAATTTCTGTTTGGTTCTTTTTAAAAATGTCTATCCATTATTGAAATTCTCATTTTGTTTATGTGTTGTTTTCCTGACTTCCTTTAATTTTTCTCCATGTTTTCCTTTAGCTCATTGAACAAATTTAGGACAGTTGTCTGGGTGTCTTTGATTAGTAGTTCTAATATCTGGGATTCCTCAGGGATGTTTTCTGTTGCTTTATTTTGTTCCTTTGAATGATCTATCCTTTTTTATTTCTTTGCATGCTTTGTAATTTTTGTTGTTGAAAACTGGGCATTTGAATATTATAATGTTGTAACTCTAATAATAAGATTCTCTCTCCTCCCCAGAGGTTGCTGTTTTTTTCCAAACTATTTTTTCAAAGACTGTATTCTTTGCCATATGTGATCACTGAAGTCTCAGTTCCTTTATTTTATATTCAACTAGTGTTTTGACAGAGATTTTCTTCAATGCCAGGATATCAGGGATAATTTAAAAAAAACCACACATACACAAAAACAAAATTTCCTCTCACAGTTTTGCAAATTGGGACTCTCCTTCAACACTTAGCCTAGATTGTACTGAGCCTATAGATTAGCCCAAAGTGAACAATTAAGGTCTTCTCAGGTTGTTTCTGAGCATGGGTCCTGCCCTGGGCATGCCATGGCTTTCACAAGTCCCCAGGATGTGAAATGCTCCTGAATGTGCTAATTTCCTCAGGAAACCCTCTCCCCAGCTTTTCTTCCCACACCCCAGCACAATTTTGTAGATCTCAACTACAATCTTTCACCCCAGGCTGTTGCAGTTTGTTGCTTTAGAGTGTGCCTGCCAATTCTCTGCCCTGAGTGAGTGTGGAGTTAGGTGGAACAGAGACAGTTGCCAAGGGCCAGTACTTTAAGTATCAGCAGACGGGTTGAAACAAACATACATATGCATTAAATTTGTGTGTAGGATGTGCTGTGCTCCCTCCATAACCAGAGACCAGGGACCTGCAGCGGGAACCTGGGGCTGCCTTGCTTTAGACTGTTGCTGAGTTTTGGAATGGCTGTGGACAGGGCGAGAAAGAACCCCATGCAGCTCTCCTACCGTCTTTAGATGACGTTTCTCTTAGTACAGTGTTCACTTGGTGGCTGTAACCCTTTGTGTGTTTTCCAGAGTTCCAAGAAAGTTGTTTTTAATAGTTTCTTTTTGTTTTTTTGTGTGTGTGCGTGTGGTTTTTGGGGGGTAGAGGTGGGGAATGTACATTTGGAGCTTTCAACTCTGCCATCTTGCTGATGTCCCCCTAGTGAAACTTTATTTCTCTTTTTTTCATCCACTGTGATATCCATATCATCTATAGGAAACAAACCAAAAGAAGAATATGGCTCTTTTGTGGGTACGTTTGCAAGGTTACCTGCTGTGTTTAGAAAAGTCAGGATATGGGGTGAGGATAAACAAAGCTGTGGTCAGATAATACAATGAGCCCTCGTTAACAGTAAGAAAAAATATCCTGAGATACACACAACACTGTGGAAGTGCCTCCAAGACATGCTGGGTGACAGGCCACTCAACAGAGTTCATATAGTCTGGTTCCATTTATATAAAGTTCAGGAGCAGGCAAAACAAGTTTGTCCCTGGGGGGATGGGGTATAGGATTTACCAGAAGGGACATGGAGGAACTTTCTGGGGTGATGACAGTTTCCTCTATCTCATTAGGGGTTTGGGTTGCATGGGTGTATGCATTTGTAAAAACTCAGCAAATGTACACTTAAGATTTTTTTCATTTCATCATATGTAATTTTATGTCAAATATTAAACTCTAGCTAGTGAAACCCGTGGTGCCCTGATGACTGCAGTTTGCTTTGAAACGCATACAGTAAGGTTTACTGCTTGATAGGTAGAGGGAGGGAGAAGTACGTAATCAGACATGGATAGTGAAATGTTAATGGTAGGCTCTAGGTGGTGGGGGTGTGGATTTTCACTGTGAAGGCCTTTCAACTTTATTGTATGCTTGAAAGTATTCATTATAAAATATTTGGACTAATTAATTAAAATTTTAATTCCTAAAGTGATATATGGTATTTAAAAATAAGATACTTTAAACTGTCTCTTTTTGTTGTAGGTTGATAGTTTGCTTTCTGAGAGCCAATTGAAAGGAGCTCTAGAAGCCAATAAAAGGCGAGATATTTACCAAAGGTAAAGCATGCTCAATTATTTAAGCTTTCAGGAATGGCACTTACATTTCAATGAGCAGTATTTAAGGCATAGAAATTGTTTATGATATTCTTTCTTACCTTCTTTCTTTTTGGGTTAATACAATTTTCAAAAATACAAAATAATAGTGGGAAATAATCTTGAGGTTACAGTGAATGAAGTTTTCCAAAATGTATCATTTATCTATATCTACTATATCTATCAGGTCTAGTAAAATGATAAGATTAAATAAAGAATTTTAAATGTTAGAAAGAGGGAAGGCAACTTGTGCTTATTTTTTTTTAAAGCAGCTTTATTCAAATATATTCACACACCATACAATCTATCCAAAGGGTACAGTCAATGGCTTTTAGTATAATTACAGTGTTGTGCATTCATTACCACAAAAAATTTTAGAACAATTTCGTTGCTCTAAAAAGAAAAATTGCACACTCCTTAGCAGTCACTCTCAATCCCTCTATCCGTCCCCAGCCCTACAGAACCACCAATCTAATTCCATCTTTATAAATTGATTTATATTTACATTGTATGTAAATGGAATCAACAATATGTTGTACTTTGTGTCTGGTTTCTTTCATTTAGCATAATGTTGGGGTTTTTTTGCCTGATATTAACATCTTGTAACATTAACATACATAATATTTGTTCAGTTTCAAACAGTCTAATACATGTAATATTACCCATATTCATATTTCACATGAGGGTTTACCATGCTATACAGTCCCATGTTACATTTTTTACGTATCCTTCTAGGAATATTCATGACCTTCGACTTTCCCTGTCAACCACTGTCACACCCATATACTAGCTCTGCTAGTTACGAGCACTGTGTTGTGCTTTCGCCTGTTCTAGTCATTTCCCAAGATTAATACACATCCTTTTTACAATCCTGCACAAGCTAACCCTCAGCTTTCCCTCCTCTGCCCTCACTCTAGTTTCTGGTGACCCATAATCTAGTTACTAACTCCATGAGTTTACACAACGTATTTGGTTCATAGTAGCACAGTCATACAGTATTTGTCCTTTTGTGTCTGGCTTGCTTCACTCAACATAATGTCCTCCAGGTTCATCCATGTTGTCATATGCTTTACAACTTCATTTCTTCTTACAGCTGCATAATATTCCATTGTGTGAATAGACCACAGTTTGTTTATCCGTTCATCTGCTGATGGACACCTGGGTTGTTTCCATCGTTTGAAAGTAGGGGTCCGTGGGAGGCAGCAGGGCCAGCCACAGTTTGAGGCTTCCACTTCTCTTTTTCTGCCCCTTTCACAAAGAACTTTCGTCACCTTCCTTTTACAGCTTATTTCATTTCACTCAAATCTGTCAGAAAAAAATTGACTCAAACAGCATAACAAAATAATATGACTTTGGCAGGTTATTGTTTGGTAATAGAACATTTGATTTTTTAAAAAAATCCCTCACCATTAGCTGTAGCCCATTTTCAGTACTTATTTCTCACTTCTCCTCTGGGTATCTAAGACTCAAGCTGAACTATGTAAGCTCTTTAACCGTCTGACAGAATACCTTACAGCTCTGCGCCTGCATGAACAGGCCATGTTCAAAAGGCAGGTGTGCCGTGGGGGAGAGAGGCCAGGCACAGAGCCTGGACTCCGTCTTCCTGCTCTGCAGCTACCTTTCACAGGCCGCTGCACTTCTCAGAACCTCACTGCCTTCGTCTGGCATGAAGTGTTGAGAAGGCTGAGATGAGGGAATGCTGGTAAGCTACCCAGCAGTATGCACGGCACACAGCTTCTAGCTGTCACTACTGTTAGCTCTGCCTCCTTGACCAGGCCCTAGGTTAATGGCATTTTAGAGCTGGAGAAGCATTTTAAAGTCCAGCGCTCTTCCTTATTTTAGAGGTAGGATACTGAAGCCCAGAGTCGTTTCACGAGTCTTAGCCTGGTTACCATATCTGTGTACCTTAGAGCTTTGCTATGAGGATCACCTGACCTAATGGGTAGAAAGCATTTACCTGTGATTAAAAAATACATTTATATATTATTCATACAATAGCTGTATGATTTGATAAAACCTTTCTTCTTCTGACAATTAAAAAAATCAATATTTTTTTTTCTTTTTTTAAATGTAGATGTATCCAATTAAAGCATGCAATTGATGAAAATAAAAATGCTCTTCAAAAATTAAACAAAGTAAGTATTACAGTTAATATTATAAAAAAGTTTTATGCAAATATTTTCATTAAGTGGGGATTAATTAGAGTTAGGAGCAGAAAAGCCCGAGCTGCAAACGTGGAAGAAAAGTTTAGCTTCAAAAAAACAAAAGAATAAAAAAAGAAAAAAAAAAAAAAAAAAAAAAGTTTAGCTTCAATAAACTTATCCACCATCAAGGAATCAAAAAATCCAAGAAAAAGCTTGTTTAATTTTAGCATTGTGTGTTTTATGTGTTAGCATTTAGTGTTGTTTTATTTTATGACGTATGGGAGGGTGCACATGAATTGGCTCTGAGGGCAAGTGGTAAAAAAGCCTTTTGTACCACACAGCAGCTCTAATAACAGTGACTCTGCAGAAATAGGAGGACCTGGACTTTCCTCTTGGCAGTCCCTTCAGGGTTTTTAAAAACGTGAGTCTGAGCTTCAGCCAGGTATCCAGGACTACAGCCCCAGAAACCCTTTAAAGTGGAAGGCACCTGGAGGCCATCTCTTCACCTGCAGAAGAATCCCCTGTAATGCATCGGACACGTGGTCACTGAGCCTCTCTTCTGAAGTTTTCCAGTGACACATTATTCCTTTTTCACAGATGAAATCAAGGCTCATAAAGGTAGAGCAACTTTCCCACTGTCTCACTGCTAGTAAGTGGCAGACCTTGAGATCAGCACCTGTCTTTTGGCTTCAAAGCCAACTTCTGTCTAGAATCAATTCCTTACTGACTATAGAGGTCTGCAATACTTATTAAACAAACAAAACAGAAAACAAGTGGTATAGTTTTAGGGTTTTACTTAGTTTGTACTCCAACTCAATAATCCATTTATTTTATTTTTATTATTATTATTTTACTATTATTATTATTACTATTTTTTTAGGAGGCACCAGGAATTGAACCTGGGACCTCGCACATGAGAAACAAGTACTCAACCACTGAGCTACACCCACTCCCTCTACATTTCTTTTATTTATTTATTTTTTATTTATTTATTTTTTTCCAGACTTTAATTGATATCATTTATTTTAATTTTAATTTAATTTTATTTTTTTTACCGGGAGGTACCGGGGATCGAACCCCGGTCTCTCCACATGGTAGACGGACGCTGAACCTCTTTTTTTTTTTTTTTTTTTTCCGCAGTATTTTATTTATTTTATGAATGGATTTTTGCAATATTAATGGAATTTGATCTAAGAGAAGTTCAACTTACATTAAAAAAAAAAAATCTCAATACCAGTTATTAATAAGAGAGATAGTCAAAATAATTATAATTAAAATTCTTATGCCAAAAACATAAATAAATGCTCGGTGTTAATATGTCTACATAAATTCAGTTTTTGGTGTAAAGTTCTTTGGCTGCAAGAAAGAACATCTGGTTTACTTCACTAATAGGAATATCTCTTAAGGCTGGAATAGCTTCTTCTTGGTATTTCTTCTGCTGTTGATTTTTAGCATAGTTATCTGTGATTGTATGAATGGAGTTGAGTGGCGAGGTACTCATCATGTTAACTCCAAATAAGAGCACATAACCAATCACTACAGTAATAAGGAGGTAGACAGGTAACGCGACTGCCCAGTACTTTTGAGGCCAATAGGTTAAGCCTAAGGAGTTTAGCCAAGATTCGGGAATAAAAGCCCACACGAGATAGAGTATGAAGCCAAATTGGGAGCTTAAGAATAGTACAAAGCCATAAATCGCTCTTTCTGGCAATGGCGACGGCGAATTTTCTACCATTTTCCCTGTAGCTTAAGACGATCCCTCCCGTCAACTGGGCCACCTCAGCGCAAGGGCCGACCGGGGAGCTGCAGGGGGCGAGAAAGGGAAAATAAAGAGGACGGCGCAGGTGCGTCAGCGCCCCCCGCCCGGCGCAGGCACCTCTTGAGCCACATCCCCTTTTAAATCTTACTTCTTTCCCTAAGGAAGGTGTGTCTCATTTTGATATTTGCTTTGACTTATAGCCCTTTATTGGAGTTTTTCTTGTTGTTTTAAAATAAATATAATGGGAAACTGAAATTGATTTTTCAGTGAAATAGATTTATATTTTCTCATAGGCTGATGAACCTGCACCAGTTGGGAATTATAATCAGAAAAAAGATGAGGAGCACAACCTTTTGGATAAACTTACCCACCAGCTGCAGGAACTTGCTGTGGCCATCAGTAGAGAAAATATAACTGAGTATGCCTCTTTCTTTCCTTTCCTTCATATATTATATCACCAATAATTTTAAATGTTTGACTCCGAATAAAGACATATAGCAGTATAGATATAAACATGCGAAAGTAGTATAATCAATCAACTTTTCCTTATCATGTATAAGAAAATATGTTAAGTCCCATGAGAGATATAAAGAAGTATAAGTCATGGTCCTGTATAAACCATTTGTGGAAACAAAACAGATCTGAAAAGCTAAATAAACAAATACTAGAAAATAAGTATGACAACCTTTAATTGTTAGTGTTGATGTGTGAAAGGAAAATTATTTGCAGTGTACTTGCTACCCTTTCATAAATATTCTAAAACATTCTGAGGCAGAATGCATTGTTTTTCTGTTGGAGTGGATGTTAATAATAGCTTTTGAAAATTGGAAAGAAGAATTGAAGCTATAAACAGACCTAATTTGTGGGAATTAAAAGAAAAACCCCCAACTGTTCAGACTCTTTAAATGCTGTTCCAAATCTTTACAGTGTACCCTAGGAAAAATGCTGAAGGATGTGCATGCAAGGATTCTAGAATTTCCACTGATTTCCAGTACTGAGAATGACAGAGTAGCTGGTATTGGACTTACACACACACCCCCGCCCCCCGTAAACAACTATAAAATCTGGACAAAATATACAAAACAGCTGTTTGAATGCCTTGCACATAAACAAAAGCATGGCTGATATCTCTGATAGAGGGAAGACCCGGGACATAGGCCTTAAGTTAACACAGTCTTCTTTTTCCCTAGGGATAGTTTGTGGGCTGTGGTCTAAGAAGGAGGATCCCAATCAGGGGTCCGTAGTCTCACTGGACTTAGGAGGAAAAGATCAAAGTTTGGAGCTGCTAAGGCCACTGGGAGTTGTGGGTTAAGGTGCCAGAGAGATCCAGGTTGCACAGAGCATAACTCCAGAAGACTTGGCAGAAAGCAAGATTCTGGAGGTTGCATACTTCTAGGAAAACATTAGAATTTGTACCCAGCTAGAATAGAGAGACCTTGGTGAATGCTTCAGGTCTTTGTGGAAATCACGGAAGGTCCATACTGTAGGAGTAAGGACCACATGCTAAGATTAAGGACCACGGCCTAGGAATAAGGACAAAACTGAAGTAGATCTTCCCCAACAAAGCCTAAAACCAGTCATTGACAGGAGCAAGGTAATTTAACTGTGTAATGGAACAAAACTCAACACTCTTTAGAGGAAGATACCATAATCCAAAGTCTCTACAATGTGTAATCCACAATTCCAGCATACAATTAAAACAATATTACTAGAAATACAAAAGGCACATGTATTAGTTAGCCAAAGGGGTATTAATGAAAAGTAAAGTTATGTATTTTGGGTAGAAGCTTACAGTCACAAGACCCTAAAGAGTCTAACTCAAGGTGTAGCATAAGAGGTACAAAAATATACCTAAAGCAAACTATGGACTATGGTTGGGGAAGGATAGAGGAAGTGAGAGGTGAGTACTAACGGGTAGGAGGATTTTCTTTTTGGAGTAATGAAAATGTTCTAAAATTGATCATGGTGATGAATGCACAACTTTTTGATTATACTATAAGCCATTAATTGTACACTTTGAAAAAAAATCATCAATATATTTTAAGATAGTAGAGATATCACTACTATATGTCATATTTGCATGAATATTATGATTATGGATATTTAAAACCTGCACTTATTAACATTATATTCTAAAATTGTCTTAATATTAAAACAATACAAATGAAAAAAATATTTTAAAGAATTTATAGGAAAAGATGGACAGATTGGGTGAATAGAGAGGAATCTTAAGCAGAGAAATAGAAAGTATAAAAGACAAGAATGGCAATTTTGGAGCTAAAAAATACAGTGTGTGGAAAGAAATAAAAAGTATTTTGGATAGCTTTACAGAAGACTGGATATAAAAAGAAGAAGCATAAAAGTGTCTTTAAAAGGCAGTTGATTGTGTAAAGCAAATATATGTATATATATTTGTGAACTTAAAAATATGTAGAAATGAAATATATGACAGCAACAACATGGCAGTAGGATAAAGGACTGACATAGGTAAATGGATTAATATCTAAAAATGATGAAAATATCTAAAAATGACTCAGCTAATTAAAAAAAAAAGGCAAGAAAGGAGAAGCAAAGAAATGAAAAACAGATATGGCAAATAGAAAATAAATAGTAAGATAGTTTGAATGCAGCCATATGGATAATTACATTAAATATAAATGGAATAATGTTCCAATTAAAAGAAAGAGACTGTTTAAAAACCCAACTGTATACTGTTTATAAGAGATACACTTTAAGTATAAAATCATAGATAGGTTGAAAATAAGAGTGGAAAATTATATTCTGTGCAAATCCTAACTAGAACAAAGGTGATGCTGATACAGTTATAGTAATATTAGACAAAGTAGACTTTAAGGCAAGAAGTAATGTAATAGATAAAGAAGGGCATTTCATAATGATAAAAAGGGTCAATTTAATGGGAAAAAATAATAATCCTAAGTGTGTGTATACCCAATAACATAGGTTCAAAATGCATAAAGCAAAAGTCACCAGAATTAAAGGAGAGCCAAGTAAATCTACAATCATAAGTGGCTTAAGTGATGAATTATTCCAAAATTTAAGAAAGAAATAATGCTAATATTGCCAATAATACCAATATTATTTCTAGAGAATAAAAAGAGAGGATACTCGTAGCTCATTGAATGAGTTTAAGATAACTTTGATATCAAAACTTGGCAAGAGCATTATAAGAGAAGAAAATTTTAAGGAAAGAAAAATTTGTTCATGAACAAATGCACATACCTGGCCCTCATGAGCAAATGAACAAACCCAACATAAAATACTAGCAAATAAAATTTATCAGCGTATCTAAAGGGCAATAGGTCATGGTCAAGTAGGATTTATTCCAAAATGCAAGGTTGATCTAACATTCAAAAAAATCAGTTTCTGAAATTCACTACATTAACATAAAGGAAGGTGAAAAGCCATAAACAGTCATGGTGAGGCCTTATTATCATTGGCAACTTTTTAGAATAAAAATACCTCCTAAAAAAAGGGAGGGGAACATTGAAAGCAATATGGCATATTTTATATATCTTTATTCTTATGATGTGAAGATTGTTTTGTGTGTGAAGTCCTTGTTCGCTCAGTGGGGTTGGAGTGTCCTGGCACTATTTTAAACAGTGTGAAACCTGTGCTCCTCTGTGCTGCAGAGAATAGCTTATGTCTGGCTAGTTTTATCATTAGCAATGTCCATTTGCAGTAGTCTTAAGTATTCTTATCCCCATTTTAAAGGTAAGCTCCTCTAGCATCAGCTCTAGGAGGGCAAGGAATTTTATTTTAGTCATTGTCATATCCAAGCACATGGTACCAGGCACACAGTAGGTGTCCAGTACACATTCAATGACTTTGCTGAGCATTCAATGAATAACTGAAGCTCAGAGTGCTTTGGTGACTTTCCCAAACTAGAATGATCCTGGCTTCTCTCCCTTGCTCGCCTCTCCTTTCATCCCCTTAATATCATTCCAGAACACCTTGCTCTTCAGCCTAATGCCGTGTTCTTGGTCCATGCTGTTGCCATTTCTCACTTTTAGCACCATCCCTGCCTCTAGACTTTCTTCTTCCAGTCAGTTCTCCACCGCATACCCTAGTCATCTTTCTAGAGTGCACACCTGATCGTCCCCTTACTTCATTTCTAGGCACGGCCTCAAAGATAAGCCCACCTGGGCTGCGTTCTCCCCACCCTTTCTAGGCTTAGCTCTTGGGTACAAGTCTCCGGGCCTCACGTGCTGTGAATGCTCTACCATACCACACGCGCTCCCTTCCCCACTCTCGGCCCCTCGAGCCACGTATTCTTAGCCAGAGTGGACCATTAGTTTTATTTCCTGCTGATTTCCTTTATTAACCAGCTCCAAATTTGGGACAGTTCTACTGGTAGATGTTCTCCTCATACTTGGTCTGTTCCTGTGTGTTATTTCAAATGATCCTAGTCATAAAATTATTTTGTGTAGAATTGAGACACTTACTGAAAGAGAGGAAGATGACAGTTCTGCTGAAGAAGAAGATGATGATGATGATGAAAAAGAAAGTGAAGAAAGTGATGGGGAGGAAGAAGAAACAGAAGAAGAAGAAGAAGAAGAGAAACAGGAAAATAAATCCCCCAAGCAGGCAACAAGTCAAGAATATCTTGCCATTGGAGACTTTACTGCTCAGCAAGCTGGGGATCTTACATTCAAGGTAAGTAGAGGCAAGCCTGGAGCCTAAAGAATGAGCAAACTCTCTCTGTGTACCTATAGTACATATTCCTGGCATTAATTTTTTTAAGATTCAATCTGTTGAAATGAAATAAATAATAATTGGGATTTTCAGGCAGTAGTAATATGAGATTCTTTGATTAAAATTACCTGGTGTTAAATGGTAAAAGAGCAAATGCTCTTCTGTTTTTGAAAACAGCTTTAATGTGGATAATTCCTCTTTCGTAGAAAGAAGCATTATGCTCACCCAGGTACGTGAGGGCAGTGCGGCTGACTGGGGTTGGAAGGGAGGAAGCCCGTGAAGCTGTTAGGAAGTGGTTCTGCCGTCTCGTCGGCCTAGGGCTTAGGGAGATGGGGTGTGAGGACAAGTTGAGCTCTTCACTCGCTTCCTTTGCCTCCGTGCTTACCTGGCCTGTGCCCAAGTGGCAGATGGGACCAAAGAATAAAGAGATACGGACCTGTGGTTTTTGCAAAAGAAATGAGTCAAAGAAATTTTCGTGACTATATGAATCTTGGTCTTTATATTTACCTTACAGTTTAATAACTGATAATAAAATATGCAAGAATATTGTACAGCTATTTATGTTGTTTAGTTCATAGCTTTTTTTACAAATTATTCTTGGAAATCCCATCAATATTAGATTTGATGTATCTATAATAATAGTATGTTTTTTAAAAGTCTTTCATTTTGATTGTTCTCAGCGGTGGACGTGTTTTCTTCTTGAAAGATGGATTCTATTTTTCTCAATGAACAAGTGTTATTCAGAACATATCTGGGGAAATTATTAGGGTAACTATGCTAAGAAAATACCATACTATTCAAAATAGGGCTTAACTTTAATAGAATTGATTTTCTTTGGAGATTATATATTGCTTCTGAAAGACATTTTTCCAAAGAGTAATTTAAAAATATTTTGCATAATGATGGAATTGTTGGAATAAGGGTGGACTACCTTTAAATGCTTGTGGAAGATGGTTCCCATTTGAACTTACGGTTCGACTATGTGTTAAAACAGCCAAATAAACAGAAGGAATCACTCAAATCTAGTCACATCTGGTTTAGGGGTAGCAAAGAAAGGAAGTTTTTGATTAAATTAGAAGAAACAACAAATTAAGACAAGGCCTTACCTATTTTTTTTCAAAAGATTTACTTTTACTTATTTATTCCCCCCCCCATTGTTTGTGCTCGCTGTCTGCTTTCTGTGTCCATTTGCTGTCTGCTCTCTGTGTCTGCTCAACTTCTCTTTAGGAAGCATTGGGGACCGAACCTGGGGCCTCCCATGTGGGAGAGAGACGTTCAATCACTTCAACCACCTCAGCTCCCTGCTTTGCTGTGTCTCTCGTTGTCTTTCCTCTTTGTGCCTCTTTGTTGCGTCATCTTGTTGCATCAGCTCGCTGCACCAGCCCATCGTGCCAGTTCGCTGTTTTGCTCACCTTCTCTAAGAGACACCGGGAACCGAGCCCGGGACCTCAATCGCTTGAGCCACATCCACTTCCCAGCCCTTGACTTTTTATCAGCGTTATTTTGAAGCATTAGTAACGCAATAAGTTTGTGACTATTGAGTTTTATTTTTTTTATTTTTAAAATCTTTGCTTTTAGAAAGGGGAAGTTCTCCTCATAATTGAAAAGAAAGCTGATGGCTGGTGGGTAGCTAGGAATGCCGAAGGAAATGAAGGTCTCATTCCCAGAACCTTCCTGGAGGTGAGTATTTTCTGCTTGCTCTTTTTCTTCTTCAAAACTCTTCATTTTTATCAGAACATTAGACTGTATTCTTTGATCAGTTGACTAAAGAATGACTGGAAATATCGAATTTGCTTTAATTTTAGAGAGACAGGCCTGGGGAAAATCTTGCGTGTGAGTGGTTCTGGAGCCTCGTGCGTGCTCTTGACAGTCTGCGTAGGAGTAGTGTGTGTCTCCGTGAAAGCACTGCCTTTAGTGCCGGTCGTAAGGACGTGAGAGGTGTTTGTTGTTCGTTGTAAAACATACCCTCAGTTAACTTTGTGTTAGTTTCCACAAATACACAATCCCCTTACTGAAATGAGAACATACACCTGAGTGAGTTTTTGTAGCCTGTTTCTTCTTATTTTATGCTGTAGCGTGGGTCATTTTCTATGACAAGAAGTACAGCTGTCTGTCTGATCAGCGATGCGCAGTAGAAATATAGTGCAGGCCACAGGCGTGATTTACAGCTTTCCAGTAACGGCACTAAAAAAGTGAAAAGGAACAGGTCAAAGTATTTTTAATCATATATTTTGCTGTATCCAGTATATCTAAAATTTTATCATTGCAACATCTAATCAATATTTTAAAATTATTGAAATACTTTACATTATTTTTTCTTACTAAGTCTTCAAAATCCAGTGTGTATTTTACACTTGCAGCACATCGCAATTTGGACTAGCCACATTTCAGGTGCTCAGTTGCCGTATGTATTTATTGGTCACCTCAGGTTTAGATTTTTTTCAAAAGCAGCCTCGTATTCCAACCTCATGTATTTGGGCATTTAGGTTGTTTCTAACTTATAATCCCTATCAATTGTGCTGCAAAGAGGTCAGGTTAGCATCCACTCTGAGTTACAAAAGACGCCCCAGAGTGAGGCTTCACCGAGGTAGAAGCGTTTTTCTCTTGCGCATGGAAGAAGTGTGCAGGCTGACAAGGGCGGCTTGGTTTGGCAGCTCTGGGCCTCACTTAATATTTTACTCCATCGTTGGAGGTGAGGCAGCGCCCCCAAGGTTGCCTCTTTAGTTTAAGTTCACTGCTGGATCTTTAGTGATTCCAAACAGCCGAAGGTCAAAGGGAAGAAGGAGTCGAGAAGGCGTGCGCTGCCACATTTTTAAGGTTTCCTACAAGTCACATGAAAGACTTCCAGTTATATCTGACCCACCAGCAACATCTAGCTGCAAGGAAGGCTTGGAAAACAGTAGTCTTTCTGCTGGTCCCTTGTCAGAATCAGAGATTCTGTTAGAAGAGGCAGGGACGAGATGGGCGACAGCGGCCACCTGGTGTGGTCAGTGGGCTCCTGCATCCTTGCAGGTTCTCTCTCTCGGCCCCTTGCAGCCAAACCCCTGCATGTTCCAGAGATTGCTGGGTTTACACCTTCACGTTTTGGTGTATTTTGCCAATTTGCCTTTTAGAAAATTTATGCCAGTTTATGCTCCCGCCCAGAAGAGCTGAGAGTGCTTGTTTCTCCACACAGCTGCCATGATGGCTGGCATCAGTCTTTTCCATTTTTGCCCTTGTGTTGTTTTAATTTGCGCTTATTATACTGCTAACGAGGCTGAGTGTCACAGCATATGCTCTACAACAATTTGTATTTCTTCATTTGTGAATTGCCTTTTTCCTAAGGGATTTCTCAAAATCTTTTTCCTATTAATTTATAAGAGCTTTTGTAATATATGAATAATTAAGATACTAACCTTGGCAGATAGTTTTTTGTCTTTCAGCCATGTTTATTTCTAAATCTGACATTGTCCTGTTTTTGCTCTTTGACTTTGGCATCATAATTAGAAAGGGATAAAGCTAAAAAAAATTTTTTAAGTAAAAAATAAAGAAGAAATTAAAAAAGAAAAAAGCTAAAACATTTTAAAAATGTTTTAAAAATTAAAAGTTAAAAAATTAAAAATAAAACACCCAAATAATCAGATAGGGCTTCCGTAGCTGAAGATTATTTTATATTACTTTCTTTTCTTTATTCTTTCCCTCCCTCCCTAACTCCCTTCCTCCCTCCCTTCCTTTCTTTCTTTCTTTCTTTTTGCATTTGAATAAATTCTAAACTCCATCTGGAATTTATTTTGATTAAACTTGATCTCTGAACCAGTCCGTTGTAATTCTTCCAAACAGTGAGGTTTTCAATCATTTGCCAAAAATATTTTGACATGCCCGTCACATACTGCGTTCCCATCTCCACTTGGATCTGCTTCTGAAAGTACTGGTATTGTTGGCTGGCTTTTGCGTCAGGTAAAAAGCATTTCACATCTCAATGATGTTTCCAGCCCTGTAATAAAGAAGGAGGCCAAGAATCAAGTGAAGAAGGCAGTGAAGAAGATGCAGAGGTGGTGGATGAGGCAGCGGAGGGAGCAGAAGCTAAACACGGGTGAGAAAGCATGAGAAGATATGAAAGCAGTTTTAGGGAACTTTTTATTTATTGTATTGTTACTATTACAAATGAAGAATGTCTTGAAATGCAGCCAGCTTGTGCCTTGAGAACAGTGCTTTTCGTGAATTGCTTTGCTGAAAGATCATTGCTATTTTAATTTTGTGGTTGTTTTTAGTGCATGGCATTATTCTATCTCGGTTTCATCTAGAGACTGTTAGGTTTTCAGAGCTTAGTTCTTAGACACTAAGATGCTATCTGTCTCCCCAGAGCTGATTCTCACTGGAGTGCTGTTCGAAAAGCCATCTCAGAGGTCAGTACCTCCCGCCTCACTCAGCGGTGTCACATTTTGTTACCTAATAGTTCTGAGTCCAGATTGAAAAAAGGCTGGAGACTTTGGAAGACAGCATTTGATCTTAAGGTACAGGACATGAAATGTTCAGCGCGTAAGGCTTACATATTTCTGGTTTAGTAAGCCTGTCTCCGAGCTACATTTCTCGTTGGGTCTTCTCTGTAACAAGAGTAGGTTATCTCATGCATGCTATGATTCAAAGGCTTGGAAATATCTTTCATCAATTCTACCCCAATTTTCTATAATTTGCGTGGACTGATGTTAAATTTCGGTTAATATATTAAAAATGCTGAAAAGCTCAAAAAAGTAAAAACTGTCCATAGTCCTATCATGTAAAGAAATTGCATAACAAGATGCAAGTCCCCTGTGCTTTCTTGGCCTCTTGTCCCACCCTGTAAGCAGTCAACATCTGGAGCCTCTCGCTCTGCTCATCACTTACGTGGACTGCGTGTGCACACACCTAAAAGCCACTGAGAATAGGTGCGTATCAGTTTACATGTTTGCACACCTGCCACACGGCAGCTGCTGTGGGCTGGGACAGGAGCACCATGCTCACCACGCTGGGTGCTGCCAGGGGTGAGCTCCTAGGGCGAAGCCGCGGTTCAGGCATGGCATCCTCTCAGGAATTTGGGGGTTCAATGGCTCCAACCTTCCACTGAAGTCTGTACTGTTGTGTTTTCCTTATTTGGGTTGTGGTGATGAAGAGAAATACTATAGAGGTGAGGAAACAGGAATGAAAACTTGCAAATCGGCTCTGTTTTTGGCTCTGCAGCAGATAAGCACTGTGGACGTGCTGGCCACGCTGGGCGCCATCCCCGCAGGCTTCAGGCCCTCCACACTCTCCCAGCTCCTGGAGGAAGGTAATGCGCCCGCTAGCCACCACTCACCTTGGGCAGAGCAGTCGAGGCTTAAGTCTGAACTTCCTGCCATAACCAGGCCGCAGAACATCACCGAGGTCCTCGTAGAAATAAGATTTTGTCACAGTCTTCTTTAGTAAAGAGGGCTATAGTAGGTGAATGACCAATGGCTCTGAATTTAGAACAGAGTATTTCAGGAGATTGCAAATCTATTTGTAATTCTTGATTGCACACATACCTTGGCTGGCATTTTAAATGCGGGTTTTTGATTTTAAAGAAAATGCGGAATAAGTGTGTATGAATATTAACTTGGGGTAATCCTCTTTTGTCTCTCCCTCACCCCTCTCCTTCTTAAGGAATATATTCTTACCCTTATTGTTTTGAATTATAAGTTAAAATTAAAATAGCTGTGTAATTTTAGAGCTGGAAGGGATCCTGGAGATGGTATCTATAGTGAATTGCTAGTTGATGAAGTAAGATGATGGTTTATTATTTATAAACAATTCCTTTTTTGGTCACTTTCCTTGAAAGAAAAAATTAAAAGTTCAAAGGGGAAAAATAAGCTCAAAGTGTAAGTTCTGCATAGTTCTTTTTTATATCTTTCAGATTGCCACCTATCTTAAAATTTTTCTGGAGGTAAATGAATGATGTTAAATCCAAAAAGATACAGTGATCCTTTTCTGAAATCAAAATAGGTCAGACACAATCCAAAAACAATGGATTCTTGTTATTCTCGGCAGTAAAGTTCCTTGTAGTCACTGTCAACACTGGATTAGCAAAGAGTGAAGACTGCCTCTAGGGAAGAGCAGGGGAGGCTCCTGGGAGCCAAGGCACACAGCACTTTCTTCCGCTGGCCAGTACAGAGCCTTGTTACAGGCCTTTCTTTTTTTTTATTTTTGAGGAACCAGGACCAGAGATTAAACCCAGGACCTCATATGTGGGAAGCTGGCGCTCAACTACTGAGCCACGTCAGCTCCCCTGAGTTGGTTTTTTTTTTTTTTTTTTTTTTTTAAATTTTTTTTTTTTTTTTTCATTTATCCCCCCCTTGCTGCCTGTGCTCGCTGGGTCAGCTAACCACGCCGTGCGGGCGGGCTTGTCTTCACCAGGAGGCCCCGGGAACCGAACCCAGGGCCTCCCATATGGTAAACGGGAGCCCCACTGATTGAGCCACAGCCGCCTCCCGTGAGTTGGTTTTTTTGTTTGTTTTGTTTGTTGTTTGTTTTTTTGTTTTTAGGAGGCACCGGGACCTCCCACGTGGGAAGCAGGCGCTCCACTGCTTGAGCCACATCCACTCCCCCTTTCTTTTTAAAGACACCTATTTAATGCATAAATATGTTTATGTTTAATGCATAAGTGGTTCATTAGCACTGTACTCTACCTCACGCCTGAACGCAGCTTGTCTGACATGCTAATTTCCTCTGTTAGGCCCCTCCCAGCCTCCTTGCTCTCAGAAACACTAGACAGCACTTCAGCGCTAAGTTTTGGGCCATTTTAAACAGCAAATCACCAATGAAAAGCCCAAAAATGTGAAAAACATGGCACTAAATATACTATAAAAAGGACATTTGCTTACAGTAAGGCAGACAAGAAGGCAGCGTGTGACCTCATGTGACGTCAGCCAGGAACGTGTGCATTGGGCAGTGAGATTTGTTGCTGCACTGAGCATGTTCACAAGTGACCTTGAAAGCACTGTGTATATTTCAGCGAGTAAGAAAATTGGCCAGTGTGGCATCTGTGAATAACGAGGATCAACTGGACCTAGTAATTTTACACCCACACAGCAGGCTGGGGGAATTGGTGGAAGAGCCGTGGCTCCCCACATGCACGTGGCAGGCTGGGGGGAGTTGGTGGAAGAGCCGTGGCTCCCCACGTCCATGCAGCAGGTTGGAGGGCAGTTGGTGGAAGAGCCGTGGCTCCTGTACCTCTGGTGCTTTTATCCTCTCCTCCTTGTGACAGTGGAGGAAGGATTCTGGGTCCGTCAGAGACCTGCCTGTTTCTTGAAGTCCCTGCCCCTCTCCTTTTTCTCAGAAACCAGCTGTTTCCTGCATTGCCGGCCCACCTCTCCTATCCCTGTCCCCCTGCTGGCTCATTCCCATCTGCAAAATCCACAGCCTAATACTCCCACCTACAGGAGCCAGTGCCTCCAACCCTGTTCCCCATTAGCCAAAGCCTCCCTTTCCTGGCTCCCTTCACAGCAAGACTTTTTCTTATTCATTCTCAGATTTCCCCGTACTTGGCAGCTTTTGTCTGTAAGCTCATTTTAGAGAGGCTCAGATTTGGTGGTGCCTCCCATGGTGTGAGTCACTGGGTTTCCGTGGAGGCTGCCTTGAGGCTGCTCTGCTGCTTAGGCCCCACTGCCTCCCAGCCTCCAGGCTGCACGACAAGCCCGGCCCCTGCCACCTTCCGCCTCCACGCCTCTCAGTCAGCTTGTAATTGGCTTCTTTATTTTGCTTTTCCTTGTTCCCTCGCTCAGCTGCGGAGGGCAGGGGCTGGGTCCTGTGATTCTAGCTCCTCCCATAGGACCTGGCACAGGGCAGGGCTCAGAAGTCGCTTCCTGAGTGAGTGAGTAGCTGACCTTGTAGCAAGTGCTTTCCGTGGCTCAAACGTGAGATTAGAGCCGTGTGAACATGCTGTTGTGTAAGGAAGCGAAACTCATGACTGGTGTTTCTTCTAAGTCTCCAAGAGTGTTGGCAGATTTTCTGCATTTTACAAAAATATTTTGATGGGTCAACGTCCATAGGCATGTTATTGGCCTGAAAGTTTTCAAGATCGTTCGTAAGCTCTTTTAAGATGAGTTCTCATGTGCTCAGGACTTCGTTTCCTACTGGTGTTTTTAAGTATAGATCTATGCTGGTGGCCTCGCTTAGTGAGTTCTTACTTAGCAGCTTGAGATGTTGGAAGTGTCTTTTTCCTAAATTTGTAGCATAACATCATGGATTTTGGTGTTGAATTTCATTACTTTTTTGTAAGAAAGTAAAGGAGACATTTTTTTTTTCAGGGACTCAATTTCAAGCAAGTTACTTCCTACAGCCAAAGCTCACTGCTTCACAGCTTGCCTTCAAGGACCTGGCGTGGGATGCCGAGGCCAACACTGTAAGTGGCCGCTGTCGCAGCGCGGTGACTTTCCAGACTCTATGCCTAACAAGCCAATTGACCAGGGCCTCCAGGAAAACAAAAAGTGTGCTTCTGCGTTGTATCACAATTTCTAAAGCTTAGTGTTACCTTAATAGACAAGGCAAAACTCAGGCTTGTTCCCTTGGCTTTATCTGTTCTTCTTTTCCACTGTTCTCTTCTCCCAGTGTTACAAAGCAAACAATACTAGGTTTCCATCCTTTTCTTTCTTTGCCTCCTTTTCTTCATCTGTAAAAGGGGAAGATGAATAATAATGATGATCTAGCCTGTATCGTGATAGTTGTTACTAGTAGAAGTGGCAGCATTTTCATTAGGCAGGAATGAGGAAGATGGCAGCACTTAATGATTACGCTCTCTTGGGGAGAGCTAAAAGGAACCGCGGGTTCCTGTTCTCCCAGCATTTGAGGTAGAATTAATTCTCTCCTCCTTAGCAGGTGTCAGCCATGTCCTGTTCACCTTCCTCTTGTTCTCCATCCCTCCGCAGAGCCTCAAGGAAGCATGAAGGACATGGTCAGGGTGTGTGGGGAGAATTTTAGTGCCTGTTTTTCCCTCAGCCCAAGCACCACCTGGGACCTTCTCGCTATTAGCTATCTTCTGCTGCTAGTCGGCCAAGCCGTGCCTGGTCTGGCTGGTGTGCTATGCCTGAGTAAATGGCGCTGAGCTTCCCGAGCTGGTGCCCAGAGAACTGGATACCAGCACTCGATTCTTAAGTTGAAAAGGGAAAAGATCCTTGGGTACTGTTTTCTTTTTTGCAATTATGTAAGTTGTTTAAATGAAAAGGCCCATGGCCATAAAGCAGAATATAAAGTTTAGTGGATTGAAGCCATTCTTAAAAAATAAAAAAAAAAATTAAAAATTCCAATTTATTTATTCACAATCTGAAATTTACCTGTGAACTGGATCTGAATAATTATGCCAAATGATCAGTATGTTCTCTGTCAAACATCCGTATGAGACGCCAAGGAACAAAGGAGTTACTGCTTGGAACCAGAAAAAGAGTAACCTGCGGTCTGATCCTGATGCCGGGGTCGTGGTTTTCACGCCGTGGCAGCCTCAGGCCCTGACTCACTTGCAGGGCTGTGAGCCAGGGCTGGAGGGCAGTGGGCAGGCCGTGCGCTTCACCAGTGCACTGACCATTCTTTCCAACACGATTTTTTGGTATTTAAGAAAAAATGCAAATATTTCAAATATAAATATTTTGTAAAAAATTTACCTGAAATGATAAAGTTTATATTTGAAACTTTTCTCCTCTGTGTATAAACTTTTCTTCTTTTTTCTTTTTTACTTTGTACATTTTCTTAAGAGGTATTTACAAAAGATGCTTAGGAAAATGAATTTGTCTTAAAAGTCATTTTAAAAAGTCTTATTTATAAATAACTTTCCTTCCAGATTAGGTCAAGACCAAGTCGTGTTTCTCTGATTCTGACCTTGTGGAGCTGTAAGATGATCCCTCTTCCAGGCGTGAGCATACAGGTCCTCAGCAGACACGTACGCCTCTGTCTCTTTGATGGCAGTAAGGTGAGCGTGCTGAGGAATTCCATAAATTCACCTCAGGGTGGAGAAACATTTTGCCGTGCCACATATTCAGAGTATGTTGGTCTGCTTATCTCTGCGTGGGGCTTGCCTTTGCCCTGGGAAGCCCCTGTGCCCTTTTCCACCCCACTCCTCCCCACTTCCTGAGAGAATATTCCTTACCCAGTAGCAAAGAGTTTGATTGACTTTTGAAACATTAACTGATTTGCTTGTGGGATATAGCTTAAACACTGCTTAGATGGAAATTTACAGCTTTTAAGTGCATATGTTGGGAAAGAAGGATTCAAAATCAGTGATCTAAGCTACCAACTCAGAGGTGAGAAAAAGAAGAGAAACCCAAAGAAAGTAGAAAGAGGGAAAGCAAGATAAGATTAGAAATTAATGAACTAGAAAACAGATGAGCAAAAGAAAACCAACAAAGGCAAAAGTTAATTCTTTGAAAAGATTAATACAGTTGAGAGATGCCTAGTAAGATTGATCAAGAAATTTGAAAAAGAGTGTAAGAAAGAAAACACGAATTAACAACATCAGACATGAAAATGGAGCCATCACAACTGGTTGTACAGCCAAAAGGGTGCTGATGCAAAGTACCAGAAATCTGTTGGGTTTTATAAAGGGTATTTATTTGGGGTAGAAGTTTACAGTAACCAGTCCATAAAGCATAAAAGTTATTTCCCTCACTTGCCATATGTTTGAGCGAGATGGCTGCCAAAGTCTGCAAGGGTCCAGCCTCTCTCCTCCTCTTCAGGATCCGTGGTCCCGGCTTCTTCTGATATCGGCTGTAGGCTGGGATGAGTCTTGTCTCTCTCCCGGGGCTCATTTCTCTTCCTGGCTCAGCTGCTCTGGTCTCTCTACACGGTCAGCTATAGACTGTCAGGCTCTCTCTCTTCCCAGGGCCTCTGCCGCGTCTATGGAGCTGTCTCTAGTCCTCCGTGTTCTTCTCTTGTGTGTTTACTTCCCAGGGTTCCAGCAGCCAAAAACTCCACCTCGTTCCTCTGCCTTGTCTTTTTCTCTGTGAGTCCCTGCCTACCAAGGGAGCAGGGACTCAATGTCCTACTGACGTGGCCCAATCAAAGCCTTAATCATTATTTTATCAAGTAAAAATGAAACCTCTGAATTTAATACAATCTAATACACCCAGAGGAACAGACCAGTTTATAAGCATAATCCAGTATCTATTTTTGGAATTCATAAACAATACCAAACTGCCACAGGGATATTATAAACAACTTTATGCCAATAAATTAGAGAGCTTAGGTGAAACAGATAAATTCCTTGAAATATGTAATCTACTGAAATGGACACAAGAAGAAATAGAAAATTTGAATAACAACTTTTAAAGAAATTAAAACTGTAATTAAAAATCTTCTCACAAGAATAACAACATGCCCAGATGGCTTCACTGGAGCCAGACTGCCTAGGAGGAACGTGGCTCCACCATGTGCCAGCTGGGGGACCGTGGCCACATCTCTTGCCCTTGCTACCCCCTCTCCCCAGGTGCTGGGGCACATCTCCTAGGGTGGATGTGAGAGCTGAGTTTCTCTAAGTCAAGCACCTGGAACAGTGCATAGAACAGACAAGAGAGAATGGCACTTTGCTTAGAGAAGTAGAGGTGGAGAGAGAGGGATAGAGAGATGCTTAGCAGGTAAAAACCCACGAAAGTCGGTGATGGATTGCGTGTGGAAGCCAAGGGCGGGAGGGGTCGAGCGTGACACCCAGGCCTCCGACACCTGCATCTGGAGGACAATGACAATGTTCTGTGTGTCCAGGAACATTGGAAGAGGGTCCGCTTTGGGGGAGTTGGTTGTGGGTCTGGTTTTGCCCGTGGTGAGTTTACGTCTAACTCCCAGCATGACAAAACTGCCTTTCTTTCAGTTTTGAAAGTCGCTGTTTTTGTTCATCTGAAAATGTCTTCATTTCCCCCTTTTTTGAAGGCCATTTTCACTGGATATGGAATTCTAGGTTTTCAACCCCTCCACATACCACTTTAATGATATCATCCCATTGTTTGCTTCCATCGTTTCTGTTGAGAAGTTGCCTGTATGCGCACAAGTAGGTTTCTTTTTATCTATACTTTTTGAGGTTTGCAAGGCTTCTTGAGCCTGTGGCTTGATGTCTTTCATCAGTTTTGAAAGCTTCTTAGCTGTTACCTTTTCAAATTAGGCTTCTGCCCCATTCTCTCTTTTCTTTCTAAGATTTCAGTTGCACTGTTAGACCTTCTCACTATAATACTCTCTTAACCTCTTTGTAGTTTCTATCCTATTATCTCTCTATACTTGGTTCTGGATATTTTCTGCTATTCCAGCTCACTAATTCCCTTTCAACTTTGTTTATTCTTCTGTTGAATTGGTTGTATTTTTCAGTTCAAGAATTTGCTTTTTTTAAAATGGCTTCCAGTTCTCTGTTGAAATTCTGTCTTGACCTTTATTTTATCTCTTTGTAAATAGGAAGCACAGATGCTTTAAAAACAGTGTCTGATAATTCCAATATACGGTGCCCCTTTGGGTCTGTTTTTATTGAATGTTACTCTTCCTAGATTTTATACAATGTTGTCTTGTCTCCTTATGTGCCGGCTTTTTTTTTTTTTTTTTTTTTTTTTTTGAGGTACCACGGTTGGGGATTGAACCAGGGACCTCGTGTGTGGGAAGCCAGCACTCAACCACTGAGCTACACTGGCTTCCCTGAGTTGTTGTTTTGTTTGTTTCTTTGCTTGTTTGTTTTGTTGTTTTTTTAGGAAACACCAGGAACCAAACTTGGGACTTCCCATGTGGGAAGCAGGCACTGAACCACTTGAGCTACATCCGCTCCCCTGATTATTTTTTATTTCACCAGAAATTATATTTGCACAAGAATTTGGACAAACAATTTGAGGACTATAATGATGTTATCCTATCTTCCTCCAGAGAGGATCTAAGTTTGCCTATTCCTGGTACTGGTAGGTGCTAGCAATCCAGGATCATGTCAGCTCAGTTTCAAGGACTGAGTGACTGAAGCTGAGCTGAAGTGTCTGGGGTAAAGCCTTGCTACTCCTGGCTCACCTTTCTTCCTAGAGTCTCGCCTGCAAAAGTTCCAGCCCAAAGCATGGGGACTTTTGCTAACACCTCCTCCCCCTTCCTCAACACTGGGCTTCAATCTCATAACTTCTAGTCCCGTGAGACATCCAGAGGTCACCCTTGACCTTTCCTTGGCCCCTACTGAGTATCAGAGTCTCCTAGGAGAAAAGCGGTCCCAAGCTTGGGACCACCTCTCCGGCCACCTCTCGGGACCACCACTCTCCCCCAGATCTAAGCCTCGAGGTTTTACATTATTGTGTTACCTCGCCAGTGTCTAAAACTAATTATTTTGTTTTATATTTTTCTAGAATTTCTAGTTGATCTCATCAGGAGGGTGAAGAATTATCTTCACTGTCATTACCGGCATTTTCCATTGGGGTTTTTCCCTATATTCTTCATTTCTAAGATTTCTGTTTGTTCTTTTTTGAAATGTCTACCTATTCTTTTTTTTTTGGCCTGTGTTTAAAAAAAATAAGTTATTTTTCTTTTCAAATGGAAGTTATGCCTTCTTTTATCTTTTTTTTTTTTTTTTTTAATTTTAAAGATTTTATTTATTTATTTATTTATCCCCCCTTGCTGCTTGTGCTCGCTGTGTCCATTTGCTGTGCGTTTCTCCATGTCTTCTTGTCTCCCTTTGTTGGGTCGTCTTGCTGTGTCAGCTCACCATGCCGCATGGTCTGGCTCGCCTTCACCAGGAGGCCCCGGGAAAGGAACCCGGGGCCTCCCATATGGTAAACGGGAGCCCTATTGATTGAGCCACGTCCGCTTCCCTTCTTTTATCTTTTTGACTACCCTAAGCATACTTATTGAAAACTTGTTTCATCTGCTGTATAAAATTAGTTTTATCTGGATTTCATTAATGACCTGATTTTTGGTTTGGTTTCACGTCTTTCTCATTATTTGATTTTGTGTAGAAGACTCTTTTTCTTTTTTTTTTTAAAGATTTTATTTATTTATTCATATATCCCCCCCTTGCTGCTTGTGCTCGCTGGGTCAGCTAACCACGCCGCGCGGGCGGGCTCGCCTTCACCAGGAGGCCCCGGGAACCAAACCCGGGGCCTCCCATATGGTAAACGGGAGCCCCACCGATTGAGCCACAGCCGCTTCCTGAAGACTCTTTTTCTTTTCCTCCCCATCTACTAGCGTGGTGGCCGCCCCTACCAGTAGCCCCAGCCCCAGTCAAGAACCAGGTCTCATAGCAGAGCTGAGAGCTCCTGGTCTCAGGTGATGCTGGGGAATCGCACGTTCACTGCGGCCCACTGGAGACCCCGTCCTGACCCTGGTGCCGGCACACCTCTGTTCTCCCCCTGCTTGGGCTC
Source organism: Tolypeutes matacus (assembly GCA_026826555.1). Lineage (NCBI taxonomy): Eukaryota > Metazoa > Chordata > Mammalia > Cingulata > Chlamyphoridae > Tolypeutes > Tolypeutes matacus. Next base: position 200,309 of record JAKSZT010054233.1, on the reverse strand, counting down.
CCTGCTCCCCGGCGGGAGGCTGGCAACCGCTTCCACCCCGCGGCGTCAGGCCGTCAGGCTGCCTCCGCTCGCTCGGGTGTGCGGCACCCACGGGCACACTCCTTGCCACCCCGTCCTGCCTCTCGACACAGAGCCCAGGAGACCGCTGCCTTCACCCCCACCCACTTTGCTTTTCTCTTCTATTATGCTCCGTTGAAGTATTCATTGTGCTTTGAGGCCCACTCTGTCTTTTTGGCTATCGCAGGTTTATGTTTGGAGCAGAGCGCTTGTGTCAAAGCACACACTCAATGTGCTGTCTCGAGGACAAGTCCTTGTGTGTCCTTGAAGCGGTTTGCTGAAGGGAGCCCGTCACTCGCCCTCTCTGGCTGAAGTCTTCTCAAACGTCAAATGAAGTGGTTGGACTGATCCTTTTTAGCTCCAAGAGTCCGTAAATCAAGAAAGATGTAAAATTATTAAGCAGAAATTACTCCTGAGTCTGAACTTCAAAATGTGGTTCTCCGTGTTGATAAGATAAAAGCAGACAGGGTATGGGATCTTGGACATTAGAGCTGGGAAGCACTTTTTTGAAAAGCCAAGAGGAGCCTTTTTGAATAAGTGAAATGGAATTTTACATTAAACATCAAGTAATAATCAGAAGGAACTTGTTCTACAAGAGTCTAGGTTGAAAATTTATATTATTTCAGAAAGAGCTTAAATAAATTCATATATATTAGTTGTTGAAGGAAATGGGGGTTTTCTTTACAGGGAAAATAACTGTTACCCATAAAATGCTTCCCCCTGGTATGGCTAATGGGGGCCTAGTCCTGGACTTGGAGGGCTGGGGATCGGATTGGACCCAATACGACACGTTTGGGATTACGTTAAAGTACCTTTAAAGCTTAATTTTGGAAGTGTTACTCTAAAACATTTTTATCGAAAATAAAATTATACATTATCTATTCATTTAGGAGATTGCCAGTTTGGGCCCTAACTTTGTGTGTGTGTTTGGGTCTAGATGTCTCAAAGAAGGGTAAGAGTGTGTGTCTGCGCTGTGAGCACTGTCTTGTGCCAGGATAGCAGACTATGTGGGAACCACTTGTATGGGTTACGTTTCCTAACAGCATTTTTGCCTGAAACTTCACTTACTCAGGTATTTAAGTGTTTCACTTAATATGGTTTTTTACTAATGCAAGTGTCCAAGCCTGGATTTATTTTATCAGTTCCATCATGGTTTTATTAAGTGCTGTTAACACTTGATTTTTGTTGTTGTTGTTAATTATTTAAAAAGTTATACCTAAGGAGCAGATGTGGCTCAAGCAGTTGAGTGCCTGCCTCCCACATGGGAGGTCCTGGGTTCAATTCCCAGTGCCTCCTGAAAAAACAAGAAAAAAAAATGAAAAGCCAACTCAGGGAAGCCGATGTGACTCAGTGGTTGAGTGCCGGCTTCCCACATATGAGGTCCTGGGTTCAATCCCTGGCCCCGGTACCTCAAAAAAAAAAAAAATTTATATTTACTTGATTTTAAAAGAGAAACATTACAGAGTTGCATGAAGTAAAATGTGAAAGTCCCCGTCCCCATCCACTCCATTCCTCAGCCACTGTTATCAGGCCATGGAGGGCGCGTTTCCAAGAGCTTCCCATGTCACTTACCTGGGAAATTCTCGTTTCAGGTTCTGAGCAACATTCATGCAGTCAGAGCCACGTGGCAACCCAAGAAGCCCAAGACGTGGACTTTCTCTCCCCAGGTAAGGCATCCACTGAGTAAATGGAATGAAAAGTGGACTTCTTTTACCTAGTAAGTATTACATACTTAATTCCTAAAATGAGGCTGCCAAAGAGGAAGTAGGTATTCCTGAAGTAACGTATTTGCAATTAGCACAGTACATGTGGAGTGGGATTTGCATCCTTAGATTCTTTAATGTTCTCTGAGGACTTTAATAAAAACTCCTTGTGTTTCTGGCCCAGCAAGTTATAATTCCCATGAATCATCTCTTTCCGTGGACTTGGGGCCTTAATTCTTGAAAATGTCTGATGAAAAATAAAATGCAAAAGATAAATTCATGAAGTAGGGTGTTTTTCCAAAAATGAAATCTCCCAGCCGTGCTAGTAGAAGTTGTGCTTTCGTGCACTGAAGTCAAGGCTGAGGCCTGGGGGCCAGCCCCTTGGACCCGGGTCCTGTCGAGACCGGCGTGAGGTTAGGCAGTTCCAGACCTCGGCCTCGGTGTCGCAGACGCCGGGCGCCGCGGCGCAGGCGAGAGGTTCTCATGCCCTTTTTTTGCTCGTCGTCGTCTGTGGTCGGCTTTACTCGACCTTTCCTCTGCCTCTGAAGGTTCCTTACTTCAGTGCTCATTTCCCTCCCACCTCCCTGGGGTTGCCGCACCCTTCGTTAGCTGCTTCTGAGTGCAGCGAAGGTGGAAGCACGCCGGTGCCCAGTGAAGACGCCGCGCGCCCACGTGCTTGTGGCACAAGCCCTGCAAGCCCGGCTCCTGGCACCGCACCTCGCCGCTCTGGCCCTGCGGCCGTGTGTGAGGTGTTTAGGGTGGAATTCGATCACGTTTTCCCCAGATGCAGAGGTGGATGCTGGGGAAGCTCTTGTGGGCGAGGGCAGGGGGTGCACACGCTCGTTTCTAACAGCAGCGCCCACCTGCAGAGCCCCAGCGGCGGCAGCTCGTGTCATCCCGGCAGCCGTGCCAGGGCCCGTCACACGAGGCCCAAGTCAGCGGAAGCACGGACGAGGGTGCAGGGCACACCGGTTCTCAGGCTCAGGGAAGCTGTGCAGAAGAGAAAGGACGGGTGGGATCCTGCAGGAGGAAGGGATGGCCGGCTCTCCATGCAAGGGGCTGGGATGGGCAAAGGGAAGGGATGCTGTGCGCCAGGAGGGCTGAGCCGAGGCACGTGCTCGTCTCACTTTTAGTTCTGCTTGCAAAGACCAATGTTAGCATAAGTAACTTATTATGATGCAGACGAGTTTTTTTTAAGGAGGTACCTGGCATTGAACCCGGGACCTGGTGTGCGTGAAGCAGGCGCTCAGCCCCTGCACTCCACCCGACCTCCATACAGCTTTTTTTTTTAGTCCTTCTGGGGACCTTGAGGTCCTGGTCTCACATTAGCCTCTGCTGGAACAGAAGAGTAAGCGAATGTACAGGTACTTCCTTTTACCAGAAGTTGCTTTTTTAAAAAATTTGAAATCATTGGTATAACTGAGAGCAAACTTGGAACTTCTCAATCCATTTGCTTTTCATTTCCTTTAAAGGACTCTTACTATGATGCAAAAGGCATAAATACCATTTACAGATGAACAGGATTGAGAATCCATTCTGTTTTTTATCTGTCGGGTAACTTTAGTTCTTGCTTTTTCAGGTTGCTGGCATCTTGCCATGCGTGCTTGATGGCGATTGTTTTGTCAGATCCAGTTCCTCATCTCCAGATCTTGGAATATTATTTGAACTTGGAATTTCTTACATTCGCAATGTATGTCAGTAGAACGATAAAGTTTTCTAATGTATCAATTAAGAGGGAAGGGGCGTGTGTGCGTGCATGTGTGGGGGTAACCTGGATATAAAGGGATGTCTTAAACAAATCGTGTCGTTTAAATAATTGAGTAGAGTAAAATAATTGAGATTTTTGTGTGTAATGACACCCTGGAGCAGTGAGAACGGCATGGATTCTAATTTTATCTGTAGTGCTGCTTTTTCAGTAGCATTTCAAATACAGGGCATTTGTTGACTTTATAGCTTGTGCAGCCTCAAGTGCTTTTAAAAATGAAGATTCAAAAAGGACGGGGCTTTGCAGTGAGTGGTACGTGATGTTCAGCGGCACCCCAGCACCCATTTCTCCTGTCCTAGAGGAGCAGGGTAAACTTAACCTTGTAACTGAGGGTTCTCATTAAGAGCCCTGGTCCAGTGGTGATTTTCCTAAAGGAAACACCAGAGACTTGGATTAGTTTGTATCCTATAAACTGTTAACCCTGTGGGTGCAGGTCTGAAATAGGGACTCCAGGTGCTGACCCAAGCTCGGTAGCCCCAAGGAAACCCCGAGAGCCGAGAGTTAGTGAATGGTACAACATCTTCCTTTTGCTCCTTTTGTTTCTTTCTTTATTTTTTTTTTTTTTTTTTGAGGAACTGGGGCCAGGGATTGAACCCAGGACCTCGTATATGGGAAGCCAGCGCTCAACCACTGAGCCACATCGGCTTCCTTGAATAGGTTTTTTCATTTGTTTTGCTTGTTTGTTTTGTTTTTAAGGAAGCACTGGGAATTGAACCCAGGACCTCCCATGTGGGAGGCAGGTGCCCAACCACTCGAGCCACATCCACTCCCCACCTTTCATTTCTTTAAGGCAAATTCATCCTTGTTGCAGGGGCGTAGGACGGGGGAGAGGAGCAGACCCCATGCAACCACGCTGGCCTCTGATAACGGACATTGCGTGAGAGTTCCAAGCAAGAAGGTCCTTGAGTGATTTCTGCATTTGATTTCTCAAGAAACAAAGTTTCATAATTTCATGCAGTATTGATGTGATTTGAGATCATTGCATGAAATATTTTTATCACTCAAGATAATAGCAGCATTTGCCACATCATCGGGTTTAAGGGATTTTCAAGAGCAATTTTGACAGAACAGGATTTTCACTTTACAGACTGCCTTTAATACCTGGTTCTACTGCATTTCATTTTATTTTCCTGTGAGAAACGTTTTCATTCTAAAGGTGAATACTGGTTTTGTTCCTTTAAAAGGCTTTGGTATGTGCTTATGATTTTATTGGCTTAGACATTAAGTTTCATATACTGGTTTTATTTCCTAGTCAACTGGTGAAAGAGGAGAGCTAAGCTGTGGCTGGGTGTTTCTTAAGCTTTTTGATGCCAGTGGAGTGCCTATTCCAGCAAAGTAAGTTGGCTGTAGATTCCTTCCAAATTAACGGGTTTGTGGAAATTCATTTTTGAGAATCTAGATACCTCGGGTTTTCAGAGTATAATTTCTATTAGCATTTCAACATCTTTTTGGGAGAGGACTTTTAATGCTGATTTTAATGTTCTTTAAGATAGTCTATGAAAGCAGCATGCCTAGTCTCATCATAGGAGGAAAGAGATGACACAGATAGAAGAGGCATTTTAGAAGATGTTTGCATTGGCTGCTGAGAATTTTATTTCAGTAATTTCCTATTGTATCAGCATCTTTCACTGCCCTGAGAACAGCCTGATTCTATTCAAAGAGTAGGTCCAGGCGTGCCCAGGTTCTCTGTGATCCTGCCCTTCCCCCTCGGTGGTACATCGAAATCACGGTGGCAGCCACTGTCAGCCAAGTTAAAATGTAGGACCAAAAAGCAGACTGGTGGCGTTATCCACAAAATACACCTAACAGTCATATTATTCCTGATATAAAAAGAGCTCTAAATAATTAGTCAGAAAAAGACAATCCCAATTTTAAGATAGCAAAAAGGTCTAAGTTTAAGGTATAAAGAAATTCACAGAATATAAATGGGCAGACAGTAGGACGGAGATTACGATCCCGTGTTTGGAATTATGAAAGCCAGTACTCTAGTTCTGGCTCTGGGGAACCGTAGGCAAGTTCCATAACTGGAATTGTCCAAGGTATTCTCTTGTTATTCTTTTGGTGTCTTCAGAGTCTGTAGTGATATCTGGTGTTTCCCTCCTGACATTAGTAATTTGTCTTCTCTCTTTGTCAGTCTTGCTGGAGATTTGTCAATTTTATTTATCTTTTTGAAATAATCAGTTTTTTGTTTCAGTTTTTTTGTATTGTTTTTGTTTTCAATTTCATTGATTTCTGCTCTTTATTACATCCTTTCTTCTGCCTACTTTGGGCTTACTTTATTCTTTCTAGGTTCTTGAGAAGGGATCTCAGATTATGGCTTTGTGTTTTATCCTTTTTTCTAATTTAAGCATTTCATGCCATAAATTTCCTTCTCAGCAATGCTTTAGCTGTGGCTCTAAATTTTAGATGTGTATTTTCATTTTCGTTCAGTTCAGTGTATGATTTAATTTCCCTTGAGAACTTGCTTTTGACCCCATTGATTATTTTGTGAAGTATGAGATTTCGTGTCTAATTATATCTGTTATCTTTCTGTTACTGATTTCTAGTTTGACTTCACTGTGGCCAGGAAACACATTCTGTGTGCTTTCAGTTCTCTTGGTGTGCTGAGCCCGCCTTGCGGCACGCTCCTGGGGTGCTTGAAGGAACGCGTACTCTGCTGCTGTGCAGCGCAGGGTTCTGCAGATGGCAGGGCCTGCGGGTCGGCCGCTGAGCGCCCATGTCCTTGCTGGTTTTCTGTCGAGCGTTGAGAAAGGGGTGTCGAAGTCTTCAACTGTGATTATAGATTTGTTTATTTCTCCTTTCAGTTCTACCATAACATTTAGGGTTGTTGTGTCTTCTTGGTGGACAGACCCTTGTATATTACATAATGTCCTTCTCTGTCCCTGTAATTTCCTTTGCTCTGAAGTCTACTTACTTTAATAATAATGTAGTCATTCCTGCTTTTTCATGATTCATATTTGCATGGCGTATCTTTTTCCATCCTTTTACTTTCATCCTACCTATGCCGTTATTTTTGAAGTGAGTTTCTTGGACATGGCATATAGTTGGGGGTTTTTTTGTTTTTTTTTTTTAGATTTGTTTATCCCGTGCCCCCCCCCACCCCGCTGTTCTGCACTCGCTGTCTGCTCTGTGTGTTCTTCTGCGTCTGCTTGTCTTCTCTTTAGGCGGCACTGGGAACTGATCCTGGGACCTTCCAGAGGGGAGAGAGGCGCTCAGTCTCTTGCACCACCTCAGCTCCCCGGTCTGCTGCGTCTCTTATTGTCTCTCTTCTGTGTCTCTCTTTTGTTGCGTCATCTTGCCGCACCAGCTCTCCACTCGGGCCAGCTCACCACTCGGGCCAGCTTGCTTTTCACCAGGAGGCCCCGGGAATCAGACCCTGGACCTCCTACATGGTAGACGGGAGCCCAGTCCCTTGAGCCACATCCGCTTCCCAGCTGGGTTTTTTTTTAATCTGCTCTGCCAACCTCTGTCTTTTCATTTGTGTTTTTAGACCACTTACATTTTTATAATTATTGATATTCTAGGACTTCTGCCATCTTGGTTTCTGTTTTCTTTTTGTATTCTGTCCTTTTCTTTCTTTGTTTTATTTTTCCTACTTTCCTATGCATTACTTAATTTTTTTTTTTTAATTCCATTTGGATTTATAGTGTTCTGAGTGTATCTCTTTGCATAACGTTTTAAAAGCATGACATTATGTACTTAACTTATCACAGTCTGCCTGTTCTGACATTTACCAACTCCAGTGGACTGGCATTTCACCAACTCCAGTGGAATGGCATCTCACCTCTCTACTTCCTATAATTGTCCTGAATGTTTTTCCTGCATGCGTTGAGAACCACATCACACAATATTATATAATTTTTGCTTCAACCATCAAACATAATTTAGAAAATTTAAGAGAAAGTCTATTGTGTTTTCCCATATTTACTTTTTCTATTGTTCTTTCTTCCTTCCAGATTTTCCAAGGTATATTCCGTTAGCATTTCCTTTTTTCCTAAGATCTTCCTTTAGCCATTCTTTTACGGTAGGTCCGCTGGCAGTGAATTCTGTTAGTTTTCCTTTATCTGAGAATATCCTGATTTCTTCTTCGTTACTGAAGGATGCTTTCATTGAATGTAGAATTCTGGGTTGACAGCTCTTTACTTCCAGCATTTGAAAAGTGTGCCACTTTGAATTCTTTTTCCCGCTAAGCTAAGGGGTCATTTCTCTGTCACTGTGTTAGGCTAGATTCCTGACTTAGGCTGCAGAAATGGATTTCAGAGCAGTCAGCTGAGTGAGTCCAGCAATTTATTAAGGCACGGAGAGGAGAAATGGACGAAAATAGCAGATCACAGGTCCCCGGTAGAGGGTAAGGGCTGAAGAGTGGTAGAGAGGGCTGGTTTATAGACTACAATTTCCCATCGTAGACTATAAATGCCCAGGTTTTACTTGCGTGTTGATCCGCGTGGGGGGGACATGGCGAGAGCAGGGCGCAGAAGCCACGAGGGCCCAAGCGCAACAGCAGGGTGTGGACGCCACCAGGAGCAGGAAGTGGGGGGCCAGCAGGGCTCAGGAACAGGAGCCGAAGGGCGATTTGACCTCTGCGCCTGCCTTTTAAACTGTTACTTATTCCACCCCTTTGCTAATGGCATGGGAGGAGTCCCAGGTGTTTGCTGTTTTGATTGCTTACCCCACCCATCAATCCCCTGGGTGGGGCCAATGATTATGTCCTGGGAGAATATACGGAGAATCTCCTGGGAATCTCTGGGAATCTCATTCTGCGCGGTAGAAATCTCGTGAGGATCTTCCAGCAGCCATCTTGGGGGTATCAGTGCCCACGCGGACTTATTGGCGGGCTGCAGATCCGTCTGTTCATTCTCTATGTGAAGCCCGCTTCAACTGCTCTCACAATTTTCTGTCTTTAGTTTTCAGAAGCTTGACTTTCATGGTCTTGGTTTGGATTTCTTTGACTTTATCCTGTTTGGGGCTTGCTCAGTTTTTTGAAGCTGTGGTTCTTTTGCCAGATTTGGGGGGTTTTCAGCCATTGTTTCTTGGTACTCAGCCCCTGCTCTCTCTGCTCTCCTGCTGGGCCCCTGAGGACCTGAATGTCAGATCACGAATGCTGTGTGCTCCAGGGCTTTGTTCCTTTCACTCCGTCTACTTTTTTCTGTTGTTCAAATTGGTTCTTTGTCTTAGGCTATCAGCCCATCCATTGTTTTTATTTTAGCTATTGTATTCTTCATTCTAAAATTTGCATTTGGTTCTTTTTGTTTTCTATATCTTTGCTGAGACCTTGTATTTGTTTGCTGAGGCTTCTTAATTTTTCATTTGGTTCAAGCATGTTCATAATTGCTGGTTGAGCATTTTAATCATGGTTGCTTTAGCATCCTTTGTCAGATAATTTTGCAGACACTCTTTTGTTGCTGTTTTTCCTTGATATTCACATCCTCCTGGTTCTTCGTATGAAGAGTAATTTTCAGCTGGAACCTGGTCATTTGGGGCACTGTTAGGAGACTCCAGATGGGGTTTAAATCTTCTGATTCAGGGGGCTTCCTCTGACACCGCAGGGGTGGGGAGGCCTTGTTACCTCTAGGCAGCGAGAGAAATCCTGACTCTACCATCCTGCTGACCTCACCCCAGGGGGAAGGAGGAGGGGTGCCTGTTGCCACCACGTGGGCAGAGAAGTCCAGGCATCCCGCTGATGCTGAGGGGCTGGGGGCATTCGTTCCCACCCTGTGGGGACACATCTCCCAGCTGCTGCCATGGCCGTCTCAGACACCACCCCACTGGAGAGGTCGGGACCACTGCCACAGTCCTCATAGGGAGGTCTGGGCTCCCACGGGCTTCGCTGCTGGGCATCAGGGTGGGTCCGTGTCCCCTTCTCCAGAGCTGGGCTGGCGTGGAGCAGTTCTTGTCTGAAAGTGTCTTTCTTCCGAGGCGGCCCTGTCGTGGTCCTTTGGCTAGGGACAGAAGGCTTTTGTTTGGTTTCTTGGTTTTGGGGTTTTTTTACCTGCTGTCATGGGCATTTCTGAGTTCCTGGCTTCTTCGCTCCACCTTGGAGATATACTAGGTGAAAAGAAAATGCAGCCACTCAGTGCTGGCTGGTTCCCTAGATGGTCTGCGACTTCTCCCCCTTTCTGAGTCGTCTTATGTTTTCAGTCATTGTGTAAGTGTGGTGTGTGTGTGTGTGTGTGTGTGTGTGTGTATGTAAGATGTTCGGGGTGTTTAGTTTTATTTAACAGGAAAAATAAGGAAAAGTATGTCTATTCCATCTTTCCAAAAGTGAAAGTCACAGCTATTTTAAAAATGAGATAGGGCAATATATATATATATATATATATTAATGGAAAGATTGCCAATATATGCGATTATATGAAAAGAACAAGTTGCAGAATAGTGTGCATGTGTGATGGGTCTGTGTGACTTTTGTTAATAAGAATTGTGTGTTTGTGTGCGTGGGTGGTGGGTCTGTGGGAACTGTCCCCAGAGGTCACCTGAGCAGTGGGGAATCACAGAGCCTCTTACCTGCTGCTTTCCACACTTTATGTGCCATCAAAAAATAAGCTTGTGTTGGTTTTGAAATTTATCGTTTGTATATATTTATCCACAATTACATTACATAGAAAAAGACATGACAGCATACCACACTAGGGGAGAAGGAATGAGGAGGGATTTTACAGTTCTTACTTATTTCTATGCCACTTGAATATTTTACAACCAATCTCCATTTTACTTTTATAAATTAAAAATAATGTAAGTCCATAGTGGCTTTATTTTACATGACAAATACCTTGAGGAGGGACCAACAGCTGTTGCTCTCCTTTCCCAGTGAGGCACAGATGAAAGGTCTGGGAACGGGTCTGTGCTAGAGAATGCTTTTCTGCTGACTCGGTGTCTGTGAGCTGTCCATAGCATGCGTCCATGGCAGCGCGCTGTTCTCTTCCAGAACGTACGAGCTCTTCTTGAATGGCGGCACCCCTTACGAGAAGGGCGTCGAGGTGGACCCTGCAGTGTCCAGAAGAGGTACCGCTCCTAGGTGTTGCCTTCTTCCCCTTAAATATTAAACAGCCGGAAGCTGCACTGGAGACGGGAGCTGCATTCTAATAAGTATAGCATTGTTCACTTGAATTCAGATTTTTAAAGCATGTCATTGCTATTAAGCACTGAGATAATTTTTTAGTAGCTCACATGGGACTCTGATGTTGGAAATTGTGAGGCATGAGGACCCTTTTCGTTGAGCAATGGGCTCATACCTGTGACCACACAGAATTCAGAGATTGCCCTTTCCCTCCCAGACGCCCCCTCCTTGTTCCCCATTTAGGACACGCGCCGCTGTGCTGCCCGCACGCTGTGCTGCCCGCCGTGCTGGCCCACCCCCTGGGAACAGGAAGGAGTCAGGGCTCTGAGATGCAGTTGACTTTACCTGGATTAGACTCCCCTGGTTTCCTCCTCTGTGGCCTGGCAGCAACGACACTGTCGAAGCCTGCGATGTTGTGGGCGGCTCTGGGGCCAGGCGGGCCCTGAGCAGGTGTATCGGCCTCAAGCGCCTCTTAGCCTGTTCATCAGCTCATTTGGGTCATTTGGGTGACTCCTGCCTTTCATACAATTCAGCACCACTGGTTGGTGTATTTTCCTAAAATGTTTTGTTTTGTTAGACTCACTGACCTGGGCACTTAAAGTTTTGAGGTTTACTTTTTATTTTCTTTTAAAGCACATGGCAGTGTTTTCCATCAGATGATGACAATGAGGAGGCAGCCTCAACTTCTAGTAAAACTGAGGTCTTTAAACCGGAGGTCAAGAAACATCTTAAGGTTGGTGCCTGCTTTCACCTGTCCTGTGATCGGTCAGTGTCTGTCAGCCATCTCTGATTCTGGCTTCTCCTCCGGCTTGGGCATCTTTCATTGGTTCCTTTTTCATTAATTCTTCTGCCAAAGATCAGCAGGGAAATGAAATAGGATTAAAACTCAGGTCAGCTTATTGTTCTACTTCCTACTTAGCTTAAATGATAGATTGGGCAGAAATACTGTAGAAGCATTTGGCTAAATGGGGCTAACTGTGCCACAGCCCCTACCCTCAGGGAGGGGTTTTTTTGTTTGTTTGTTTGTTTGTTTGTTAAAGATTTTTTAACTTTGTTTCTCCCCACCCCCTCATTGCTTTTGTGCTTTCTGTGTCTGTTCGCTGTGTGCTTGTCTTCCTTTTTTTTTTTAGGAAGCACCGGGAACCGAACCCAGAACCTCCAGTGTGGGAGGAAGGTGCCTAATGGCTTGAGCCAGCTCCGCTCCTTGCTTTGTTGTGTCTCTCATTGTGTTTTTCTTTTTGTGTCTCTTGTTGCATCAGCTCACTGCCCCAGCCTGTCCTGTCAGCTCACTGTCTTGCTCCATCTTCTTTAGGGGCACCGGGAACCGAACCTGGGACCTCCCATGTAGTAAGAGGGTGCTCAGTCGCTTGAGCCACATCCACTTCCCATCAGGGAGGTTTTTTTATGTCCGGTTTATTGAGGTATAATTGGCATGTGGTTTACGGTACTTTGGGATTTGACAAATGTATACAGTAATGTAACTTCCACCTGATCAAAATAGAGAATATTTCCATCACCCTACAAATTGCCTCATGCTCCAGTCTCAGGCAGCGTCTCCCCTGATGTCATATGAATGGAGTCATACAGAAGGCAGCCTTTTGAGTCTGGCTTCTTCTGCTTGGCAGAAAGTGCTCCTGATTTGTTGTGCTGGTGCACCTTCAGGGTTTCTTCATTTTATTCTAAAGGGTGTTCCCTTTGATGGGTGTACCACAATTTGTTTATCCATTCACCACCTGATGGACATTTGGGTGTTTCTAGTTTTGAGCAGTGATGAAGAAAGCTGAATTTTATATGTTTACGAGTTTTTATGTGGACATATGCTTCATTTCTTACAGGTAAATACCCAGGAATGGGATTGCTGGGGCCTATGATTAGTGCTTGCTTAACTTTATTTTAAAAATGCCACATTTTCCAAAATGACTGTACCATTTTACACTCTTTCCAGCAATGCATGGAGTTCCACTTGCTCCATACCCTTGTCAGACATTTGCTGTTGTCACTTTTCTCTGTTTTACCCATTCTGATAAGTGAGTACTGGTACCTTATGGTGATTTTAATTTGCATTTTCCTCAGGGATACTTTACACTAGTAGAATCCCCGAGCCATCCATTTCTAACACTGTGACCTTGGACAAGCCATCTAACAAACATCGCTGCTGAGCTCTCGGTGTCTGCATCTATGAAATGAGCGTGGTAATACCAGTCCCATAAAGCTATGATAAGGCTTCAGTGAAAAGAAAGCATGTAAGGCACTTGGCTAGCATGTCTGTCACCTGGCACACAGTGAGACCCAGTGAACATCAGCTGTGATGATTTCACTACTGTTATCATTTTTGGAGAATGTCAATAGAATGCCAAGGAGATGTTGCTATGTGCCATGAAATCTTTCCGAGTGGAGATGTGCTTTGTAGCTGCTGAGCTCGGGGGCATCCAAAATAGGTTTTGAAAGATGGGAGGGATGTGCCCGTGTGAGGATGTGGAGGAAGGGAATGCTCTATCAGAGAGCTCACGGTGGCCAGGGTATGGAGCACATGGAGGAGACCAGTGCATGGAACGAGACCGGTGCAGCTGGACGGTCCCCCGTGATGGGCTCTGCGCTTCCAGGTCATCAGGAAGCAGGAAATAAACGAAGGCTGGCCGTGCTCCCTGCCCCTGTTTATTAGAGAAGTCGGAGGTTACAGAAAAAGCATGCAGAGCGTGCAGAGTTCCCATCCACGGGCACACACCCAGTTCTCCCTGTCATTAAACACTTGGCAATAGTGTGGTATCTTTGTTACAACTGATGAAACAATATTATGGTAATTACACTGTTTAGCTCTAGTCTGGAGTTTGCTTTGGGGTTCACTGTGTTGTACAGTCCTATGGCTGTTCTTTTTGTCTTACTTTTTCTCCTAGTAACATATATAACCTGAGATTCCCCCTTAGCCACGTCCGGGCACACAGTCCTGTGTTGTTAGTCACAGTCACAGTGTTGTGTGGCCGTCACCACCATCCCCTGCTACATCAGTCAGCCAAAGCGCTGCTGATGCAACGGACCAGAAATTTGTTGGCTTTTTTTTTTTTATATATATAATTTTTTTAAAGATGCTTTAGATTGTGTAAATGTTGCATAAAAAAACATAAAGGATTCCCATGTACCCTACTCCCTCCCCCGACACACACTTTCCCACATTAACAACATCTTTCATTAGTGTGGGACATTTGTACAATTGGTGAGCCCAGGTTGAAGCATTGCCACTAACCATGGACTATAGCTTACATTACAGTTTACACTCTGTCCTGCACAATTTTGCAAGTTATGACAAAATATACAATGGCCTGTATCCGTCACTGCAATGTCATGCAGAACAAATCCAGTGTTCAGAAAATGCCTGCATAGTACCCCTATTCTTCCCTCTCCCATCCCTCAGAACCTCTGGTGGCCACTGTGTTTATGCCAATGATAAGTGTTCTTCCATTGCTAGACTAATAATAGGTCTATAATAATAGACTAATCTAGAATAATAATAAGTCTACTTTAGCCCATTGTTCAATCCCCAATCTTGATAAAGGGTATTTATTTGGGGTAAAAGCTTACAGTTAAAAGGCCCTAAAGAGTCCAACTCAAGGTTGCTTTCTCACCAAAGTCAGTTGCCATGTGTTATAGCAAGATGGTTGCCGAGCTCTGTGAGGGCTCAGCCTTCCTCTCCCTCAGCTACAGGCTGGCATAAGGCCTGTTTCTTTCCAGGCCTTCTCAGCTGTAGGCTGCAAACTATCAGGCGAATGGCTCATCTCTCTTCCCGGGGCCGCAGGGTAAAAGCTCTCTCCTCTGCCATGTCTGTGGAGCTCTCTCTCCTCCTGTGTAGTGAGTGTCCATTTATATAGCCACCCAGGGGGCGAGGACTCCGCCTTGCGTCACTCCCTGCCGACGTGGTCGCGTCAGAGCTCTAGGCTTAACATGATCAAAGACATCTCCGCTGAATCTAATACAATCAAGGGGGATCACATCCAGTTTACAAACATAACCCTTCTTTTTGAAATTCATGAATAATATCAAACTGCTACATTTACCAAAAATTTTCTATCATCCCAAACAAAAATTTGTACAAATTAAGATTAACTGCCCATTTCAGATCCCCACCTCAGCCCCTGGTAACATACATTCTAGTTTCTGACTTTATGAATTTGCTTTTTCTAATTTTTTCATAGACGTGAGATCATGCAATATCTGTCCTTTCGTTTCTGGCTTATTTCACTTAACGTGATGTCTTCAGGGTTCATTCATGCTGTCGCGTGAATCAGAGCTTCATTCCTTTTTATGGCTCAATAGCATTCCATCGTGTGTATATACCCCATTTTGTTTGTCCAGTCATCTGTTGGTGGACACTTGGGTTGCTCCCATCTTTTGGCAGTTGTGAAAATTGCTGCTATGAACATGGGTGTGCAAATATCTGTTCGAATCCCTGCTTTCATTTCTTTTGGGGTGTATACCTAGAAGTGGGATTGCCAGGTCATATGGTAAAGCTCTACCTAGCTATCCAAGGTCCCACCAAACTGTTCCCAAGTGGCCACACCACTTACATTTCTACCAGCAATGAATGAGTGTTCCACATCCTCTCCAACACTGGCTATTTCCCATTTTTTTAAATAGTAGCCTTTCTAGTGGATGTGAAATTATATCTCACTGTGGTTTTGAATTTGCGTTTCCCTAATGGCTATTGATGTTGAGCATCTTTTCATGTGCTTATTGGCCATTTGTATATTTCTTCGGAGATAGGTTTATTCAAGTCTTTTGCCCACTTTTTAATCATTTGTGTGTGTGTGTCTTTTTGTTGAGTTGTAAGATTTTTAAGATATACTCTGGATATTAAATACTTATCAATATGTGATTTCCAAACATTTTTTCCCTTCTGTAGAATGTCTTTTTACTTTTATGAAGAAGTCCTTTGATGCAAGAAAGTTTTTAATTTACGTGAACTCCCATTTATCTATTTTTTCTTTTGTTGCTCATGCTTTTGGTGTTAAGTTTAAGAAGCCATTGCCTAACACAAGGTCCTGTTTTACAGGCGTTTTATAGTTTGGGTTTTTTGTATTTAGATTTTGGTCTATTTTGAGTTAATTTTTATATATGGTATGAGGTAGAGGTCTACCTTTATTCTTTTGCATATTTATATCCAGTTTTTCCAGCACCATTTGTTGAAGAAACTATTCTTTCTCCATTAAGTGGACTTGGCACTCTTGTCAAAAATCAATGGTCCAGGGGAGCGAGCGGATGTAGCTCAAGTGGTTGAGCACCTGCTTTCCACGTACAAAGTCGCAGGTTCGATCCCTGGTATCTCCTAAAAGCAAAACAAACAAATGAAAAACCAACTCTCATTGGGGAGTGGATGTAGCTCAGTGATTGAGCGCCTTTTCCCCATGTACGAGGTCCTGGATTCAATCCCCCAGTATCCCCTAAAAAAAAGAAACAACATCAACAGAAAAACAATGGGCCAAAACGTGAGGGTTTATTTCTGAACTCTCAGTTCAATTCCATTGGTCTATAATTCTGTCCTTATGCCAGTACCATGCTGTATTGATTATGGTAGCTTTGCAATAAGTTTTAAAATTGGAAAAAAATAAAAAATAAAATAAAATAAAATTGGGAAGAGTGTGTCCTCCAGCTTTGTTTCAAGATGTTGGTTATTGGGAAGCGGCTGTGGCTCAATCAGTGGGGCTCCCGTTTACCATATGGGAGGCCCCGGGTTCGGTTCCCGGGGCCTCCTGGTGAAGGCAAGCCCGCCTGCACGGCGTGGTTAGCTGACCCAGCGAGCACAAGCAGCAAGGGGGGGATAAATGAATAAATAAATAAAATCTTTAAAAAAAAGATGGTTATTCAAGATGGTTTTGGATAATCAAGCTCCTTACATTTCTGTTTAAATTTGATGATTGGCTTTTCCTGTTCTACAAAATAGGCCGTTGGAATTTTGATTGAGGTTGCATTGAATCTGTAAATTGTTTTGGGTAGAATTGACATCTTAACATTATTTAGTTGTCCATACCATGGGCATGGAATGTCCTTCCATTTATTTAGGTTGTCATTGATTTCTTTTATCAATGTTTGTAGTTTTCCAAGTATAAGTGCTTTACATACTTAGTTAAATTATTTCCAGCTATTTGTTTCTTTTAGTTGCTATTAATGGAATTTTTCTCTCAATTTCCTCTTCACATGGTTCATTAATAGTGTATAGAAACACTACTGATTTTTGTGTGTTGATCTTGTACTCCACCACATTGCTGGATTTGTTTACTAGCTCTAGTAGCTTTGTTGTGAATTTTTCAGGGTTTTCTATATATATAGCATCATATCATCTGCAAACGGAAAATTTTACTTCCTCTTTTCCAATTTGGATGTGTTTTATTTCTTTTTCTTGTGTAATTGCTCTGGCTGAAACTTCCAGTACAATGTTGAATAACAGTGGTGACCGGGGGCATCCTTGCCTTGTTCCTGATCTTAGAGGGTACGTTTTCAGTCTTTCACCATTGAGTATGGTGTTAGCTGTGGGTTTTTCATAGATATCTTTATCATCTTGAGGAAATTTCCTTCTATTTCTAGTTTTTCATCAAGAAGGGGTACTAGGGGACTGGATGTAGCTCAAGTGGTTAAGTGCCTGTTTCCCATGTATGAGGTCCTGGGTTCAATTCCTGGTACCTTCTAAAAACAAACAAATGAAAAACCCAACTCTCATTGGGGAGCAGATGTAGCTCAGTGGTTGAGCTCCTTTTTCCCATGTACGAGGTCCTGTGTTCAATCCGAGTGGTACCTCCTTAAAAAAAAAAAAAAAAGAAGAGGTGCTAGATTTTGTCAGATGCCTTTTCTGTATCATTTGATATGTGGTTTTACCCTTTGTTCTTTTAATGTGGTGTGTTACATTAATTGATTTTCTTATGTTGAACCACCCTTGCATACCTGGGATAAATTCTACTTGATTGTGGTGTTTAATTTTTTTAATGTGCTGTTGGATTCAGTTTGCTAGTGTTTTGTTGAGGTTTTTTTGCATCTATATCTCTATCGGTCTGTGATTTTCTTTTCTTGTGTTATCTTTGTCTGGCTTCCTTATTACCATGATGTTGGCCTCATAGAATGAGTTAGGAGTGTTCGCTCCTCTTCAGTTTTTTGGAAGAGTTTGAGCAGGATTGGTGTTAATTCTTCTTGGAATGTTTGATAAAATTCACCAGTGAAGCCATCTAGTCTAGTAATTTACTTTGTTCAGAAGTTTTCAATGACTGATTCAGTCTCTTTACTTGTTATTGGTTTGATGAGATCTTCTGTTTCTTTTTGATTCAGTGTAGGTAGTTTGTGTGTTTCTAGAAATTTGTCCATTTCATCTAGGTTATCTAATTTCTTGATTACAGTTGTTCATAGTATTCTTTTATAATCCTTTTTATTTCTCTTAGGTCAGTAGTAATGCCCCCCCTGCTTCATTTATGACTTTTTTTTGTCCATCTAGCTAAAGGTTTGTCTCTTTTATTGATCTTTTCAAAGAACCAATATTTAGTTTTCTTGATGCTTTCAATTGTTTATTATCAATTTCATTTCTGTCTGCTCTAATCTTTGTTGTTTTTTCTTTCTCTTCTCTTTGGATTTAGTTTTCCCATCTTTTCTTGATTCCCCAGTTGTGATGTTAGGTCTCTGGTTTGAGATCTTTCTCCATTTTTGATGTAAGCATTTAGAGCTATAAATTTCCATCTCAGCACTGCCTTTGCTGATCCTCTAAGTTTTGATATGTTGTGTTTTCATTTTCATTTGCCTCAAGATATCTCCTAATTTCCCTTGTGATTTTTTTCTTTGACCCATTGGTTGTTTGAATGTGTTGTTTAATTTCTATGTATTTGTGAATTTCCCAGTTTTCCGTCTGTTACTGGTTTCTAGCTTCATTCCATTGTGGTCAGAAAAGATATATTGTATGATTTCAAGATTGTTGAATTTATTGAGACTGTTTTGTGACCCATCATATGGTCTATCCTGGAGAGAGATCCATGTGCACTCGAGAAGAACATGTGTTCTATTGTTGGGTGAGGTGTTTTTTATAAATGTCTGTTAGGTCTGGTTGGTTCACAGTATAGCTCAAGGCTTCTGTTTCCTTATGGATGTTCCGTCTAGATATTCTACCCATTATTGAAAGTGGTGTATTAAAATCTCCTACTATTAATGTACAACAGTTTGTTTTGCCCTTCAAATCTGACAATACTTACATCATATATTTTGGGACTCTGCCCAATTTTCAGTAAAAAAATATTTATAATTGTATGTCTTCTTGTTGAATAGACCCCTTTATCAGTATATAATGACCTTCTTGGTCCATTGTAAAAGTTTTTGACTTAAAGTCTGTTTTATCTGGTATTAGTATAGCTACCCTAGCTGTCTTTTGGTTACTATTTGCATGGTATATATTTTTTTCCATCCTTTTACTTTCCACCTACTTGTGTCTTTGAATTTAAGAAGAGTCTTTCATAACAGCATATAGTTGGGTTGTGCTTTTTTTGAAATCCATTCTGCCAATCTCTGCATTTTGACTGGAGAGTTTAATCCATTTACAATTGACAGTAACTACTGATAATGCAGAATTTCCTTCTGCTCTTTTGGTATTTGGTCTTAGTAAGTCTTACACCGTTTTTATAACCATCACGTTTGATTTGATACCCACATAACTGCAATAGCTCACACATACTATTCCCGTAACCCTCCATCTCCCCACCACTTTGCGTATTTGTTACAGATTATGTCTTTATATATTGTACATCCACAACCATATATTATCATTACTTTTCATGCCTCTTCATTTAGCACCTGTAGGAAGTAGAAAGTGGAGTTACATACCAAAAAAACTGAATACAATAGTACTGGCATTTATGATCACCCATCGTTACCTTTGCCACAGGTCTTTATTTCTTTATGCTGCTTTGATCCACTGCCTAGTATTCTTTCTGTTCAGTCTGGAGAACTCCCTTTAGCACTGCTTGTAGGGCAGGACTAGTGGCGATCAACTCCCTCAGCTTTTGTTCATCTGGGAATGTCTTCACCTTTCCCTCATTTTTGAAAGATAGACTTAACAGATATAAAATTCTTGGTTGGCAGTTATTTCTTTCAGCACTTTAAATATTTCAACTCACTGCCTTCTTGCCTCCATGGTTTCTTTTCTTTTTTTTTTTTTTTAAATGGGCAAAGGATTTTTAATTTTTAACTCAACATCATCAGCCATTAGGGAAATGCAAATCAAAACAATGAGATACCAGTAGGGTGACTATAATTAAAAACAAACAAACAAAAACAGAAAATAAAAAGTTGTACATTGGTGAGGATATGGAGAAATTGGACCCTCATACATTGCTTGTGGGATTATAAAATGGTACAGCCACTGTGGAAAACAGTTTGGCAGTTCCTCAAAAAGTTGCAATTACCTTATGACCCAGCAATTCCACTCCTAGATAGATGCCCAAGAGAACTGAAAACATGTGCCTACACTACAGCTTGGTACATTTGGGAGTGAATGTGGCTCAAGAAGTTGAGCACCCACCTCCCACATGGGAGGGAGGTCCTGGGTTCGGTTCCCAGTGCCTCCTAAAGAAGAAAAACAAACAATGATCAGACAATGAGTGCAAACAAGTAAACAGACAAGGGAGCCATCCCTTTGGAGCGGAGGGAGACATTTTTAAAACAAAAACAAAAAAAAACTTGGTACATGAGGGTTTGTAACAGCATTATTCATAATAGCCAAAAAGTGAAGTCCAAATACCTGTCAACTCATGAAAAGATGAGCAAAATGTGGTACACATTGGAATAGTATCCAGTTATAAAAAAGAGTGAAGTACTGTTACATGCTACAATATGGATGACCCTTAAAAACATTATGCTAAGGGAAAGAAGCCAAACATAAAAGGCTACATATACCTTGTATGATTCCAGTTATATGAAATGTCCTGAATAGGCAAATACATAGAGACAGAAAGTAGGTTAGTGGTAGCCAGAGAATTGGAAGTGATGCAAATGTTCTGGAATTAGTAGTGGTGACGTTACACAGCACTGTAATCTGTTTTCCCTTTCTAGAATGTAATTTCCTTGAGGGCAGGAATTTTTGTTTTGTTCCCTTCTATATCCCCAGAGTCTAGAACAGTACCTGCTCTTTTATAGGCACTCAATAAACATTAGCTGAGAATCCAAATTTCAGCCCTGTAGCATATCTGAATAGTATCAAGAGCCCCACCTCGCCAGCAAGCTCATTTCTCTTACTCCTCAATAGGACCCCTCTACTCTCATGGGTTGCTGTGTTTAAACCTTCTGTATGTTTGCTCACTGATTCCTTCAAGTTTAAATCCCATACTCATTTCCTCCAGTTCAAATGCCACACTTCAACTTAAGCCTCCTTTTTTTTTCAATAAAGTCTTCCTTGCCTCATGGCAGAGTTGGCCCCTCCCTCCTTTAGTTCAGACAGGCCCGTGGGCATACCCGTAACAGCCCTCATGAGATTTCAGTACAACTGTCTCTACACATTTAAGCTACTTATGGGCAGTGACTGTGTCTAAATCATTTCTACTTCATAGTCCCTAAGTGATAGTCTGTTACCTCCCCTCACTCTGGATGCCCTGAGCTCTTAAATATGCCATCTGGGTATCATAATGAGGAACCTGCTCATTTACTGCAGGAGGGCTACTTTCTGCTGCCTATGTCCTATTTATAATTAGTCTCTACCAGGTTCTGAGCCCTGTACTGGCCTTACAAAGACAGAGATGTATAAAATCTGATCACTACCTCTAAGCAGCCAGTCAGTTCTCCTGATAAGGAGAACAAGCTCGAAAACCTGTAACTGCAATATAATGTAATACTATGCTAGAAGCTATGGAAACACAAAGGAGAGAGCGATTTATTTTGTCTGGAGGAGAGAGAGAGAGAGAGAGGCCAAGGGTGTCAATAGAAAAGAAATGACATCTGAGCTTGCTCTCAAGGATGAGCCAACGTTCACTAGGTGGGCAGAGGAAGATGGCACTCCAAGCAAGGGGGAGAGAGCAAAGGTTTAAAGAAAGGAAACCACACATCTAGTTGGTGAATGGCTGATTATGGAGAGTTCACGTGGGGACTGTGGCGAGAAAAGGCTGCAAAGGAAAGTTGGCGCTTGTTTGTGCAGAGCCTTCAGTACCGTGATGGGGATGATGGACTTTGTCTAATCGGCAACACAGAGGCTTGGGAAGGATTTTCAGCAATGGAGTGACAAGAACACATCGAGGTCTTAGAGAAATTACTCCAGGAAAAGAATGGAGGATGCACTGGCAGTGGAGTTAGGGAAACCACAGATCAAGAGTCAGGTCAGGAGGCTGCTTTGATAGTCCCAAGAAGAGATGCTAAGGGTCTGACGAAAGCAAGGACAGAGAGGAGGGGACAGTGGTGAGAACTACACTGTAAGCTCTTCCAGGGTGGGCTCCATTTTTCCAAGCAGTGTTTTTGCTGTGCTGATGAGAGTCTTGCCAGGCAGAGCTGCAGCCTTATGGACTTTACTCAGGAAGCCCAGGAGGAGCAGGACTAACCCCGGTGTCCTCGCGTGCTCTCCACCACAACGGGGTATCCCAGGGGCTCGGCTTCATCAATCCTTTCTGAAAAGTCTTCAAGCCACCATAGGAGAATGTGTCTGGCATGGGGACACCATGTCCAGCCAGCTCTTGGAACGTCCAGACTTTGTTGATACAGTTTAAAATGCTCTGTGGGCGGTTGACTAGGCGGCAACCCAGCTTCTCCAGGCGCCGCCAGACAGTGATGTCACTGATTGCACTGAGGGTGTGGGTACCCGCACGAGCAGGCGATCTGGTGCATCAGCGCCGCCCGGGGGCGCGCGTCCTGCTCGGAGCAGCGCTGCCGGAGGCCACGCAGGATCTGCACCTGCGGGTGGTCCTCGCAGATCCGCCGGTCTGTCAGGAGCCAGAGCTGGGAGCACATGGCGGCCGGCGGCCGGCGACCCGGGCGAGCGCCAGGCGCCTCTGCAGCCCTCGCCTCCATGGTTTCTTAAGAAAGATCAGCACTTAGTCTATTGGGGATCCCCTTGTACATAACACGTTGTTTTTCTCTCGCAGCTTTCAGAGCTTTCTCCTTGTTCTTGGCATTTGCCGTTTTGACTACTGTGTGACTAGGTGTGGTTCTCTTCAAACTGATCCTCTTTAGGGTTTGCTGAGCTGCTTGTTTTTTGTTCAATTTGGGAAGTTTTCTGCCATTATTTATTTGAATATTCCTTCTGCCCCTTTGTCTCTCTCTTCTTTCTGTGAATCCCATAATGTACATATTGGATACTTGATGGTATCCCACAGATTCTCAGGCTCTGCTCCCCCTTTTTCCTTTCTTTTTCTTTCTCTTCCTCACCCTGAATCATTGCAATAGTTTTGTCTTTGAGGTCACTGATTGTTTCTCTTGCCAGCTCCAATCTGCTGTTGAAGCCCTCTAAGGAATTTTTCATTTCAATTATTGTGTTCTTCAATGCCAGTATTTCAATTTGGTTCCTTTTTAAAATTATTCTCTCTTTATTGAGATTCTCATACTGTTCATTCATTATTTTCCTAATATCCTTGGTTCTTCCTCTGTGTTCCTTTATCTTCTTTAGCATATTGAAGATCTTTTTTAAAAGTCTTTGTCTGATGGGGGTCGGATGTGGCTCAACTGGTTGGGCGTCCGTCTCCCATATGGAGGGACCCGGGTTCGATCCCCGGGACCTCCCGGTAAAAAAAAAAAAAAAAAAGTCTTTGTCTGATATGTCCAAAGTCTGGACTTCTTTATTGATGCTTTCTGGATTTTTATCTTTTTCCTTTGGATGCACCATCGTTTCCTCTTTCTTTGTCTGCCTTGCTGTCTTTTGTTGTATGCTGTACTTTTTAATTTCAAAATATTAACTTTGGGATTTATTCCCCGAGCTGTCTGTCCCTTAAATTTGTATCCAGCTAGTGATGTGACAGAGAATTCCTTGAGTGCCAGGAGCTAAGGAAAACAAACAAACCAAACACTTTTCACAGTCTTTGCAAATTGGCTCTGCATTGGCTGACGCTCTCCTTCAGGGTTTGGCACAAGGGAAGTGCAGGGTCCCCTTGGTCCTTTCCAAGCCTGGCCCTTATCCTGGACTTGGGCTTGCTCGTCGCCTTTGGAATGCCCCCTCCACTCCCTATGAAACAGGCTTTCTCCCCCTCCAGGTGCTCCAGTGTATGACTTAAAGTAGGTGACCCTCTGCCCCAGGCTGTTCTGACTTAATTAGCTGTCTGCCCATGCTTCTCCCTGCCCCTGGTTCCACCTTTCAGGCTGACATACAGGCACCTAGTATGCCTTCTGGAAAAGGACCAAGCCAGAGCTCAGGCCGCTCCACGCTGGCTGGCGAGTGGGCAGGGGAGAGGCCAGCAAGGGCGCCGCCGTCTCCTACCGTTTTCAAAGTTGCATTTTCTTGATTCAGCATTCGCCCAGTTACTGGAACCCTTTAAACCCTTTGCCAGAGTTTTAAGGAAAATGGCGGGGGGGGGGCGCGGTACCTGCAGCATCTTCCGTCCATCCTGGCCCTGTCGTGCCTCTTTGTCTGGTTGCTCTTCTCGTTCTAGGTTATGCTCTTGGTATAAGTAACCCCCGTTCCTCTCCGTAATACTGAAATGTGTTCTGTAATTATAGTATTAACAGTTCCGTCTCTGACTAGCCATCAGTCATCTGTTCATAGCTTTCTTCCCCTGCAGGTTCACAGAGCCTGCTAAGTTCCTTTTTTGTACAACCTTTCCCCATAAAATTGTCATTTTTCAAGAGTGAAAAAAAAAAAAAAAAGGCACAGTGCAGTCTTTGTGAAAGAAGAGCCAGGGTCTAGTTTGGCCTCACTCTTACCCCTCCTTCCGCCTCCCCCTCCTCTCCTGATGATGCCCTCCAGGGGCCCCCCATAGCTCTCAGCCTGCCTCAGTACAGCTCTTCAGAGTGCTTCTTCGGCCCCCAGTATCGTTTTCTGAGCCTTTTTATGAATTGGAGATCCAGTCTGACAGGGCGATGCAGGGGCCAGGAAGGCAGAGACGCCTTTCCGTGTGCCAAGCTCCCAGAGAAGGCACCACGGCTGTCCTCGGGCCTCAGGAGCAGGCCTGGAATGTGCCGGTGGACATTGCCAAGGCACAGTCTTCCTGAGAGTGCCAGAGCTGGCCGCAGAGGAGCTCTGCGCTGCCTCCTGCTGCCCCTCCACCATGTCTTGGGATGCGCCTTCCTCTCCCCAGAGCCTGCCAGAGAGACCCAAGTGCTTGAAATCGCCACCCCACCAGGCATGGTCCTGCCGTGTGTCCTCCTGTGGTGTCCAGCGAGGCTCGGGGCGCCTGCTGGTGCCGCCCCACCCAGGCGGGCTCTCAAGAACCAGGCAGTGGGCGCGGTGAAGCCCCAGGCCCTGGGCCGTGCTGCTGGCCGTGGGATGAGGGCCGCTGTGGGCCCAGGCTCTCCGGAGGAGGCTGCAGCAGGGTGGCCTTCCCGGCGTCCTCCTTCCCTGACCGCCGCCCGCCGGGACGGGGAGTGGGCAGCAGCACTGACAGCCTCCCTCCCTTCTCCTCTCCGTCAAAGACACACCCACCCTCCCTTGCTTAAGAACTTCTTTGTTTAACCAAACCTCTGCTCAGAGGAGAAAGGAGAGGGGCTTTTTCTATTTTGCCAAGGGGCAGACAGCAGTGGGGCAGGGCCCAGGGGGAGCAGCTGGGGCTGGCATCAGTGCGTTCCCACCCACTGCCCTTGCCGGGGCCTCATCCTGCCCTCACCAGCCAGCAGCCTCGCTCGCATGTATCCTTGGGTGTCGGCAGCTCCCAGGAAAATCAGTCTAGACCCGTCTCCTCTACCAGAGACGTGGTGCCAGAGCCCTACTGTGGAGCATGGCAGCTGCTCCTGTGGAGGCCTGTTACCATGGCGACCCTCAGCGCGAAGAAAGGAAAAGATCAATGCCTCGGTTTCCACAGGAATCGCCCCTCTCATCTTGAAGCAGGTTTCCCAAGAGGTTCCACCAGTTGTGATTTGGCCAAAGGCGAGTGTCGGTCCTGCGGCGGGAGCCAGCTTGTGCATTCTGGAGCCCAGGCACAGTGGCGCTGGCGTGTAAGAGCGAGCGTAAACACCTGTGCGTGCACTTATCTCCCTTTGCCTCTCTGATGCGCCACCTTCGTCTTTACTGAAAGCAGATGGAGCCGCGGCGTGGCCTGCCTCTGACAGCAGGGTCTGCTGGCCTGCAGGGAGCCTCAGCTTTTTGGTTGTCCTACGTTGGGAAGAGTCAGAGGAGTTCCTTAAAGAACACTCTTTAGGTGCTGGCTCGTGCTGGGGAGGGCTGGCGGCTGTCACGGAGGCTGGCCGCGGCGCAGGAGGCCTGTGGGAGAGGCCGGGGCGCAGTGGAAGGAGCGGGCCACAGCTTCCCAGGCAGAGCCAGGCGTGTGCGCGTGGAGCTGCAACGCCACTCGCGGGCCGTGGGCCAGAGGCCAGGACGTAGAGCCGTCCTGGGACCACGGCAGGAACCTCAGGAGAGCCTGCGGGGGCTTCGAGGCAGCCCAGATGGACAGGCCGCTCCCGCATCCTGTCTGGTATCTAGGCCAGGGAGCAGCACGATGGGAACTGTAGCTGGGTTGGGGAAAGACCCCTTCTGGCTCGGGGACCAGATGCTGAGTTCATGTGCTTATGCTAATTCCAGGTGTGGACATCAGTGTGGCGAAAGCCCGCCTGGCCTCTTGGGCTGTTGAAGTCTCGACACTATCGCATTCTAGAGTGGAAGCACCAGAGGGCCAGCCCAGAGCTGGGGCCTAAAGGCCTCTTTGTTAACCTTTCCTGTTTTTCCTTAGCCCAAAGGCGCCTTCCTCCTTGATAGAGGGCGTTGTTGGCAAGCTTTTGGAGCTCTCTTCTATCCTCATTTCTTCATGTTTGGGGATCCAGTTCCTGTGCTGCTAAAGATGTATGTTTAGAAGAAGTCAACAGCTTTTCTTAAGTATCTTCTAAGGTTAACACTTGTGCTCAGTATATTCCCGGTAAGTACTTAGTGTATGTCATGTGTCAGGGTTTTAAAGCACTCGCTCTTCGTGTTTCCAGATTATTTTGAAATCTCCATACTGACTCTTTCCTGCTTTGAGGCTTACTGTGCAGCAGGCCCTGCAGCGCTCTCTCCACACCTGCCTCGTTTCCGTCCTTTTAGGGACAGAGGACACCAAAGCACGGGAGGCTCATGAGTGAGCCCAGGGCGGCCCAGCGAGGAAGCTGCCGCGAGGCCTGCCCATGGCCGCCTGCAGCTCCACCCAGCGCCTCGCGTGGGACTCCCATCTCCTCCGGCCTCACGCACCAGGAGGGTGTGGCAGCTTGGCGCTGACCTGTCCCGTTCTTTCCAACACATCCTTCACAACTATTCCTTTTTATTTGACATTTAACTCATTGGATGCTGGAGTGGAAGCACAAGAATGTCCACCCAGCATTGAGACCGAAAGGTGTCCTGTAGAACCAGTGCTCTGAAGCAGCGTGGCTGGCTTGTAAGGGAAATGTGCTTCTGAATTGTTAAAGATTTTTTTCAATAATGAAGCAGAGCTTGGAGCTATTCATTTAATAAATATAAATGAAAAACACCATAGTTTGAATTGTAGGGGATTTTTAATGAGTATGTTTTTTCCTTCTTTACAGTCTACTGCCAGAAACCTTAATTGGAAGTATGTGCTCCGCTCACTTGCTGATACTCTATCGCCAGATTCTCGGAGATGTGCTCCTGAGGGGCAGGAGGAGCCCGCCGAGAGCAGGTGAGGCCTGGTCGCTTCCTCACGCGCAGCAGCGCGTCCTGCTCGGGCGGGTGCCGGCCTCGGAGGCGCCTGGAGGGAAGCGCTCAGACCAGCGTCCTCCAGTCTCTGCAGTCCTCACGCTCACGCGCTCCTCTTTCCCTAATGTCGCCCAGAGTCTGATGTGCTTTTCCTGCGGATTCGATGCGTGTGCATCATCTTTTAGGAAGAGGCCAAAATCCTTCACAGTAGCTGTTTTTAATGCACAGAACTTAAACAAAATCAATGAATTAAGTAAAAATAGGTGAATCTGGGCCAGGGGTATTCAGCTGTTTTATGTCCTGTTTTTATTCTTGCACATTTTTTGTAAGTTTGAAATGTTAAAAAATAATTTAGAAAAATGTATTTGTCACACCTAATTGAACTTGCAAAGCAGATGTGTGCATTACAAGAATTGCCTTTCTAAGGAAAAAGTTTACTTTGTCTTTGGTGGAGGTGACCTCCAGAAACCAGTAAACAGATGTGCCCCGAGTGCAGGCACGTGCCCGGCGCCGTGCGGGCTCGGTGAGGTGGGCAGGCACGGCCCCTCGCCTCAGGGGCGACCGAGCGCGTGTCTTTCTGTCCAGGCCTTGAAATAAGTGTCAGGAAGGAAAAGGTGGGAAGCGGCTGTGGCTCAATCAGTGGGGCTCCCGTTTACCATATGGGAGGCCCCAGGTTCGGTTCCCGGGGCCTCCTGGTGAAGGCAGGCCCGCCCGCGCGGCGTGGTTAGCTGACCCAGCGAGCACGGGCGGCAGGGCGGGGGATAAATGAATAAATAAATAAAATCTTTAAAAAAAAAAAAAAAAAGGAAGGAAAAGGTGCAGCAGGAGCATGCTCAGGAGGGCTGGGTGCCTGTGGGACCAGGGCAGCATCCCTGAGCAGGTACCTAAACCGAGACCTGAGCCGTGGGTGGGGGCCAGAGCAGGTGAAGGCCGCCTGGGAGCTGAGGTTAAAGAGAGCCCGTGTCACTGGGGCACAGGCAGGGGCCGCCCTCGAGGGCATCGCAGCTAGGCAGGGGTCCTCCCCCAGAGACTCACCAGAGAGATGGAAATGGACCTCGGAAGCACAGAAATCCCTCAGGAGATCGTTGTGACCCTAAGCCTCTTACTCCTCTCTTACCTTTGAGTTTATTTCATTGTAGAAAAACTTGCTGTGTGGTAGGGCTTCTTAGCTTTCCCCTAGAGAAGGAGAAGGTTGCCCAGGATTGTTGACTTCATTAGAATCTGACCCTCAGAATAAGCCTCCCAGGATCCAGGGAGTGGCTTTTCTCCACCATGCTCATGAGCTCGCAGGCGCTGTCTTTCGTGTGCCATCACATACGTGGAGTGCCGGTTCCTCCACGCGGTGCTTATCCTGGGCCCAGAACCCCCAGCTCCCAATTCCTTTCCCTTGCGCCCGCTCCTGCCCGTGGCCCAGGCCCCAGCCCCCAGCCCGGTGTCCTGAGTGCTGGGCCCTGTGAGGCCTCAGCTGGAGCCAGGCCGAGCAGCCTGCCCTCGGCTCCCCCGGCTCTGCCTGCTTCCCGCCCAGCCTTCCAAGAGCAGGGGTGCCCTGCCTGGAAGATCCCTCCCACTATACCATAGTCCTAGGAGGAAAGAGACTGGGAAAGACCAGAGAAAGGAAAACATTCTTCTAGCCTTAGCCCTGCACACAACCCCTTCACCACTCACCTAAAAGCTCTGTCTATTTGTATAAGACTCATTTAAGAAATCCTTGGGGTGTTTGGGCAGATAGTTTAGGGGGCAGCTTTGAGCTCCTAAACAATGAAGTATGTAGAATGTGTTGGCAACAGGTCGTTTGGTGAATGTATGAAAACGTCTGTGCGAACCCCTTTCTTTCTTCTGCGTTTCAGATCTAATCAGTCACCCCATGCTGGCCACCTTCCCCCAGCTCCTGGAGCAGCCTGACCTCATGGACGCCCTCAGGGTGGG
Source organism: Tolypeutes matacus (assembly GCA_026826555.1). Lineage (NCBI taxonomy): Eukaryota > Metazoa > Chordata > Mammalia > Cingulata > Chlamyphoridae > Tolypeutes > Tolypeutes matacus. The sequence continues at coordinate 171,045 of JAKSZT010054233.1, read as the reverse complement.
TTGCGTGTGCCGCGGTCTGCCTCTGCTGGGTCGTCTGAGCCCACCCCTTCAGCAATCTTCGTCACCGCCCGGCTACCTCAGGCCCATCCATCCGACCTCAGCGTGCCTGAGTCCCCGGGGCTGCCTCCCCGGGCCGCTGGGCAGGCAGGGGCCTGCTGCTCACACGAGCGCGGCCTCTTGCCTGTGGCCTGTTCCCGGGCTTCAGGCAGCGATGTCCTAAGAGCCCAAATCCAAGATGGTTTGTTAGATGAATCGACTGAGCTTTCAGGAGAGCCAGGCCATGCCTGTCGTTTTCATCTGAATTCACCATTGACTGTCTGCTCTCTGAGATAGCAGCCAGATAGCAGGTCAGACCAGTGACATCGCCCCGTGGTTCAGCCTAACTCATCAGGGTCAGCAAATGCTAGAAGAGCTGTTGCCGGAAGGCAGAGAGCAGGGAAAGCCCGTGGAGGAGGCAGCGGAGGAGGCTCAGGGACTGGTAGCCTTGACGAGGCCACCCTGGGTGGGGTGGGGGCAGACCCCACGGTGGGAGGGTCAGCACGCAGAGACGTCGTGAGGCTGGGGGAGGGCGCACAGGGCTCCTGAGGGCATCGTCCTGCGGTGGGCGAGGCCTGGCTGAGGCCCGCGAGGAGGGTGAGGGGCACCCGCAGGTGCTCTGGAGACTCCTCCCAGCGCCACGAAACGGCAAAGCCCGTGTGCAGGAGGAGAGGGGAGCGACCTGGGAGGTGGCCCCGAGGGTGAGGAGGGAGCACGCGGGGCCTGAGGGCAGGGATGGAAGCGAGGACTCGGGAGCAAGGTTTGAAGTGGGCTTGCACACTGGCGTGGTGTGGCACGGCGACGGGAGTTTTCTGCGAGAAGGGCTAGGAACAGGGAGACGGCACCATCACCCGCGACCGCAGAGGCGTCCGTGGGTGCTGCTGCTAGGCAGTGCAGAGCCTCTCTCCCCCTGAAGCCGGGGTGCCGGGCCCTGGGGCCTCTCTCCAGGTGTGTGACATCTGCAGGGTCTGGACACGGTGTCTGGAGGAGCCTTTGGGTGACCTGCTCTAGACTCTGCATTTCCCTGGGGAGCAGGCGGCTCAGAAACGCGGCGGCCTGGCCGGCCGGGGCCCAGCCAATGCCCGTTACGCCAAGGAAGGCGCGCGGCACCCCTCTCCATGTGGCACATTGAGCAGAAAGACCCGTCTGAGGGAAACTGAGTCTATTAAGGTACAGCCTTGCCTGCGGAAGGATCTGGAAGGATACACGCCAACAGAAGGAAAACAGTGCCATGGGTTATTTTATCTGAATTTTTTGCATAATGAATCTGAGTGAGAGTGAGAATGAGTGTTTCCTCCTACGCTGCCGACCCACCTCTTTGTGGCATTCCGCGTCACTCGGGATAGGCAAGGCCGGGCCGTGGTGGCACACGCGCAGGCTTGTGCCCCGCTCCCGGCACCTTCCAGCATGGGCCAGTGGGAGGCCCTGCTCCGTGTCGCCCAAGGGCGCAGGCAGGAGTGGGTCCTCCTCACCGCGTCCTTGGGAGCAGGGGGCTGCCCTGCAGCAGGACAGGAGGCCTGTCCTCGGGCTTCCCCTCTGCTTTCCCCAAAGCGGCATGGGCTCCTGCTCACATTTCATTGCCCAGAGCTCGTTTCAGGGCCCCGCTTAACAGCAAGGGGCTGGGAGGCATCGTCTTCTGTTCTCTCCAGAAGGAAAGGGCACGTGGTGAAGCGTCCTGCTGCCTGCTGGGAGCCCAGTGGAAAGTGAGGAGGGCCTGGGCACTCGCCTAGCAAGCAGCAGGCAGATTTTGCCAGGCAGTAGGAGTCGGAAGTTGATTGTAAGTCTACGCCACGTACCTTTTAAATTGAGGTTATGAGGTGTGTGAGCCAACTAGTGCTTACGGAGCAAAGTAGCCACGGCACCCTGCCTGCGCAGTAAACGGCGTGCTCTGCTCGGGCAGCCTTTCGCCCCCAGCATCCTCCTCCGGCTCTCTGAGACCCGCAGGGCGCGGCAGTGGGTGGAGGGCCCCCGGGCCGCGTGCACGCATGGCTCAGCCTCTGCGCTCTCGGGAAGCTGTCCTTCAGTGCGCCCTTTATTTCTTGGAGAATCTCTTTCTTGGCACCTTGGTGCCTTCACCCCAGGGCCTCCCTCCTGAGGTGGGTCTGATGTGTTGGCGCTGCCAGTGAGGTCGTGCCAATAGGGCGCCTGCAAACGTGCCCCAAACGGAGGCAGCTCTGAAACTTGCCCCATTCTCCACAGGCTTGTAGTTTGCTGGAACTGGCACTGTGAGGGGCTTTGAGTCATACGTCTGCTGGAATAATTGAGCTCTGGGATTTTCTTAAATCACTTTTATTGATACATATCAATAAAGCATACGCTTCATCCAAAGTATACAATCAGTGGCATTTGGTATAATCACATAGTTGTACATTCATCACTTCAGTCATTATTAGAGCATTTTCATAATTTCAACCATAATAATAATAAGCAAAAAACAAACAAGAAAATTCTTCACCTCTCCATCTATGCTGCGCCTGCTGCACATGGCTGCTATTTCTGGCCATCCATGAACAATTGTTTATTTATTGATTGATTAAGCAGTTTTATTGAGCTATATTGACATACTATATGATCTATCCAAAGTATATAATCAGTGCCTGCTAGTATAAATCACAGTGTCGTACATTCATCACCACAAAAAATTTTAGAACCATTTCATTACTCCAAAAAGAAAACCTGCACTTCTCTTAGCATTCCTTCCCCAGCCCTACATAGCCCCTCATCTAATTTCACTTTAGAAATGGATTATATATACACTTTCTATAAATGGGATCATATAGTATGTAGTACTTTGTGTCTGGTTTCTTTCACTTAGCAGAATGCGTTTGTTTGGTCTGATATTAGCATCTTGTATTAACATACATTTGTTCAGTTTCAAAGAAAGAAGGTCTTAGATATGCGCTATTACCCCTATTATATTTCACGTGCGGTTTTACTATGCTATATACTTCCAATGTACATTTGTTAGCTTTCCTTTTAGTAACGTACATGACCTTAGATTTTCCCTCTAAACCACTGTCATATCCACATAATAGCACTGCTGGTTACAAACATTATGTTGGGCTTTCGCTTTTTCTATTCATTTCCAAAGATTAAAGTGCGTCAACCCTTAGCTTTCCCTTCTCTACCCTCATTCTATTTTCTGGTGACCCATATTCAAGTTAGTAACTCCATGAGTTTAGTCCATAATAGCACAGTCACACAGTATGTGTACATCGGTGTGCAGATGTCTGTTCGTGTCACTGCTCTCAGTTCTTCTGGGTATATACCCAGTAGTGGTATTGCAGGGTCACGTGGCAAGTCTATATTCAACTTCTTTAGGAACTGCCAGACATTCCTCCACAGTGGCTGTGCCATCCTGCATTCCCACCAACAGTGAAGAAGTGTTCCTGTCTCTCCACATCCTCTCCAACACTTGTAGTTCTCTGTCTTTTTAATAGTGGCCATTCTGATAGGTATGAAACAATATCTCATTGTAGCTTTGATTTGCATTTCCCTAATCACTAATGATGTTAAACATTTTTTCATGTGTTTTTTGGCCATTTGTATTTCTTCTTTGGACAAATATGTATTCAAGTCTTTTGCCCATTTTTTTTTAGTAAAGATTTATTTCTTCCTCTCCCCTCCCCCTCCCTGTTGTTTGTGCTCGTTGTCTGCTCTCTGTGTCCATTCACTGTCTGCTCTCTGTGTGTGCTTGTCTTCTCTTTAGGAGGCACCAGGAACCAAACCTGGGCCCTCCTATGTGACAGAGAGGCACTCAATCACTTGAGCCACATCTGCTTCCCTTTTGCACATTTTTTAATTGGGTAGTTTGTCTTTTTATTGTTGAGTTGTAGCATCGCTTTATATATCTTGGATATTAAACCCTTATCGGACTTAGGATTTCCAAATATTTTTCTCCCATTGAGTCGACTGATTTCTCACCTTTTTGACAAAGTCCTGTGAGGTACAAAAGTGTTTCATTTTGAGGAGGTCGCATTTATCTACTTTTCCTTTTGTTGCATGTACTTTGGGTGTAAAGTCCAAGAAACCACCAACTACCACAAGGTCTTTAAAATATTTCCCTACGGCTGTGGCTCATTTAGTAGGGCTCCCGTTTACCATATGGGAGGCCCCGGGTTCGGTTCCCGGGGCCTCCTGGTGAAGGCAAGCCCGCCCGAGCGGCGTGGTTAGCTGACCCCACGAGCACAAGCAGCAAGGGGGGGATAAATGAATAAATAAATAAAATCTTTAAAAAAAAAAAAAATGAAATAAAATAAAATATTTCCCTATATTTTCTTCTAGTAGTTTTATGGTCCTGGCTTTTATATTTAGGTCTTTGATCCATTTTGAGTTGATTCTTGTATAGAGAGTGAGATAGGGGTCCTCTTTTATTCTTTTAGTGATGGATATCCAGTTTCTCAGCACCAGTTTTTGAAAGGACTGTTTTGCCCCATTAATATGGCTTTGGTAGGTGTGTCACAAACCATTTGGCTGTAGAGGTGAGAGTTTATTTCTGGACTCTCAGTTCTATTCCACTGACCATGCTTTTTTGACCACAGTAGCTTTATAATATGTTACAAGATCAGGCAGTGAAATTCCTCCCACATTGCTCTTCTTTTTTAGAATGCTTTTGACTATTCGGGTGTACCTCCCCTTCCAAATGAATTTGGTAATTGCCTTTACTGTTTCTGTAAAGTAGGCTGTTGGGATTTTGATTGGTATTGCATTGAATCTACAAGTCAGTTTGGGTAGGATTGACAACTTCACGATATTTATTCTTCCAATCCATGAACATGGAATGTCTTTCCATTTATTTAGGTCTTCGTTGATTTCTTCTAGCATTGTTTTGTAGTTTTCTGAATATAGGTCCTGTACTTCTTGTTGAAATGATTCCTAGATATTTGAGACTTTGTTGCTATTGTAAGTGGAATTTTCCCCCTGATTTCCTCCTCAGATTGTTCAATACTAGCATACAGAAACATTAGTGATTTTTGTGTGTAGATCTTATATCCTGCCACTTTGCTGAACTCGTTTATTAGCTCAAGTAGCTTTGTTGTAGACATTTCTGAATTTTCTAAACATAGGATCATGTCACACGCAAATAGAATTTTACCTCCTCTTTTCCTATTTGGATGCCTTTAATTTTTTTTTTTTTTTTTTTTTTTTTTGTCTTGTCTAATTGCCCTAGCTAGAATTTCTAGCACAATGTGGAATAACAGTGGTGACAGTGGGCATCCTTGTCTTGTTCCCAATCTTAGAGAGAAAGCTTTCAACCTTTCCCCATTGAGTGTGATATTGGCTGTGGGTTTTTCTATATACTTTTTATCATATTGAGGAATTTTCCTTCTATTTCTATCAAAGTGTTTTTATCAAGTAAGGATACTGAATTTTGTCAGATACCTTTTCTGCATCAATCAAGACCATGTGGTTTTTCCTTCAATTTGATAAAGGTGGTATATTATGTTGATTGATTTTCTTATGTTGAACCAGCCTTGCCTGCCATGAATAAATCCCACTTGGTCGTGATGTCTAAGTCTTTGGATATGCTGTTGGATTCTATTGCAAGTATTTTGTTGAGAATTTATGTATCTATGTTCATTAGAGAGATTGGTCTGTAATTTTCTTTTCTTGTAGTATCTTTTATCTGGCTTTGGTATTAGGGTGATGTTGGCTTCATAAAATGTGTTGGGTAATTTTCCCTCCTCTTCGATTTTTTGGAAGAGTTCAAACAGGACTCATGTTAATTCTTCTTGAAATGTATGGTAGAATTCACCTGTGGAGCCATCTGGTCCTGGACTTTCCTTTATTGGGAGATTTTTGATGACTAATTAAGTCTCTTTAAATGAGATTGGTTTGTTAAGTTCTTGTATTTCTTGTAGAGTCAGTGTAGCTTGTTTGTGTGTTTCTAGGAATTTGCCCGTTCCATCTAGCTTGTCTAGTTTGTTGGCATACAGTTTCTCATAATATCCTCTTAATGATCCATTTTATTTCTGTGGGGTCACTTGTAACTTTGCCCCTTTCATTTCTGATTTTATTTACTTGCATCTTCTCTCTTTTTTTCTTTGTTGGTTTAGCTAGGGGGTTGTCAATTTTATTGATCTCAAAGAGCCAGCTTTTGGTTTTGTTGATTTTCTCTATTGTTTTTTTGTTCTCAATTTCATTTATTTCTGCTCTAATCTTCATTATTTCTTCCCTTCTACTTTGGGAATGGTTTGCTGTTCTTTTTCTAGTTTCTCCAGTTGTTCAATTAGATCTTTGATTTTAGTTCCTCTTTTTTTTTTTTTTTTTTTTTTTTTAAATATAGATGTTTAGGGCTATAAATTTCCCTCTCAGGACTACCTTTGTTGTATCCCATACATTTTGATAAGTTGTGTTCTTATTTTCATTCATCTCAATATATTTACTAATTTCACTTAAAATTTCTTCAACTCACTGATTATTTGGGAGTTTGTTGTTCAGCCTCTACACATTTGTGAATTTACCTTTTTTCTGTCTATTATTGTTTTCCAATTTCATTCCGTTAATGATCTGAGAAGGTGCTTTGTATAATTTCAATCTTTTCATATTTATTGAGAGCTGTATTGTGACCTAACATGTGGTCTATCCTGGAGAAAGATCCATGGGCACTTGAGAAGAATGTATAACCCGCTGAGTTTGGATGCAGTGTTCTGTATATGTCTGTTAGGTCTAACTTGTTTATCATATTGTTCAAGTTCTCTGTTACCTTGTTGATCTTTTCTCTAGCTGTTCTACCTAATGATGTGAGAGGGGTGTTGAAGTCTCCAATGATTATTGTAGAAATGTCTATTTCTCCTTTCAGTTTTGCCAGAGTGTGCCTCATATATTTTGGGGCACCCTGGTTAGGTACATAGATATTTATGACTGTTATTTCTTCCTGATGGATTGTCCCTTTTATCAATGTATAATGCCCTTCTGTATCTCTTATAACTTTTTTGTATTTAAGGTCTGTTTTGTCCCATATTAGTATAGCTACTCCTCTTTTTTTTTTAATTTCTATTTGTGTGGAGTATCTTTTTCCAACCTTTTACTTTCAGCCAGTTTGTATCCCTGGGTCTAAGGTGAGTGTCTTGTAGGCAGCATATGGATGGCTCGTGTTTTTTCATCCATTCTATCAGCCTGTATCTTTTGATTGTGGAGTTGAATCCATTCACATTCAATATTACTGTAAATGCACTATTTACTTCCCCCATTTAATTCTTTGATTTTCATCTGTCATATCTTAATTTCATTGGTCTTTTTACTCTTTTGGTTATCCTTTCTGCTATTCTTTCTTCTATACTCTCCTCCAAGCCTCTCTCTCCTGTCTTTTTCTTTCAGGCTAGAAGGCTTCTTTTAAAATTTCCTGCAAAGATGGATTCTTTTTTATGAATTCTCTTAGTTTCTGTTTGTTTGTGAATGTTTTAAACTCACCTTCATATTTGAAGGACAATTTTGCTGGATAAAGAATTCTCAGCTGGCAGTTTTTCTCTTTCATTATCTTAATTGTATCATACCACTGTCTTCTCGCTTTAATGGTTTCTGATGAGAAATCTACACTAAGTCTTACTGGGTATCCTTTGTATGATGGTTTGCTTCTCCCTTGCTGCTCTTAGAATTTTCTCTTTAACTTTGACGTTTGACATTCTGAGTAGTATGTGTCTCGGAGTATGTCTACTTGCATTTATTCTGATTGGGGTACAGTGTGCTTCTTGGACATGTAAATTCATTTCTTTTGTAACAGTGGGGAAATTTTCAGTGATTATTTCCTCAAATACTCTTTCTGGACATTTTCTCTTCTCTTCTCCTTCTGGAATTCCCATGACACATAGTTGTTGCGTTTTGTATTGTCATTCAACTTCCTGAGCCCCTACTCAACTTCTTTTCATTCTTTTCTCTCTCTGTTCTTTTCTTTCTTCTATTTTAGCTGTTCTGTCTTCAGTATCACTTCTTTCTTCTATCATTTTGAGTCTGCTGTTGTATGCCTCTAATGTGTTTTTGATCTCACCTATTGTATCTTTCATTCCCATGAGCTCTGTTCCTTTTCTATTCAGGATTTCAAATTCTTTGTGCTTGCTCAGTGTCTTCTTGATGTCCTTTATCTCTTTAACCATATTGTCTTTCAACTCATTCATTTGATTTTGGAAATTTGTGTGCATCTCATCTATTTGGTGTCTCATATCCTGTGCCTCTCCTAGGGCTTTGATATATTCCTTTTTTGGGGGCCATGTCTTCCATTTTCTTAAATCTCGTAATTTTTTGCTGATGTCTAGGCATCTGATTAGAATTGTGAGTTTACTCAGATGCTCAATTTCACTCAATTTCTGTCTTTCATAGGGATTTAGTGGTGGGAGGCAGTGTGTTACTGCTGTTCTTTGATTCTTGGTTCAACCTGTTCTGGGTCTTTAGGATTGTCTCTGTCAGTTGCTCAACTTTGGGCCCTGGACCCAGTAATGGGTTGCAGACCCACTTCCCAGGGCCTTGGGGAGGGAAGCTGTAAAGGCCAGAAAAAGCCTGTCTTATTTACTTTTGATTTCCTCACATGCACTTCCTTGGTCCCTCAGCAGATGGTGATCTTTGTTGGGAGGTTTTTGATGACTGATTCAATCCCTTTACTTGAAATTGGTTTGTGGAGGTCTTCTATTGCTTGTAGAGTCAGTGCAGGTTGTTTGTGCGTTTCTAGGAATTTGTCCATTTCATCTAAGTTGTCTAATTTGTTGGCCCACTGTTGTTCATAGTATACTTTTATGAACCTTTTTATTTCTCTGGGGTCAGTGGTAATTTCCCCCTCTCGTTTCTGATTTTGTTTATTTGTGTCTTCTCTACTTTTTTTTTTTTTTTTTTTTTTCTGTCAATCTAGCTAAGAGTTTGTCAATTTTATTCATCTTTTCTAAGACCCAAGTTTTTGTTTTGTTTATTCTACTTTTTTTTCAGTCTCAATTTCATTGCTTTCTCCTCTAACCTTTGTTATTTCTTTCCTTCTGCTTGCTTTGGGGTTAGTTTGCTATTCGTTTTCTAGTTCCTCCAGGTGTGCAGTTAGGTCTTTGATTTTAGCTTTTTTAAATTTATTTATCCCCCCCTTGCTGCTTGTGCTCACTGTGTCCATTTGCTGTGCATTTTTCTGTGTCTGCTTGTCTCCCTTTGTTGCATCATCTTGCTGCATCAGCTCACCGCGCCGCACAGGCCAGCTTGCCTTCACTAGGAGGCTCCGGGAATCGAACCCGGGGCTTCCCATGTGGTAAACAGGAGCCCAACCAATTGAGCCACAGCCGCTTTCCTCTTCTTTTTTAATGTAAGTGTTTAGTGCTATAAATTTCCCTCTCAACCCTGCCTTTGCTACATACTATAAGTTGTTTTTTTGTTTGTTTGTTTGTTTTTAAGAGGTACTGAGGATTGAACCTAGGACCTCATACATGGGAAGCAGATGCCCAACCACTGAGCTGCCTCCACTCCCCAATAAGAGGTGTTTTGTTTTGTTTTGTTTTGTTTTTAGGAAGTATTGGGGATGGAACCTGGAACCTTGTACATGGGAAGCAGGTGCTCAGCCACTTGAGCTACATCCGCTTCCCAACCATATGTTTTGAAATATTATGTTCTTGTTTTCATTTGTCTCAAGATATTTACTGATTTCTCTTTCAATTTCTTCCGTGACCCACTGGTTATTTAATACAGTGTTATTTAATTTCCATATATTTGTGGATTTTCTAGTTCTGCACTTGTAATTGATTTTCAGCTTCACTCCTTTATGGTCAGAGAAGATGCTTTGTATGAATTCAGTCTTTCTAAATGTATTGAGACTTGTTTTGTGACCTTACATATGGCCTACCCTGGAGAACGATCTATGTGCACTTGAGAAGAATGCATATCCTGCTCCTTTGGGTTGCAATAGTCTGTATATATCTGTTAGGTCTAGTTGATTTACTATATTATTCAGGTTCTCTGTTTCCTTATTGATCTGTCCAGATCTTCTATCCATTGATGACAGTGGTGTATTGAAGTCTCCAAATATTCTTATAGAAGTGTCTATTTCTCCCTTCAGTTTTGCCAGTATTTGCCTCATGTTTTTGGGGCACTGTGGTTAGGTTTATTTGTGATTATTTCTTAATGGATTACCCCTTTTATTAATATCTAGTGTCCTTCTTTGTCTCTTATAACTAAGCTTTTTTTTTCCTACGTGGAGATGATAAACCCAAATAACTAAGTATCAGCATGCATGTGTGTAAGAGATGGGTTTTGGGGGCTCAGAGTGGATGCAGCCTGGAAGAAATGGCATCCCAGCCAGGCAAAAATCAAAAGCACTCCGGCATGAGGTTTTAGTTTTGTAGGGTTTGTGGGTAGATTTTTTTTTTTTTTTAATTTTATTGAAGTATGTCATTCAAACATGAATATCCATAAACAATAAGTGTATAGTAAAAGTTGTGAACTTACAAAACAAACATGCATAACATCATACAGGGCTCCCATACATCACCCCCCCACAAATACCTTGTATTTTTTATGAAACATTTGTTAGAAATTATGAAAGATCATCGTCAAAATATTACAACAGTACTAACTATAGTCCATACCTTACAACTGCTGTATTTTTCCCCCAACCCACCCTATTATTTTTTTAATTTACTTTTATCCATTTTTACATACACACACACACACACACACACACACCGTTTTTGCTGTTTCTGTGTCCTTCACTGGGCAATTCTCTGTGTCCGTTTCCTGCCCTCTCTTCTCATCCTTCTCCTCCTGTCTTTACCGGGATTGATCCTCAGATCCTCTGATGTGGGAGAGAGGTGTCCTACCACCTGCGCCACCTTAGTTCCTGGTTTTTCGGCGCATCTTGTCTTGGCTCTCCCTTGTGTCACTCTCCTGTTACATCATCATCTTGCCGCGTGGCTCACAGGGTCTGGCGGCACACCCGCTCGTGAGGCCTGGGGGGCTCACCCGCGCGTGGGGCCTGGGAGGCTCACCCGCGCGTGGGGCCTGACAACGTACCCTCGCGTGGGGCCTGGGGGACTCACCCGTGCGTGGGGCCTGGGGTCTCACCCGCGCGTGGGGCCTGACAGCGCACCCTCGCACAGGGCCTGGCGGCACACCCACTCCCGAGCCTGATGGCTCACCCACACACGGGGCCTTATGGCCCACGCGCTTTCTATATTTTTCTTTTTTTTTTTAATTTTTACCGGGAGGTCCTGGGGATCGAACCCAGGTCCCTCCATATGGCAGACGGACACCCAACCATTTGAGCCACATCCGCCCCCCCCACGTGCCTTCTATATTTTTCTTTTTTTAATACTGGGAAGTCCCAGGGGTCGAACCCAGGTCCCTCCATATGGGATACCACCCGAGCCACATCCGCCCCCTGCCATATCTCTTAAGGTCGACCAAAGATACCCGAAGTCACAGTCTCTTTCCACGCAGGATGGTCATATCAGGCTTAGTTTATCTCCAGCATTCCAAAAACCAGACCTAGGGAGAAAAACTAGGTTTGGGGACACATGCCTGGTTTCTAATATAGCGAATGTTTAGCCTGCCCTGATTATCACACAATCAGGACAGTGAGAGTACTCGCACGTCTTTTAACAGCTTTTGACTTAAAGTCTATTTTGTCCAATATTAGTATAGCTACCCAGTTATTTTTTGGTTACTCTTTGCATGGAATGTCTTTTTGCATCCTTTTACTTTCAACCTATTTGTGTCTTTGGCTAAGGTGAGGCTCTTGTAAACAACACATAGTTGAATCATGCTTTTTTTTTTTTAATCCATTCTGCCGATCTGTCTTTCAATTAGGGAGTTTAATCCATTAATATTCAGTGTTATTACTGTAAAGGCAGCACTTCATCCATTTTGTCATTTGTTTTTATATGTAATCTATTTTTTTTTTTTTTGGTCTCTCTTTTCCTTTTTTGTATTGTTTATCTTTTGTGATGTATCTGACTGATCCCCTTCTTATTTGTTTCTGTATATTTTTAAAATACATTCTTTGTGGCTACCCTGGAGTTTTTATTACACATCTTACATCACTACTTGGAATAGATACCAACTTAGCTCCAATAGCATGCACATTCTCTACTCCCATAGCCCTCTCTTTCCCCTTTCATGTTGTTTTTGTCCCACTTTACCATTTCATATTTTGCACATCCCTTACCAGGAAATATGCCTCTATCTTGTTCAATTGTATTCTGATTGTATGTTGAGGACACATTACTATTTGGTTTTGCATTTACCTTTTTAGTTACCCTTACTAAAGGTCTGCACTTCTCCACTCTACACCAAGCCACTCTCTCCTGTCTTTTCCTTTCAGCCTGCAGAACCCTCTTTAGTAATTCTTATACAGCAGGTCTCTTGTTGACAAACTCAGTTTCTGCTTATCTGTGAATATTTTAAATTCTCCCTCTTTTTTGAATGACAGTTTTGCAGATAAAGAATTTTTGCTGGCAGATTTTCTCTTTCAGTACTGTTAATAAATCATGCCACTGCCTTCTCACCTCCATGTTTTCTGATAAAAAATCTGCACTTAGTCTTATTGGGAGCCCTTGTATGTGATGAATCACTTTTTTACTGCTTTCAGAATTCTCCCTTTATCTTTGACATTTGACATTCTGATTAGTGTGTCTCAGAGTAGGTCTATTAGGATTCATTCTGTTTGGAGTACGTTGCTTTTCTTGGACATGTATGCTTATGTCTTTCTTAGGAGTTGGGAAGTTTTGGGCCATTATTTCTTCAAATATTCTTTCTGCCCCTTTTCCTTCTTTTACCTCTAGGAGACCCGTGACACATATGTTTGTGCACTTGATGCTGTCACTTTAGTCCCTGAGACACTGCTTAATTTTTTTCTGTTCTTTTCTCTATCTTTTCTTCTCACTGTATGATTTCAATTGCCGTCTTCTAGTTTGCTGATTCTTTTTTCTGCCTGTTCACATCTGCTGTTGTATGCCTCTGGTATATTTTCAATACCTACTATTGTGCCTTTCATCCCCATAAAGTTTGTTACGTTTCTCTTTTTTTTTTTTTTTTTAATTTACTTTTTAAAAAAAAACAATTTATTGAATTATGCCATTCATACATGAACATACATAAATAATAAATGGTCAGTAAACATCGTGAACTTACAAAATAAACATGCATAACATCATACAGGGCTCTCACACACTCACACATCACCCCCCACACACACACAGCACCCTGTATTGTTGTGAAACATTTGTTAAGAAATCATGAAAGAGGGAAGGGGATGTGGCTCAATTGATAGGGCTCCCGTTTACCATATGGGAGGCCCCGGGTTCGATTCCCGGGGCCTCCTGGTGAAGGCAAGCCCGCCCGCATGGCGTGGTGAGCTGACACGGCGGGACGACCCAACAAAAGGAGACAAGCAGACACAGAAAAATGCACAGCAAATGGACACAGCAAGCACAAGCAGCAAGGGGCGGGGGAATAAATAAATAAAATCTTAAAAAAAAAAAAAAAAAGAAATCATGAAAGAGCATCGTCAAAGTATTACTACTAACTGTAGTCCAATCTTCATCCCTATACATTTTTTTAAGGATTTATTAATTTTTTAATTTACTTTTATCCATTTTTACCCCCACTCCCCATTTTTGCTGTTTCTGTGTCCATTCGCTGGGCAACTCTGTGTCCATTTCCTGCCCTCTCTTCTCATCCTTCTCCTCCTGTCTTCACTGGGATTCTATCCTCGGAACCTCCAATGTGGGAGGGAGGTGTCCTACTGCCTGTGCCACCTCAGTTCCTGGTTTTTCGGTGCGTCTCATCCTGGCTCTCCCTTGTGTCACTCTCCTGTTACGTCATCAGCCTGCTGCTTGGCTGGCGGCGCCTGGCGGTGCACCCGCACATGGGGCCTAGTGGCCCGCACGCCTTCTATATTTTTCTTTTTTTATTTTTACCGGGAGGTCCCAGGGATCGAACCCAGGTCCCTCCATATGGGAGATGGACGCCCAACCACCCGAGCCACATCCGTCCCCTGCTATATCTCTTAAGGTTGACCAAAGATACCCAAAGTTACAGTCTTTTCCCATCCAGGCTGGTCATATAATAAATCAGACTTAGTTTATCACCAGCATTCCAAAAACCAGACCTAGGGAGAAAAACTAGGTCTGGGGACACATGCATGGTTTCTAATATAGCGAATATTTAGCCTACCCTGATTATCAAAAAATCAGAACAGCAAGAATATTTGCATTCATTTCTTCTTATACTTTCAAATTCTTCATGTTCACACATTGTCTTCTTAATATCCTTTATCTCTTTATGCATATATTTCTTCATCTTCTTGAATTGATTTAGGACATTTGTTTGAATATCTTTGATTAGTTGTTCTAACTTCTGAGTCTTCTCTGAAGTTTTAATTTGTTCCCTTGGCTCAGCCATATCTTCTTGTTTCTTAGTATGGCTTGTAATTTTTTGCTGACATCTAGGCATCTGATTATCTTGATAAGTTAACTCTGAAGGTCTGTTTCTCCCTCTTGTCCAGGGTTTTATTGTTGATTGGCTTTGTGTTAAGGCTCTTCTTTGATGGTTGTTCTAACTTATTCTAGACCTTTAGAATAGACCATGTTTAACTTCTGATTTTCTCAGCTCTTCTTCATCTGATCCTTGCCCTGGTATGTGGTTCAGTTTTTAAAATTGCACTTTTTGTACAATTGTTTCACCTCCAGGAGACAGCTTCCTTTCCTTTGTAGCTTCTCTGGGAATCCTGATCTGTTCTGCTTGTTTTTGTGCAGAATTTCTTCCCCAGCTCCTGTGATATGTTTAAATTCTTTCCCTCACTCAATGCCCTGTTTTCCTTACGCTTTTCAGTTCTGGGACTTGTCCTGTCATGCAGAATTTCAGTTAAACCCTCCCCCCTTGTTTTCTGTGAGACTTTTCTGCCTCTGGTATCTTCCCCATTAGAGTACCCACCCCAGGGAACCAGATGGGGTAAGTCCAGACGGTGGGTCCCTTCAGAAAAGTCCGTTTTGCCTTTAGGTGTCCAGGCAACCAGAACTGGATTGCAGAGGGCAGAGCAGGGTGCACCAGCCTTTCCAGCATGCTCCCCGCCCTTGGGGCCCCTTGTGTGCCGCCCTCCTGCAGCCTGTGCTCTGCCTTGGGTCTCTGCAGACCTAGGTGCCCAGGTACCTGGACCAGGTGCCTGTGTCTGCATTTGTGGGGGGCTCTACCTCACTACTCTGAGTCTGCATCTCCCTCTGCAGTGGGAGGAGCCGGGCCATGCCGCCTCCGTGAGCCTCCCTAGCTCGTGGGACCAAGTGCTTGGGGACGGCGCTGGGGACGGCGCTGAGCACATCTGGGACAGAACCTCCTCCCTGAGAGCTCCCTGTTCCTTCGATTCAGCATTTTGGAGTCCTTCTCCAGTCTCTGCTGCCCTCCAGAGATGTAAGCGAGTGGGAGCTGTCCTCTATCGCAGATCTCTGGGGAGGCCTTTTCAGGCATGTCCGCATCACCATGTTGATGACTTCCAAGGAACACGTTTTAACATTTCTCCTTTTTCATGAAGAAACACATGCAGCTCCACCTGGGAATTGATGCACCCGGAGGGCTCTCTGCCCTCTCCACAAGCTACACCCGCCCCATGTGGAGTCTCCTGCCCCAGGGCCCCAGGAGGGCTGTGGGGAGTGGGCAGGAGCGGAGACCAGAGCGACGAGTTCGCCGACCCCGGCCTGCGCACTCAGCGTTATTCGCACAGACTGCGCAGGGTTTTACACTCTTCCCATAGGTGCAGACTATAGAGTGAAGCTGCAACGTGCAGGCCTGGCGAATAATCCGACTAATGTAAGGTTCTTATTTGCTTCGTAGAGTTCCTGGGCTGAGAGAGAAAGCACGTTGAGAAGATCAGAGAAGGTAATGCGCTTCCCGCTGAGCCCAGCACCGTGTGGCAGAGCTCAGGGCTCGCTTGCTTACAGAATGCCGCTTTCTGGCTGAAGCAACCTGGCCATAGTCCCTCTTAAGCAGGTCAACTGTGCTGTCACGTTGGCAAAGACATTCCGAGAAGGGTGTTCCTAGTGTAGGAACCAGTTCTACAAAAGGAAGCACTTACTAAAAACAGTCTTTTCAGATCTCTGAGTTTTTTTTAATTGAGGGGAAGTTTCTAAATTAAAGTCTCCCAGTTGATGATCAGATTTCACTTATTTTTTTTTAATTCCTTTACTTCTGAGGAGAAGGGACAAGCCAACGGCCTGAGCTGTTTCCTACACTGAAAAAGCCACGGCTTGTGCTTCTGTTGACGTGTTGACGTGCTGATTAGCAGACGGGGCTCGGCGGCTTGTGCCTCGGCCACGCGGGCCCAGGGCTTGGCGGCCACGTGGCCCAGGTGCACGTTGCCAGGCACAGGCCACGGGAAGGCAGCGTGGCCGCCTCCTGTGAAGTCCGTCTGCAGAAGCACCTGGCGGGCTGGATTTGGCCACAGTTCGCCGACTCTTGATCTAAAGTGTTAATTATTGCCAGGAACTTGGGGAAACTGAAAATGGTAAAATTGAAAAAAAAAAAAATCATTGCAGAAATCATGTCCTTACTGAGCTTCCACTCGACCAGCTTCATCTACACTCAACCTTTGCTAAAACGGGCAGGTTCAGTGGAGACCCAGTCAGCGAGGGGTGCCACGGGGGTCTCGGGCCAGACCTTCACCCTCGTGGCTGGAGCACCAGCGGGCTCCGCTGCCCTACCCGCAGGCTCCTCCGTGGCGGCCTGCCAGCTTCGGGGCCTGCCTGGGAAGCTGGTGTTGAGTGTGCTTGTCGTCTGTGGAGGGCCTGGCGCCCTCAGCGCCAAGCGCCTCCTCCCAGACTTTGTTGGAGGACGGAAGCCAACAAATCCTTATTCTTCAGTGTCCTTCCTTTGGATTTCCTGCAGAGCATGGCCACCCCCCTCTTACAACCACGTGACGTTTCCCCTGGTGCTGCGACTAGGTTAGGTGGGTCACAGCTGAGCTCACGCCAGGGGCTGCTGACCACAGAGGCCGCGGCCTTGAGCACCCTGCTCACGGTGGTTTGTGCTGCTCCTGTTTCCCCAGAGAGACAGGGAGTTCCTGAAGGCCTCGTTTCTCCTGGTCTACCACGACTGTGTGTACCCTCTCCTCCATTCCACGCTGCTGCCCCCCTTCAGGTGGGCCGAGGAGGAGACGGAGGCCGCCCGGTGGAGAGCCATCGCCGGCTTCCTGCGGCACAGCCAGGAGGGCGAGGGCACCCTCCGAGCTCTGCTGTCGCCAGAAGGAGTCCATGAGCCTTTTGACCTTTCAGAGCAGACCTACGACTTCTTAGGCGAAATACGGAAGAATGCAGCCTGACCGTGGTTAGCCATGGCTCAGCTTCCCACGGAATCTTCTGGAACCACAAGCAACTGTCACATTACAATTTAGGCTTTACTTTTTTTGTACAGAATAGCTTTTGTCAAAACTATTTAACCAATAATCTGAATATGTTTTTTTTTTGTTGTTGTTAAGTTTGTTATTGAATTTTTTAATGTTGCAATAAACAAGTGATTTTGATTTTTTCAAAAAGGTGTCTTTTACCAAGTATCAACTTAAACTTTAATTTACTAGACAATACATTACAAAATTTGCTCATTTTGTTAGTATCTAAACAATTGAACTTAAATTGGAAAGAAAAGCAGAACACTCTTACTAAAGAACCACCAGAATTCATAAAATATATAAATGAATTTCCACTGATTAATTTCAAAATTAAATGTAAGCTCCTTTTGAAAGCAATAACTTTTATTAATCCTTGCTTTCCCCATACTTTTGGTAATGGCCACAATAAATGTGGATTCAATAAAATGAAAAATGGGATCAATCCTGAACATTAAAGTTCAATATTTCATTACTGGAATAGAAGACAAAGGAGAAAATTTAAAAAAAAAAGTAGAAGCACATTTTTTTTTTCTCTCCACTGAAGGAGAAACTGGAGTTAGATAGTCCTACTTAATCATGTATAATTCAAACAATATCCAGTAGAAAGTGTTCTTCTTTAAAGAGGTAAAACAAATATACCTAAGTCAACACAATTCAACACACACTTTCTGAGCTTCTACTTATACAGGCCAAGTACTGTGCCCAAAAGCTATATATGGTGTTTGAATGTCTGCAAGGAGCACACAACCTAGCCCAGCTGTACACTGTTAGATATGTACACAAAAAGCTCTAACAGCACAAACTAGAGGCCTTACCTAGAAAAGTGCCAATAAAAAAAACTTTCAATGGCACATTTATCACAGGAGAGGTAATAGTAATAAACCAATTAGGCAGAAATGGTGTTCTTCTCAAAAATATAATGTAGTTAATAAGATGTTCTCTATGACGTTCAACCTGCTGTGACCATTTCACTGCTTTCTCTGTTAAGTATTTGTATACAACAGGTCTCCCAACTAAATAGGAAAGCATATAGCAGAAAGAGGCACCAAGTCCCGAACACAAGCAAATGAGAAATAAGGCTAGTGGAAAGGGATAAAGAAAACCTGAGAGTATACTGAGAAATATAGAGCCTGGAGTAGCAAATGTTTGCAAGAAAATATATGTAGCAAAATAAGCTACAAGTACTTGTACATAAAAGGCGTCCTTACATTTGGATAAAACTTTTCCTAGAGCCTTGGCATCATCCATATCTCTGGGAACCTTCATATTCACTCTTTCTTCTTCACTAAGCTGAGGAAAATTTTTATATACCAAAAACATAACAAAAGCTGCAGATAAGAAAATGGACACCAAAATAAGGAGCGACATTCCTGCGGACCCAGCTTCTGCCCAGGCTTTCTCCTTCAGGTGATCTCCGCCACCAGGAGCCGCGGGACCCCTCGTCCCCGTTGCCCCGTCCCTCGCTGGGGTCCTGTGGAGTGCCCCTGTCTGCGATCGTTCGGCGACTCTGCCTTTCGCCATGACCGCTGCAGGGAAAGCAGAGGGAGCGTCCTCTTAAAAACTATTTCTCGGTAGGTTCTTTACGACACCTAGGCTCCACTGAATATGTTTTTAAACAATAAATTTTTATGAAGAGATACTGTTATATCTAGATTTAAAGAGAATTTTTTTCAAACACTAGTTTTAAATTGGCTGTATCTATAGAACTGTATAAAAGCAAGATTTTATCAAAAGCTACGTTTACGATGACTCGGGAATGTAAAGAGGCAGCCTACAAAATGGAAGAAAAAACTTTCAAATCATGTATCTGATAAGGGTCTAGTATCCAGAACATATAAGTTTATAATTATTGCTAATAAAATTTATGCTGCATTGGGAAGGGGAAATCCGAGTAGTTTAAGTTATGTTCTTAGTCACGTAATTCAGTCTAATATTTGAATATGATTCATCTTAATTAGGTACAAAAGAAAAATCTAGTTTTGCCTTTTCAGATCCATGTATTAAAGTACTCCTTCGAAAACAAAAAAGCTGCCTGGCACTGAGGAAGGGGGCCGGCTCGCCCCCTCTAGGAGCTGGTGTGCAGGGCTGAGCCTCTCCGCGCGCCTGCAGCGTTTCTCCATTTTCCTGCGGAAAAAAACAGGCCAGTAGAGGTTAAGTAAAATATCGTGTATAATTTCCACAACTCATAGCTTCCTCTCGTCAGTGCAAACGGCCAAGAATTTCACGTGGAAATAAAATAGGAGAAGGCCATTGGAATGAGACAGAAACTCAAAGAGTTTCACCTGAATATTTGGCATGCCGCCTTACGAGGGGCATTTTATTTTTGGAGATCCATCCTGCATGAAGCCCTCAGCCTAAATTTAACTTGGGCCTCAGGGACTGAAAGGCACAAAAGGGTTCCCGGCCACGAATGTGCTGAAGGGAGAACTGGGCCTTAGAGGACTGCCTGAGGCCCAGGGGCTGCTTCCACAGGTGAGACCGAGCGGCCTGGCCCCCTTGGTTCTGCTCGTGGCGACCCTGCTGCCCGGCTGCCCTGCCCAGGGGTGCCTCCCTCCTCCTCCTGGGTGTCTGCTCAGAGGGCGGGGCTCTGCCTCTCTAACAGGAGGTGGGGAGAGAATGGGGGCGTCTCCTGCAGGCCCTTTGGAAGGTACTTGGAGCCTGGTCACTCCCCATTGTTAAGGTCTTTTCTTTCTGTAGAGACTTTAATTCCTAATTTCTACATTTCTATTTTTATTTTTTAACCATTTGGCTTATTCCTAGCATTAAGTCCAGGGTGGGGTATTTTGAAAGAAAATGGTGCCTGTGAGTGCCTCTCAGTGAGTGTACAGCGTGAAGGAAGACAGCCAGCTTCTTGACAATGTGCCTTCGAGTCTCTGCCGAGCTCCTTGGGAGCGGGCCGGGAGTTGACGCCTGAGGACAGTGGGGATGCCAGCGAAAACCGTTTCAGGCGTGCTCAGTGGCAGCAGTCCACCGACGGGGGCCGGACCCTGGGGTCTCTGCCCCTGAGAGACTCCAGCGTCCCTCCCGAGCCAGAGGAATCTCTTGTTGTAGCAATGGAACCTCTCTGGCTTGTTAAAATACCGTGTTTTAGCTTCCAAAACAGGAAGAGGTTGTCAGGGAGCCAAAAGCATCCTGGAAACGCGTCCCCGGGCGTCGGTGTCACAGCGGGCTGAGGCAGCAGACTGACGCAGAGAGCGGGGGGAGTAGAGCAGGGCCCCCAGCGGGCGATTGCCCACTGCCCGTGTCGGGGGGACTGTCCACAGGCCACCTGCCCGGCCAGGGGGCTCCTCACGTAAATGAGCCAGCCCACCCCTCCCCGGCCACCCACCCCCAGGCTCGTGGCCCCCTTGCCCGGGTGCTGGGCTGCATGGCCAGGGCTGGGCATGGATTAAAGAGCAGTGTCCAGAGGCTGCACAGTCTCCTGTGCGCGGCCACTGCGGCGCACACGAGCCAGAGGGAGGTGTCACACCATGAACTTCCTGAGCGGCGGGAAGCCCGTCAGGGCTCATCGGCCAGCCAAGGGCCTCCTCGTCTTGTAGGACTATAGAGTATTGTCTGCCTTGGACAGGCTCGGCTTCCTCTTGGGTGACACATTCCAACTTGGGAGGTTTCCTTCAGGGTGTGGAGGTGGTCAGAGCTGTCACCTGGCTGCTTTGCTGTCTGTTTCCTCAAAACAAAAAGAGAAAGAGACAGAACCCTACATAATTAAGAAGTATAATTAAAAAAGACAAAAAACAAACCAAAAATAAAAGATGTACCCCTGACCTGCCATCCACACCTTTACTCGGCCTGTGTGTCCTGGGCATCTCCAGGCACGGCTTCTGGCTTTGAGGCTACGGGGCAGTAGCACCAGCAGGACCCCTGCCCCAGCTTAGAACCAAAGTGCCATGAGCAAGGGCACAGGCGCCACAGGGGCCCATCACTGTGTCTTTTTTCAAAGAAACTTTAGATTACATAAAAAATATAGGGGATTCCCATATGCCCTTCCCCTCCACCTCCCACGGATCACCGTGTCTTTTTGCTGCTGTTCTATTTTAAGTTCTGTAACCCTGGCGGGCACAGAGCGCACAGCATCCAGGCTCTCACCCTCTCCAAACTCCATTCTCTGAATTTGGGGACCAGCTGGACTCAGATCAACTTTGGATGAATCCCTCACTGCCAGCGCTCCTCCCACTTGCCCTCTGGAACTCGGAACATGTGGACGGGATAGTGCAGTGCCCTCAACGCCCAGGATCCGCACACAGTGCCCCAGTGGACTTGGGCAGCAGGAGGTGGGTGCAGTGGCACGTGAACTGTGAGTGAAGGGCTGCCCTTCTTGGGGGCGTGGAGGCACAGGGTTTTCTGGCTCAGGAATGGCTGGCCCCGGGTGCGGGCCCGTGCGAGTGTGCACACAGCAAGAGGAGACGGAGCTGTCGGGGCTGCCACTCAGACTCGGGCTTTGGGGCTTGGCTGTTGGTTTAGTCCACCTCGTGCTCGGTAAGACGCACCAGACCTTCATCTGCTCACACACGCCTGGCTTTGCCAGCAAAGATGAACTTTTTGCAGAACTTTGCCCTTTCTAAGGGGCCACCTGGGAGAATAACAAGACGAGTTCCAAGTTTTCTGATCCCTTCTCCAGGTAGTATCTCTAGTCGACCCAGACATTATCCCATTGAGTCTTTGCTCTTTCTCAGCCGCTCTCCTTGGACCCTGGCGTGTTCTGTGTCTGCCCAGACACAGTGCTGCCTGGCGGCCACAAATAACAGCCGCCTGCCTGGCCGTGGCCTTGGGTATCTGGGCGCTGAAGTGGCCTTGATGTGTGAAGGGAGAAGTCGCACTTGGCTTGTCCCTAGATCAGCAGGCTCGTGCCAGCGCATGTGTGCCTCCTATGCCTACGGACAGGGGCTGCCCTCTTTCTCTAGTGGGAGGCCGTTGTGGTGGACACCTGGGGCTCTCTCTGCCCATCTCTATCTCTCTTGGCCCCCTCCTGGAGGACAGCCCCCTACACACACACACCTTTTATCCCATCTTTGGAGCAGGCTGATTGGCTTAAGCAGGTCAGCATATCCCACTTCCTTGGTCACAGTGATTGGATTTACTCCCTAGAGCTCTCTCAGTCCCTGGTCAGTGTAAGGGGGTGTGGGGCCTGGAGCCATGTGTTTTTGGCAGGTGTGTGTGTAGGGGTGGCACCATGTGAGGCTAAGAGCAAAGCAGCTGCAGAAAGGACAGAGCTGGTAGCACTGTTTGAGATACTGGGTCAAGTCTCACCTGAAGCCAGCATTACCTCCGAACTTCTCAGTTCCCTTCTTGGTTAGAGTTAGCTGGAATAGCTTTTTCTAACACAATGAAAGAATCCATTAGGATTCTCTTCCCAGCATCCCTGGCTTTCTCCTGGCCTGTCCCATGTTTGTCAGGCAACCAGTAAATCTCTGCTGAACACCCAAAGAATATAACGCGATTTATTGGTGCAGGAAGAGTTTGGAGAATGAGAGTCAGAAAAGAGATATCACTTATCTCCAAAGACATTTGCCTGAGACGGTAGATTCAGTCATTCAAAAGCATTTGTACAGCACCTGCTGCTGCCACGCAGAGATGAGGATGGTGGAGCTGACTGGGGGTCCTTGCAGACAAGGCCACTGCTCACCAGAAGCCTCCATTCCAAGGATGGCCAGGAGGTAGGAAGACAAGCAGTAGGCAGATGGCTACAGAACCAAGAAGAATGTTAGACAGTGATGAGAGCTGTGGAGAGATTTAAATAGGCCAGTGTGGTTTGGGCTCAAATGGAGGATATTCTACCGTCTCTCTCCCAGTGAGTATAAGTCAAAGCTCTGGACAGAATCATGGGGCAGTTATCTGAGGGATGCCTAGTAAATGGTAGCAGGCAGATTCGTGGAGGAAATCAAAATTCAAAATATTACCAAACTGGTAGTAAGTTTCTTATTTTCTTTTCTCTGGTATCCCCTGGCGTGGACTCAAAGACAATCTGAGGCCCACAATGGCACACAGGATACAGAGAGAAACAGCTCCAAGCCTCAATTCCTGGTCTGAGGAATGGGAAAGACGGCCCTTATGGGTCAGAGAGGAGCAGGAAGCCCCTGGTTAGTCTTGTTTTTCCACCTCCCCTGACACAGCCCATAGGCAATCTAGTGACAGCAGCAGCAGCAAGAGCAGTGGCAGCTGGGCAGGTGCCTAGAACTCTGGGGAAGAGGAACCCTTCTCTTTGACGTGAGGAAATGTGGTCCCAAGAGCATGGAACAGAGGAAATCTCTCTCATTTTTTTCCTCTATTCTAGCCTCTTGCCTTTTGACCCTGGAGATAAACACAGTTGCAGGAGATACACAGCAGAGTAGGAAACAAAAACCATAGCTTTCTAACCAGAAGTTCAAAGGCAAAGGGGTTCTCTTGGGAGCTGGAAAGTGCTGGGGAGCTCATGGAGAAGAGGAAGCTCATAAAGTAGTGTATGATTCCTGGGCTTATCCCCACACTGATCATAAATAGCATGCCAAAAGCTTCCAGAACCAAACTACAGGGTTCCAGAATGGTCCCAGTTCCAAGACTAGCAGCACACTGAACAGATCAAATAGCACTGCAAAGCCTTGAAAACTGAGCTGACATTGGAGCCATAGCTCAGGGAATGCAGATGGGAACCCTAAAATTACTTCATAATTGAATATCCAGGAAAGTCTCAACATTTCTCAAGGGAAAAGCCAAAAAGACAATCAAGAGATGCCAACTCAAAGATGACACAGTTGTTGGAATTGAGACATTAAAGTAGCTATTATAACCAGGCTCCAAGAAGTAAGGGCAAACCCTCTTGAAATGAATAGAAAGATAAATAGATGATATAAAAAATAACCAAAATGAGATTTTAGAAATAAAAAATATAATAACCAAAATTTTAGAAATCATTTGATGGACTAAATGAAGATGTCAGAGGAAAGAGTCAGTGAACTTAAACCTAGACCAATATAAATTGTCCAATCTGAACAACAGAGAGGAAATAGATTGAAAAAAAAATAAGATTTTGGGGGACAATACCAAAAGGGCTAACATTTGTGTCATCAGAGTCCCAGGAGGGGAAGAGAAAGTGTGTAGTGCAAAAATAATTTTTGAAGAATGACTGAAAATTTCCTGAATTTAGGGAAAGGCATCAAGTCACAGATTAAGAAGCTTGGCAAGCACCACAAGGGATCTGCTCGATGAAATCCATGCCCAGCTGTATCACAATCAAATTATTAAAACTAAAGACAGAAAAAAACTCTTGGAAGCAGCCAGGAAGAAAGTACATTCTACACAGGAAAAACTAAATTGAATGATTGTGGATTTCTCAACAGAAACCACAGAGTCCAGGAGGCAATGAAACAACATCTTTAAAGTGCTGAAAACAAAACAAAACAAAACATCAACCCAGAACTCTATATTCTACAAAAAAGAAAAACTATTAACCTAGAATTCTAAACTCCACAAAAATATCCTTCAGGAATGAAGCCGAAATAAAGACATTCTCAGATGAAAGAAAATTAAAAGAATTCATTGCTAGCAGACCTGCTCTAAAAGAAATGCTAAAGGAAGTTCTTCGGACAGAAGGGAACTGATAGCAGAAGACAGCTTGGAACTTTAGGAATGAAGAAACAGCAACAGAAATCGTAAATATTTGGGTAAATATAATACACATTTTTTCTTTTAAGTTCTTTAAAATATGAATGAGGGTTAAAAGCAAAAATTATAACAATGTCTGATGGAGTTTTGAATTTATGTAGCTATAATACATGCAAACACTTAAAGGCAAAAAGGTAAAGGGACTAATGGTGGTAAATTTTCTATATTCCACTTAAAGTGGCAAAATATTAATTCTGAGTAGATTGTGAAAAGAAACTATATTTATTGTACTTCCTAGAGCAACTTCTAAACAAATAATATGAGATATAGCCAAAAACTCAATAGATGAATTGAAATGGAACATTAAAAATATTGAAAAAATCCAAAAGAATGCAGGAAAGAGGAAACAGGAATGAAATGCAGAGCAAGCAAATAGAACACAAAAAAAGAAAATGATAGATATTAGGCATATCAGTAATTATATTAAATGTAAATGTTCTAAACATCCCAGTAAAAGGCAGCAATTTTCAAAAAGATTTTTTAAAAAAGACCAAACCACATCATATTCACACACACACATAGCCATAAATAGTGATACAGGTAAGTTAGAAGTGAAAGGGCGGAAAACTTTATACCACGCACACATCAAGTGTGTTGTGATTTACACGTAACACTATATAAGCAAGTGTAACTTGCATACATTGTTCGTGGGAATATAAATCGTTCAACTAATGTCAATAGTTTGACATTATCTGCTAAAAAGACATACCGTATGACCACAATTCCACTCCCAACAAAAATGCATACATACATGCACAAAGACACGTTCTAGAATGTTCACAGCAATATTATTGCATTATTCATAATAACCCCAACAAGAGCCCACATGTCCCTAAACATAAAATGGATTCATACAAGGGAATGCTATAGAGCAGGGAATGGACTACAGCGTCACGTAGCACCAGAGAGGAGCCTCACAGCCAAGGTCAAGGAGAGAAGCCGAAAGCGTCCCCTCAGCCACAGGCAGCCCCAGCGGCGAGGCTAGAAGCCGGGCGAGTGGCGCTCTGGGCGCAGGCAGGGAGGGGCTGGCAAGCGTCTAGTTCTCGATCTGGGTGGGGGCTCCATGGGCTGTGTGTTTCGTGCACTTCTCTGAGAATGGATTAGACACCGATAAAAACAATTTCTAAAAATTGGGATGAAAATACTGACCAGAGAAGGTGCTGGTCTGGCCGTGGAAAGAAAGGCTAGCTGGAAGAGATGAGGTTCCGGGCTCGGGTGAGACGAGCGGGCTCCGAAAGTGCCCGCCCCACGCCCGGGCCCAGGTGCTTTCCTGGCTCTCCTGCGCTCCTGCCCCAGGCACGGGGGAGGACCGGGCAGCGCCGGCCGGGCGCGTCCTGGCTGCGGGCGGCCGAGCTCCTCTCACCCGCGCCCATGCGGCGGGCAGCAGGCCAGTGCAGGGGTGCCGGGACCCCTGCCCCCGGGCCTGCGCGTTCACCCCGCAGCCCCCGCAGCCCCGCGGCGCTCCGAGGCCGCAAGGCGAATGTGAACGTTTAAAACACGCCGATTTTTACAGCCTAGCGTTAGCCGCAGCTTCATTTCTTATTACACCGGCTGCCTCCGAGGGCTGAGAAATGAGCTGCAGAAACGGGGTTTTCCTTCTCGCTTTCCTGCAGACCTGCGCCCTCCACAGGGTTTCCACGGTCAAGTCCAAGGTCTCTCCTGCAGCCCAGGAGGGGAGCGGGGCTTGCTCGCCCGCAGCGTCGCGCAAGAGGGGGTGCGAAGGGGGGCAGCTGGCAGGGGGGTTGGGGCCACTTCCTCCCGGGGCTGCGCCCCCAACGCGCCCTGGAACGCACTGCCCTGGCTAGGGAGGGCCCCCAGGTCTGCAGCCGTCATCGCCCCACGCCAGGGGAGCGGGTTCCCAGGTGGCAGCCGAGGGCGAGGCTGGGGCCACGGGGCAGGGGTGCAGGGGCAGGCAGGGCCCCAGCCACCTTCAGCCGCCCCCGGCCCAGTTCTCTGGAGGGTGGGTCAGCGGTGAAGGCCCAGTTCTCCGGGGACGCAGGGCTCCGTGTCCAGCCACGTCCCTGTGTGCTGAGGCTGCCTGACCCGGGGGGGGGCGGGGGGCAGCCAGGAAGGAAGCGCAGGCCCCCAAGCGGCCCCTGCCCGGTCAGGGCTGCCACAGCTGGGGCATGCGGGGTGGGGGTAACGGGTGGGGGGTGGGGCGGGATGGGGGGAGGAGGGGGCTCCGGCCCGCCGGCCCTGCCCTGGGTCAAGGCTGGGGCGGGCAGCCTGCGAGGGGCCTCCCTGCACCCGCGTGGTGAGGACGGGGACAGGACAGACCGCGAAGGGGTCCACAGCCGGTCCTCGGCTCACCCGGCACCGTGGTGGGCGGCTCCCTGGCCCCCTCTGAGCCTCAGCCCCCCGGGTGCCTGCCCAGAGCCAGCGACAATTTGCAGGGGACGGCAGGGAGGGAGGCCGCCCCGTCCCACACGTCCCCCCCATTCTTCCCCGGCCACCGCCCCCGGACGGACCTGCTTGGCCGGGACCTTCCTTCCCTGCCGGCGACGTCGGTGGGTGTGTCGCAGGGAGGGTATTTGAGGGCTGGGCCCACAGCGCCACACAGCCAGGGCGCAGGGCAGGTGAGAGCAGGGCAGGTGAGAGCATGGCCTCGCCGCCCACCACCAGCTACGCCCCACCTGACGTGCCCTCGGGGGTCGCGCTGCTCACGACCATCCCCTTCGCCTTCTTCCTGCCTGAGCTGGTGAGTGTCCCCTGCGTGGGAGGGGAGCAGGGGGGGCAGGGGAGCAGGGGAGCGGGAGAAGCAGGGGGGCAGGGCAGTGGGGGGGCAGGGGAGCGGGAAGAGCGGGGGGGACGGGAGTGGGGGGGCGGGGGGCAGGAGGGCGGGGGCCAGGGCTGGAGCCCGAGATCTGCGGAACGGGGGCAGGGATGGGGCTGGGAGAAGGGGGCCAGGGTGCGGGCCAGGGCAGAGGGTCGGGGCGGGAGGCCGGGGAGGGGACCAGGGTAGGAGGCCGGGGAGGGGACCAGGGTGGGAGCCAGGGCACGGGGCCGGGGAGGGGGCCGGGGAGGGGGCCAGGCAGGGTCACGGCAGGGTCGTGCGTCCTGCAGCGCCGGGTCATCCCAGCCCCCCTGGCTCGGTGCCGGGGACGCTGCCCCCCAGGAACAGCCGGCTCCACTGCCCGTGGCCTCTGCAGTGGGTGGGTTTCCTCTTTCCCAAACAAAACCTCCTGGGCAGGGCGGGCCTCCTGCCTCTGGGAGGCGGGTGCCGAGGGGGTCCGGAAGCTGCTGGAGAGGGCTGCCTGCCGCGAGGGGCTCTTTCCTCTGGGGGTTTGCTAAGGGGTGGAACGAGCCCGCTTCCAGGTTGGCTGACTTTGAGCTTTAGGTCGTAGGACAGTATCTGCCATAAAAGGGGAGCCTGCCTGGAGTCGTGGCGCGCCCCTCCCGCGCCGGGCGCGGCCCTGTCTGTGGGCGCAGCCTCCGCCGAGCCCACCTTCCCTCTGAGCCGGCCGGCCCTGTCCCCTTGTCCCCAGGGGGACGCTGGGGTCGGCTTTGTTCTGGAGGCTTCCCCTCCAGCTCTGATCGCGGCCCCCGCACGCCGCCCGTCAGCGGCCTGGCCCGCCCTTCTCGCCCTCGTCAGCTGCCTGGAAGGCGGCCCAGCTCGAGCGACCTTTTGGCAAAGTGGCTAAAGGGCGCCCATTGCTGTCAGCGAGAGGCAGGTTTCTGCCAGGGCGGCGCCCGGGGGCCCAGCGTGGCGCCCGGCCAGGCCCAGCGCGTCCAGCACCGGCGAGGCCTGCGAGCCCGGGCCCTGGTGGGCGCGTGGGCCTGGCGGGCGCCCCAGCTTCTTGTGGAGCATGGTTTGATGCCCACCGTGAAGCCCCCGCCCGATGGGACAGGGGAGCTGGCTGGCGGGACCCCCAAAGGCCCTGGAGATAACGGCCGGCCTGGGGCTGGGGGACGGGCTCGGGGGAGCAGCCCGGCCAGAGGGCAGCACCGTGCTCCCACCCTCAGGAGGCTGTGCTCCTGCAAATCGAGCACGTTGGGGCGTCTTTTCACACTCAGAGGAGGAAAGAGCACGGCTAAGTTGGGCTCTTGGGCTTTAAGTATTTTGGGGGGAAGGCGGTTGTTGTCATCGGTTCGGTTTTACTTGTTTATTTTGAAATCATTTTAGATTTACGGCAAAGTTGCAAAAATAGTACAGCAAGTTCCCGTGCTTCACCAATGAGCTCCCCCTGCTCACGTCTTACCCAAGCAGCTGTGGAAATGGGGACAAAGGGAGAGCTGCGTGCGGGAGCGCCTACCCCCAAACCTTAGTCAGACTGTGCTAGTTTTCCCGCCCATGTCCAGGGCCCCCAGCGCCTGGTGTGGCCGTGTCCCCTCCTCAGCCTTTCTCCGTCTTGGCGCTTTTGAAGTGTCATCTGTTGTGCTCCAAAATGTCCCTCAGATTGGGCTTGTCCCTTAATTTTCTCATCACAGTTTTATTGATTTTCTTTTATTCCTCCCCCCACCTTGTTTTGCGCTCGCTGTCTGCTCTCTGTGTCCATTCGCTGTGTGCTCTCTTGTCTGCTCGTCTTCTCGTCTCGTCTTCTCTTTAGGAGGCTCCGGGAACTGAACCTGGGACCTCCGATGTGGGACAGAGGTGCTCAGTCTCCTGAGCCACCCAGCTCCCTGCTTTGCTGTGCCTCCTTTGGTTGCACCAGCTCTCTGCGGTGTGGGCCAGCTCGCCTTCACCAGGAGGGCCTCCCATATGGTAGGCGGGAGCCCAGTCGCTTGAGCCACATCTGCTTCCCAATTTCATTGATTTTATAACTCACAGGCAATGCTTGTTCATGGTTGAAAACTTAGAAAACGCCCTATGTGATCGGGACACGGCGTTCTGGGCACTTCCACTCGTCTGTTTCGCGTGTGTGGTTCGGGGGCTGTGCTGGGCTTGCTTCGCCCCTAACTGAGCTTCCCAGCACGGAACTGGGGGGCCGTGGTGCCTTCTCTGGGCCAGAGGGGAGAATGTCCAGGGGCAAGTGGTCCGGACCCCACTGAGCAGAGGCCACCCTGACCACAGCCCCTCCTACTCTGGACACCAGGACGGGCTGCCCGTGCCACCCACAGGGGCCAGCCAAGCCTCCGGGCCTCGGGGAAGTAGGTTTTTCTAGAGGCGTGATCCAGAGGGAGGGTCCTAAAATTGGGAGCTCAGCTGGCCAGAAGGGGCAGAGGAAGCAACGTCCGGCAGCCTGGAGTCAGACAAGGTGGTGGTCTGGGGCAGCCCGGGGCAAGCATCCGTGGCGCCTGCAGCCACGCCTCCCCCGGCCTCTGCTCGCCAAGCACCGCCACCAGCCGTGCCCAGGCCCTCCACGGCCGGGCCAGAGGCCAGGACTCAGAGCGGAAGGAAGCCAGGCCATGGCTCCCCAGAGCCCCGGGCCCTGCCGGCCTGCGGGGGCCTCCGCTCTGCGTTTCTTGACAGTGACAAGCAGGACTCTGAGAGGCTTCTGTCTCCACCCCTCTCCCCAGCAGCCCACTCCTCCAGGTCTTGGCCTAAATCCGTTTGTTTTCAAGTGTTGACATTAAAATTCACATTTTATATCTCTTTTGTTTTGAAGGAGTTACAGATTCCTGGGGAGTTGCAAAGATAGTACAGGGTGGTCCCGTGTGCCCCCCTCCTCTGTCCCCCAGGGGTCCGTCTGATGTAATTACAGTAAGTGCCAAGGCCAGGGGCTGCCGCGGGCGCGGGGTATGTGCACGTCTGCCCCCAGCAGCGCAGGCCACACGCAGCCCTGCCCGCCCGCCGAGGGGGCCTCGGCCGCCCCCTCCCCGACCCTCTCCCCCGGCCGGCAACCACGGCTGTCTCCCATCTCTGTGACTGCTGCCTCGAGCTTGTCGAGTGGGATCACGCAGTGGCTGTTTCCCCCGGCTCAGCGCCCCGGACGCCCACCGGACCACGCGGTCCACGCAGGCTGTCTGCAGTCACGGCTGCCACAGTTTAAGCTTCGGCTTTTCTGGGGACAGGGCTCCATTCCGCAGTGCACGCTGAGCCTTTGCAGAGGGCTCCTCCATCTTCCCATCCCCACGGCAACGTGTGAGACTGAAGATGTCGGCGTCAAAACTCATTTTATTTCAGTTCATTGTTGATTCCACAACGTGATCTTGGAGTGTGAGAAACCTCTGGACCAGCACATGCTGAGACGGGAGCGGACATTCGCTCATTCCCTCTTTGGCTCGCTCAGCAGATGAGCGTGGGACGGCGGCCTGCTGGCCCCTGCCCGGCCCGCGCACCCGCCGGCAGCTGCGGAGCGAGCCCAGCCCCTGCCCCTGCCCACAGGCGCTGCCAGGGGGAGTCCGAGAAAGCCCCTAACTTTCAGGCTCTTCAGCGGCACGCTTGTCACTAGGCCTCGGCTAACTGAAACGCAGCAGCCAAGGCCGTTCCTAGGGCGTGAGCGAGTCAGAAGGGGAGACGATTCGCATCAAACGCTGAGGTCTGATGTTCTACTGTCAACCAGGAAGGAAATGCCCAGACGCCCTTAGAAACTCATTCTGGAATCCTCCAGCTCAGAAAGTTCTTCCTCACGTCTTATCTCCATCTCCAGTTTTTCCTTGATTTTGGCCTGTTTCTTCTTCTACTCTGTTTACATTTGAACACCTGTTTGAAACCTACCGGTCACCGGGCAGAGGGGCGTCCGGCCCCCGCGGGGTTGGCTCCGAGTGGGCTCAGTGGGGCTGGAGAAGGTGCTGGACTCCAGACTGGTAAGGGCCTCCTTCGCTGCCGAAGGAAACGTCCTTCTCCTTGTTTTCCCCGCCACGTGTTCAATCCATGTTTCTGGGGAGCAGTAAACCTTCCTCAAGCTCGCCCCAGTTTCACTTCACCTTCTCTTTCACAGTTCCGCATTTGTTGCTTCTGTCCATCCATCCGCTCCCCGACTCACCCCACATGGCTCCTTCGCCATCCTCGTCCCCAGCTCTACAGGCCGGCGCCCTTTCCTTCTGCCCTGCAGGACACAGGATGCGGCAGCCTCTGTGCCCAGGCCCCGGGACGGCCGCTGGGAGGATCGGGCGAGGGGACGGGAGGGCACCAGGAGGGGCCACGTGGAGCCCCCCGCTCCAGGCCCAGCGCCCGGCCTGGGCAGGTGCCACGCATTCACGCTCAGCAGAGCCGAGCACGTCGGGCAGCTGACAGCCTGGCCCTGCTGCCTCAGCGCTGCCCTGAACCTCGGTTTCCCCAACAACCGAGAGCCGGAGGGGACCTCAGCGGACAGCCGTGCACACAGTGCCGGCACGAGTGGGCGCTCTAGGAATGCGGCCGCGACTCGTGGGGGCCCCTGCGAGGCTTCCCGCCGTACATCAGCCTCCATCCAGGCACCGCTGCTCTTTGGGGACAAAGAGTACAAGATAAAGGGGGTGAGGTTAGACGCGGATGAGCCTGCAGGGCTGGGGCAGCTGCCACACGGCGGACTCAAGAGCGGGACACAGGTGGGACCACGACGCCAGCGGCCGCAGGACCGGCTTCCTGCACGCGGAGGGGCTGGGGAGGCTTGGAGGCTCGGGGTGGAGGAGTGAGGCGTGGGCTGGTGGCAGGCGGGGGCCGCCCAGGCCAGGAAGTCACAGACAGCGCGGCTCGGGGCATGCGGGCCGGGAGCACGCGCCCTGGGAAGTGTCTCCACCGTCGGGCACTCAGAGCCCTGCTCCCTGCCAAGTCCTGGGGTTGCAGGTGGACAGGCACAAGCGTGGCCGAGGAGGTGACCCGGGGGCCTGCCCGGCAGTGGCAGCAGCCGCAGGAGGTATTCCGCACACAGGGTTTCGAGGAGGGGTTCCCGCTGTCGGAAGCCTGGGCTGGGGGAGAGGAGACGCCTGGAGCAGCCGCCACACAGGGTTGGGGGCAAGGGGGGTGGGGTGGGCTTCCAGGCTCTGCTCTCTGGACCTTAGAGGACGGCAGCTGTGCAGCCAGCGGTCAGCCCAGGAGAGGGGACCCAGGGAGCCAGTTCTGGGAGTGGGAGGGAAGCGGGCGCTGGAGCCCACTGCCCAGGAGGAGCCGGAAAACCCCATCCCCGTCCTCCAGCCCCTCCCACCTCCAGAACCTAGAAAGCCGCTGCTGCGGGCGCCTGCGGAGTGTGGCTGGCAGGGGCCATCCCGCCCGGGCCGGGAGGGAAGGACGCGAGGGCTGAGTGGTGGCCTGTGGCTCAGTGGCCGCTCCCAGCTCAGACGAGACAAGCGCGTGTGCTTCTAGAAAGCCCATCCCCGGCCCCCTGGAACGGGCGCCGCTGAAGAGGGGCGCAGGGGCAGCTCCGTCTACCCCGCTGGACCTGGAGACCCGGAGGGACCCAGATACGAGGCGCTCACTGGCACACCCTTCTTGCCGCCAGCAGCCGGAGACGCTCCCCGGGCAGGACCGGGCTGTGGGAGGCAGGCGTCCAGACGCAGGGGCAGGCAGCCAGGAGGGCAGCTGCTGCGCCAAAGGCCGAGGGCGCACGAGAGCCTGACGGCCTCACCTGGCCCTCACCTGCCGGGCAGCCGTGGGCCATGGGGCCCCTCCCCCTGAGGAAATCCAGCCTGTCCCCCTGGCCGCTCGGCTGTCCCCACCTAGGGTACCCAGCCCAGCCAGCCCGTGGCCGGGAGCCGCCGCCACGTCCCACCGTGCACCGCGAGCCCCACGCTGCCCCTACAGGGCACCGGGGGGCCTAGTGTGCGCCCCCCCCCCACCGCTCGGTTCTCTGGGCTCCGGCCCCCTTGGACCTCTCTGCCCCGGGGACGCTGGGGCCCGGGTTGAGCCTTCCCCCTCTCAGCATGTTGTCTGGGCAATGCTGGCTGTGCCAGGTGGTGGGTGGTCTGGGGAGGCCGAGGGTGTGGGGAGGGGGAGGGGGAAGTCCCCGCCGGCTGTCCCGGGGGTGATGGAGCAGGACACGGCCCAGGACAACCGCAGGGGCCAGGGGAGGTGGTCCGCAGTCCTGTCCTCGTCTCTCTGCTCGGTGAGCTGCCTGCTCGGTGCCCATCTCAAGCTGGACGGGGGGCACAGAGACCCTCAGGGAACAGGCCAGGGCTCAGGGTGGGCTCAGGGTCGGCGCAGAGGCGCAGAGGGAGGCCATGAGAGCGCGTGCGATGCGGCCACCCCGAGGGGCTGCAGCGTGGGGCCCGGGGTGGCTTCCTGCAGGAGGGGCCGTGGTCTGTCCATGTCCGTCCTGAGAGCTGGGGCGGGCATGGCGGGCGCCTTGGACAGGGACACCGCAGCGCGTCCGTGGGTTCTGTGCCCAGCAAACGGCAGGAAGCACGGCTGGTGACGGCACATCGGGGCCGGGGAAGGGGCAGGAGGGCCCCGAAGCAGAGGCCACGGCTCGCTGGCCGCCGCCTGGGCCGCGTGGAGGGACATAGCGTTAAGTAACGTGACAGGAGGCGACGGAGGGGCGGGGCGGGGCTGTCCACGGGCAGAGGGGGCGCCATTCGCCCCGCTCTCGACCCCCGTCCTCTACCAACGTATCCTGAGCACGCTACAAGGAAAGTGAGAAAATAAACAAAAACTGCCCAAAGTGTTTAGCTTTTAATGTTCTTCTCCTAAGAGAGACAACAAGGAAGAGCCCTTTCGGTTTTGCGTGGACATGAATGTTACGTTGCGCTTTGTGGCCTCAAGGTTGGCCCGGGGAGGCTCCGGGGGCGACAGGGCGAGGCCTGGGCACGGACGCGAGGGCGGCGCTGCTGACTCACCGCCCTGCCATCGCCCTTCCTGCCACCCCGGCCGCGCCCCGGGCCCCACAGGGCGGCGCCGACGTTCCCGGGCACGTTGTCAGCTGGTCAGGACGCCGCGGGCTGAGGACTCGCTCTGCGGAGTGGACTGGCCACAGCATTGTTCCTGCAGCGGCTGGGCCAGACGTGCTCGGGAGGCGGCGGGCAGCCGCTTCCTGCCCACCTTAAAGCCACAGGACAGAATTCCCCGTCCACAAGGCAGGATGAAGCGGTCAGTGCCAGGGTGTCCCATGGGAGCCCAGGACGCAGCGGTCAGTGCCAGGGTGTCCCATGGGAGCCCAGGATGCAGCGGTCAGTGCCAGGGCACCCCCGTCCACAAGGCAGGATGAAGCGGTCAGTGCCAGGGTGTCCCATGGAAGCCCAGGACGCAGCGGTCAGTGCCAGGGTGTCCCCGTGGGAGCCCAGAACGCAGCGGTCAGTGCCAGAGCATCCCCGTCCACAAGGCAGGATGTAGCGGTCAGTGCCGGGGTGTCCCCGTGGTAGCCCAGGACGCAGCAGTCAGTGCTGGGGCATCCCCGTCCACGAGGCAGGACGCAGTGGTCAGTGCCGGGGCGTCCCTGTGGGAGCTCTGGCGTGCAGTGCCCATGGACCACACATCGGTCTGTGTCCGGCGTGCCCCCCACGGGTGCCTTGGGGAAGGCGCTCTGCTCCTTGGGACCAGCTCCCACCCTGGACGGAGGGGACGGACGCCTGCCAGACACGTCCCAGGCCGCCCGGCCAGCCAGGAGGAGCTGCCTAGGGGCGCCCTGCTTCCCGGGCGGCCTCGTGCCCTGCACTTCGAGTCGCCGTCGCCGCACCCTGGGACGTGCCAGGGCTTGTCCGCCTCCCTGGGCCCCAGGATGGAGCTCCTGCTGCGGCAGCCCCCGGCCCTGAGCGCCCACTGGGATGCGGGACGAGCACAGTGGAGTGGGAGCTGCAGGTGACGGCCCCGGCACAGGCGGAGGCCCTCGGCTGGCAGAGGCCGGGGCAGGCTTCCCTACTTGGGCGCCGATCCACGGGAGAAACGTGCTGTCATGGCAACCAAGGTCACATGCATACATGTGTGCACGCACATGCGGTCTTTGTGTGTGTGGACACCCTCGTGTGTGCATGTGGGCACACGCGTGTGTGTGACAGAAACAAAGGTTTCTTGTCACCGGGCTTCGCTCCACACCGGTGCGTCTCGCCTCCCAGCCTCCATCTTCAGTGCTGGGTGGCGCCTGCCGTGTCGGCTTCAGACCCTCGAGTGGCTCTCGGCTCTCGGCTCTGCCCAGCTAGGCAGCCCCGGTGCTGGAGGGGATGCTGGAGGGTCCGAGAGACCAGCCCAGCAAAGAGGGGCTGGCGGCCGTGGCTCTGTGCGTGGCCTGAGCGTCACAGGGAGCAGGGAGGCGTTGCAAGATGGGGAAGGGTGGGTGGCAGGGCAGTGTCGCAGCCCAGGTGTGCTCAGATGTGCTCAGGTGTGCTCAGCAGCTGAACAGACGGGAAACGGCCGCTCTCGTGTCGGGGGGCACTTCCGTGGTGGCTCGACGGCGGCTCCATGGCTCCTCCCCTCATTTCACAGCTCCACGCGTGGCACCCAGACCCAGCAACGGCCAGAGCAGAGGGGGCTGCTTCTCCCTGCGTCTCCTCCTTAGGCGCAAGCACCCCTTTCCCGGGAGGCCCCCAGCAGGCTCCCCCCGCCAGTTGCACGCAATGGGGAGCCCCAGGCCCTGGGACATGAGGCAGGCACTGGCTGCACCCCCTCCCCACACCGCCTACCAGTAAGCCCGGCGGGGAATTTATTCCAGAGAAACCGTTTAAAAGGGAAAAAACACGCTTCTGCCACGAAGGAGGTTCTCGGCGTGCTCCGTGACAGGGGGCTGGGGCCTGCGCGAGCGGCGGCTCCTCAGCCTGACCCTGTCACGTTGGCAGTGAAAGCACGACGGAGCCATGTGGCAAGCGCGGGGCGA
Organism: Tolypeutes matacus; assembly: GCA_026826555.1. NCBI lineage: Eukaryota > Metazoa > Chordata > Mammalia > Cingulata > Chlamyphoridae > Tolypeutes > Tolypeutes matacus. The sequence continues at coordinate 134,439 of JAKSZT010054233.1, read as the reverse complement.
TACATGAAGGAGGGTGCAGAAGGCGTGCCCACCTCTAAAAGCTCAGCTGCCTGAGAACGAGGGCGGCACCCGTGGCGGCGTTGCTGAGAGTTTCACAACCGGTCGTACACCTTGGGGCTGGAAGATGGAAGCAGCTCCGCTGCCACGTGCAGCTTCATCGAGGACTCTGTCTCCGGGTGGAGCCCTGGGTGGCCACGGCGGGCCCCGGGCTCCCGTTTGAGGGGGGGCGGCTCAGTGCGCTTTTCTTGAGAACTGCCTGACGGGGTCTGAAGCGCAGCCCCAGGGCCGCTCTTATCTTGTTTTTCCCGTTTAAAGGTTGCGCGGCGGCCACGAGACCCTGGACACGCCACACAGTGGACCGCCAAGTGCGGGAGCCTCGTGGCGTCAGAGGACGCCCTAAGCGAGCCCCACGTCCCCCCGGGGGCGACACAGCCTGGGGTCTGCTCATCTCGGGGGCCTCACGGGCCTTACCAGGCCTTGTCTTCCCCTCCAGAAGTTTCTGAGGCTTTTGTGGAGCTCCCTGTGGCCGCCTGAGAACCAGGGAAGGCAAATCCGGACAAGTGGCCAGGAGAGTGGCCAGGAGAGCGGCAAGGACGGAACGTGGCCGGGCCGCTGTGCGCGCTGGGCCGCTGCTGTGCGCCCTGACCGGCCGCCGTGGCCCGCTCTGGCCCTCTCCCCCCGGCCCCTGCGTGGGGCCTGCAGACCTGAGGCCGCGGGACTTCTGGCCCCGGGGGCTTTGCTTGGCCCCTCGCCCGCGCAGGCCGCAGGTCCGGCCGCCAGTGGACGGTCTCTTCCCAGACACAGGTTCTTAGTGAGCGCCGCTGCCCAGCAGCCGCTGTCTCTGAACCACGCTCTGCCCGTGCGCCTGGTGTAGACAGTGCTGCAAAGCCCACCCCTCCGGGCCAGCGCGCTGGTTTGTGGGGCCCCGTTTCGGAAGTGGCCTGTGCGTCTACACACACACACACACACACACACACACACACACACACGGTTTTCTCCTTTGTCTGCTTAACTTGTGGCACACAGGCATGCCGGTCTGTGCCTTCGGCACTCTTGGGGTTTGTTCCATTTCGGTCTATTAAGAGTTTTCTCATTTCCTTGGAAGGTGCACAGGAAATTACGTGTGTTCCGTGTTGCAGGCGTGATTGATTTCACTGCTCCCTACGGATGGGCCTTTAGGGAACATTTCCTCTCTTTTCCGTAACAAACAAGGTACATTCCTTATCTTGTACAGATGCGTTATTTGTAGGACAAATTCCTAAAAGCGAAATCAAAGGGTGTGCACACGTAACGTTTTGACAGGCCAGAATAACAGAGCAGGTGCCGGCACGGCTGTTGGACCTGGGGGCAGAAATACAGCCGGGGGATCCGGAAGTCCCCAGATTTACAGGGATTTCTGCCTGGAGACAGGTAGACTCTCCTGGGTGACCAGAGCTTTCGCCCCCCCCCCCCAATGAGACCTCACCCTCCACCCAGGACCACCAGGCGGATCCCTCCTCCCACGGGGCCGCCCGCTCCATGGCTCTCCCCACCCAAAGCCCCTCGTGGGCCTCCACCACGGCCCCCAGGCGCTGGCAACGTGCCGCCAGCGCTGACACCCACGCCCGCCAGAGAGCCCCGCGCCCTGGGCAGCCGCACCCCACCCCTGCTTTGCCGGGCAGGACAGCGGGCAGCGAGGGGCGCGCTCGTCCGCGGGCTTTAAAAACGCAGCCTCCCTCGCCAGTTCAGGCAGAATCTCCGGGAGAGGGTGGGTCCCGGGACAGTCCCAAGTTCCGGAAGGTTCCACGCTGCGGCGAGGATCCAGAAGCGCTGCTCGACGGGGGCCGCTGCCCAGGGTTTCAGGCGCGCCTCACCCCCACCCCCCATAGATGCTTTGGTTCGTTTCCTTTACTAAGCAGTTTTCAAAATAACAAGCACTCTCCACGTGGTCAAAGGGCTGCTGCTGCCTGTGATTACCACTCACTCTGCGTGGGTGGTGAGGGCCGGGCCACGGCAGCCGTTGTCCTCCAGGCCGCAGGGGCCCCTGGTGCTTCCTCGCTCTGTGGCGTGTCACGAGGCGCAGGCTCGCCCCTTCCTCCCCGACTCCAGTCTGGCCGGGGCTCCCGTTTCCCGCTCTAGTCCTTTAAGGAGACTTTTACAGAGCAGGAGCTGGAGAAGAAGTGGCCCACCTTCCACGGGGCCCCAGCCTCGCTCCAAACATCCCTGCAGGTTTCGGTTCAGCCTTCCGAGAACAAGTAGACGAACGTGGGTCTGTTCATAAAAGACAAACCTGCCCAAAGCCGCGCTGGAAACATGCGGATCTAAATGTCCAACAGTAGGACAAGGTTTCTCCAGTTTGAGGGTCAGTTCCACGATCTAAAAATACCTCCTGCTCTTGGCAGATTAAAGATGAGGAGTAAAATTAGATTGCCAGGGAAATTTGGAAAGCAAAATATATATATATTTTTAAATGAAGATAAACACTCAACGTTGTCATGCCTTAAAGGCGCTACCCTTGGCCGCTGGAGACAGAAGTGAGACAACCGGCTCTGCCGGGTCTACGTTCACCTGCAGCTGGGCCTTGGCCCTGCTCCCTTCCACGGCTTAGAAAGTTGAGGGAAGTGGGAATGAAAAACGAAGAGCGTGCTCTCTCCTCACCAGGGATTATGCAGCACTAAGCCTTTTCCGAAGCTCCCCGTGCAAGCTGAGGGGATTCCCAAACCCTCAGAGGCCCTTGGCTTGTCCTGGAGAGCCAGAGGGGCCAGGCGTCCCCGCAGCAGGGCTGGAGCGGGGCAGAAGGCTGCGGGCACCTCAGCGGTCTGGGCCGCCGCGGGGTCCCCCTTCGCCTCGAGGCCAGCCCTGGCAGCCAGCCCCTGGGCACGTCCAAGGCCCTGCCTGGCCCTGCCCTCGGAGGGGGGCACTGGTTGGAGAGACCAGCTGCTCAGAGTGAGACCCCGCCCGTCACCCCGAATCCCCGGTGGTCCCAAAGCCCAGCAGGTTCTTCTGCAAAGTTATTTTACACTTTATAAAAGACAAACCAGGGCCTGTGTGCCCGCGAGGTGTGGGGATCTCATTGTCCATGGCAGCCCCCGTGCCCACCCCGTCCCAGGCTCCCAGCCCACCCGCCGCCAGCGCGTCCCTGTCCAGCAGGTGCGAGGGTGGGTTCCGGGCAGCCGGAGTGGCCGTGAGTCCAGATGGCGCCTGTTGGATCCGAGGAGCGTTGGGGGCTGCGCCAGGGCCGGGGGGAGGCAAACGGGTGCCTGGGCTCCCAAAGGCGAGGAGGCCCCCTCTCGGGGCTGGCGCCTGCCGAGCAACCTCCCGAGGGCAGAGAGAGGACGGGCTACAGCTGGGGTTCTGCGGTCGCCCGCCTCCGTGTGGCTCAAAAGCTCGGTTTAGCAGGCGTGAGGAGAGGAGGCGGGCGATGGCATCCTAAGATGTCGGACGCTGGCTTTTCCCGGGAAGTACACGGTCTTAAATGTTAGCCACTTAAGTGTTACAAGCTGTGCATGCCGACACCAGGGCCAAGAAGGCATCCTCGGCCAGATGCGGCCACGAGGTCCTCCACGTGCCAGAGCTGAGCTAACGCCTTCAATTTCCAACAGGAGCCGCCTCGCCGGGCCTCAGAGGGGCGAGTGCCCCCTCCCAGCGGCCTCTCACTCCCCCCCCCGGCCTCCCTTGTAACCGGGGTCAGAGGAGAAGAGAGGCGCCCTGCCGGGGAAGCGTGCGCAGGCCAAGAAGCCCCTCCTCTGCTTCTCTCTTGCAGGTGTTTGGGTGCTGGGTGTGGATCCTTGTCGCCGTCACCCGGGTGGCGAACCCCTTGCTGCAGGGATGGGTGCTGTACGTCTCACTCACCTCGTTCCTCCTCTCCCTCACACTCCTGTCGTCCTACCTGCTGGGCTTTTACAGAAGATTCGACTCCTGGAGGGTCCTGGTAAGGCTGGCCCAGCTGCCCGCTGGTGGACACCCTGGGGGTGGGGGGCCGAGACCAGGCCCAGAGGCCTTCCCAGGCCGCCCAAGAGCGCCGGGACTTGTTATTTCCATGTGCTTATTGTTGAACCAAAATTCTAGGCTCCCCTGCCGGAGCGGCTTCTTCACCGTGTGCCTTCCTTGGCCCTCCTTGTAAGCGCCTTCTCATGTGCTTCCCCCGAAACCTTCTTTACGGTGAGATGACCAGAGCGACACTGAAGGAAATATGAATAAGAAAAAATCAGGCACATCTCACGGCCTTGCTGCGATCGCCGGTTCATCCACGTTTTATGTGAATTTAATGCAAAGTGTAAACATAACTGCACTGAGCAAACACTCTGGGCTGCAGATGCTGTCACCTGATGTTTGTCATTAGTTTTTTCCATGTTGCCGCATCATGTTGAGAACCACTTAAAGATTTGCTATTTTGAACAATTTACAAAAATAGAGCTGCCTCCTGCGCCTCACGTAGCCTAACCCGGCTCCTGGCACTGTCAAGAGTCGCCCACACACGCTCCATCCAGCCCTTCTTCCCAAAGGAGTTTAAAGCCAGCCCCTACCTCTCGCCCTCACGCCCCACACGCTTCCAACACCTCCAGAGAAAGCTTCTTAGACGAGCTGACACAGCCAGTTCACGCCCACGTCTCCCCAGCTGTCTTCCGGCAGTCGGCTTGTCTGAGGCCACCCGTCGCGCTCGCTGTGATGGTCCAGGGGCCTTTGGTCCACAGCCCACGCCCTGCCGTGGTGCCAGGACACGGGCCAGCCTTCAGAAAGCGCCCGCTTTGGCCTTGTCTGTCTGCTTCTCCCTGCTCCTCTGGGCGCTGAGCTCTGTAAGCTGGAAACAAGCACTGCAGTCTTGCCTGGAGGGGCCCAAGCACTGCCAGCAGGACCACGTCCCACGTGGCCCCCGGCCACCTCCCACGTGGCCCCTGGCAGTCCCTCCGCTGGGCATTCCAGCGGCCCGTCCCCAGCCACTCTCTGACAATCTCGCCCTCTAATCTCTTTGCTCCGCTGGTGACTTTTCCTGAATCGGATATGTCACTAGAGGTTGCCAGATGCAGATTTGCCCATCACCGCGTTCCTTCCCGAACTGATAGAGCTTTTAACGGCTGCACGGTGTTCTCGTGGACTCAAAGACCCCGCCGGGGGGCTCGCAGAGGCTCCGGGTCAGATGTGCGCAGCTCGAGGATCTCCACCACGTTTGGTGAAGCCTCTGTTACCGCGTCTGTAAATGGGCAGCCATGGGGTGAAACAAGGCCACTGGCCGGCACCGCGCTGGTCCAGCGCACTGCAGGCTCCATAGCTACAGGCGAGCGCGGCCTGCGTCCAAGTCTTCACTTGGGTCTTAATTGTGGACCTTAACCTTGACCTTCAGTTTCCTCAGATAGGGCCCGTGGCAGGTAGCGAGTGAGCCGAGGGCGCCGCAGGGACGGGGCACGATTCGCACTGGCAGGCGCTGCCCTAACGCCGTTTGCCGCCTCGCTGGGGTCTTGCCAGCACGGCCCTGCTCCTGTGCCCACGCGGCCGGGCCGGGCCTCTGCTTCCATCCCCAGGACAGCCTGTACCACGGGACCACGGGCATCCTGTACATGAGTGCCGCCGTGCTCCAGGTGCACGCCACGATCCTCTCTGAGACCCAGGACCTGCACAACTACTTCGTCAACACCGCGGCCTCGGTGAGTGCGCTAGGGCCATGGGCACTGCGCGCTGCGTTCCGCTGCGTGGGCCGCACGGCCCTGAGCCCCCAGGCCGAAGGCACTGCAGGAGGGGGGTGTGTGCGAGTGTGCGGGTGCGTGTGAGGGTGAGTGTGAGCTCGTGTGAGCGTGAGCACGTGGGAGTGTGAGCTCGTGTGAGTAGTGGGCGTGTGCACGTGCGAGCACGTGTGAGTGTGCAAGTGTGTTGCCTGTGCGTGTGTCCACATGCATGTGAGCACACATGCCCCAGCCGGGGCCCAGGGCCAGGCGTGACCCGTCCACTTTGGCTTCTCCCGTCGACCTCACTCCCTCCGCCGCCCACCAGCCAACACCGTCTTCGTCACAACAACCTTTTTTGCGAAACGCGAATCGGGACGTGTGCCCTCCTGTAGGAAGGCGCCCGCTGGTGCCCACTGCCCGCAGGGCCTCAGCCTGGCCACCCGCCCCGACTCCTCTATCTTAGCGGCAGGAACCAGCTAGCTCGGGCCCCAGGACCCACTGCGGGAGGCGGAACCCTGGCTCCAGGCCCTGGGACCAGAGACCGCCAGCACCACCTGCCCCCCTGCCCTCTGTGTCCTCCCTCTGTCTCCTTCGGGCCTGTCCTCTCTCTGGCCCCCTCCTCCTTCTGCGCCCTTGCAGGCAGGGGGCCCTCCACAGGCAGAGCCTCCGGCATGAGCCCCCGGATCCTTCCCTGGAAACGCCCCTGGGAGGGCTCACACCCCTGGCCAGTCCACCGTGGCTTCTGCAGGGGCGCTGGTGGGAGGAGGGCGGGGCTGGGGGCCATGCAGGTAAGGCCACTGGCCGCCTTCCCGGCCTGCCGGCCTCCCTCTGTCACGCTCTCCTTGCGGTTTTTCCGCCTGGAAGCCCTTTCTCCCTCACCCCCGACGACGTGCACCGACCCCACCCCAGGAGCAAGCAGGCATCCCCACGTGTGGGGGCCTCTGTCCCGGGCCCCAGCAGAGAGGCTGGCGTGGGGCCAAGCATTTTCCTACCCCCCCTGGAGCAGACGGCTGCAGACCCAGGGCCCTGGGGGCGGCGGCCTCCCGTGGGTGCCCGTGGCAGCCGGTGCCTGGGTGGTCCTGCGTGTAATCGAGGGCAGAGGAGCCGCTGGTGCTCTGGGCTGCCCAGCCCATCCCACTGCCAAGGACGTGGGGTCTTTCCTCCCAGGGGCCCCTGCTGCCACGGGCAGGCGTGTGGTCTCGTTAGAGCCCACGGCCCCACTGCCCGCCTCCAGTTCTCTTCTGTCGTGGCAAGAAGAGGAGGGGGCGTAATGAGGTGTGGCCTGCCCCTGTCCTGGAGGACCCCCGCCCCGTCACACCCCGAGGGGCTGGGGGCGAAGGCCCACTGGGCTGCTCCCCGGGAACGCACCCCGCACCGTCACTTTGAGTTTGTGAGTGACGGTCGATCGAGTCCCTCGCGAGACCCGAGTGCCATGAGGGCGGGAAGCTTTTCCCACCACCAGCCAACCCACCACGCCGACACAGCCGCAGTGGTTCTGGAAGTAGGTGCTTAAAAGATAGTTGTTGAATGAACGAATGAGCAGATGCGAGTGGAGAGTGGGACAAAGTGAGGCTGGCGGGGTGGGCTGGGCTGGACGCGTGGGAAGCGCTGGCCTCCACGCTGAGAAAGGGGGTGGCCTCTGTGGCGTCAAGCCTGGGAGAACCAGGGTGGCATTTTCCTTTGGGGGGAAGTTAGGGGGGCGAGGAGGGACAGGAAGGGGACGAGCAGTGAGGCCGCTGGGGGTCCTGGCAGCTTAGACCAGGGCCGGCCCCCAGTTGGGGGGGCAGTGCACTCGTGGAGCCTGGGGGGCTTTGGGCGTGGCCGGGGGGTTCTGACGTGGGTTATCTGGGCGAGATGCGCAGCCCCTCAGCTTCAGTCTGGGCCGCTGAGAGCCTGACGTGCCCCTGGAGCGTCCCAGAGGAGCAGGCACGGGGCTCGGGCTGGGGGACAGGCCAGGGGATGGGCCGGGGCAGGAGGGCAGCATGAGAGGGGACAGCCAGGCCAGGGGTTGAGGCATGGCCGCTCCAGGGCCAGCCGGCAGGGACGAGGCTGCGGAGGGGACGAAACACCACGACGGCAGAGCACACGGCGCCGGGACCCTGGGCACAGGGAGGTCCGAGCGGTCCAGGCAGATGGGGCGGCCAGTGGTCGGCCGCTGCCCCCGGCCAGGCAGGGTACGGGGAGGGGCCCCCTGGAGGGCCGAGCCACGCTCACTGCCCGTGTCCCCACAGTTCTTCGCCTTCGTCACCGCCCTGCTGTACATCCTGCACGCCTTCAGCATCTACTACCACTGAGGACCGAGTCGAGGGTCTCGCGAAACCGGGTTTGGGCCCAGCGGGCTGATCGGCCGGCTCGACCTGGAACGCCAGCGGGGCCGGCAGCCCCCCTCGCCCTTTCAGCTGACAGCACCCACTCCGGCATCTGCTTGGACCTTTCGATTCACCACGTTGAACCCGGAAATGCTCCTGTTTCTTTCGCCTGGGACAGTTGCCGTCTCGCGGAATAACCTGACAGTGGACGTGACTCTGGGAGACCACTATCCCCGGCCGCACCTCAGAGCCCCCGGCCCTCCGCTGGCACACCTCCTGGGACCTTGGCGCGGCGGGCGGCTGCCCGGGCAGCTTCGGGGGCGCCGCCAGCTTGTTTGCTCGGATCACCTCTGACAGGGCTCCACAGGGCCAGCTCGTGGCTCGGCCTTGGCCCCGGGGGGCAGACACTGCCCGCCCCCATCCCCTCCCTGCCGCTCCTTCCCAGCATTGGGGTCCAGGAAAATCTGCTTACATCCCCCTTGAGGGTAGCCTTGGGGGGGCAGTTGGTGAGGGGCTGTGGAGGAGGGGAGCGGCCCCTCTCCATGTCAGGCTTCTCGGGAACTGCTCGCCCCCATGGCCCCAGGCCAGGCCTCGCTAAGCCCCCAGCCCCAGGCCTAGGAGCCATCAGCCCTCAGTGGAGGCGGCGGACGTGGCAGCTCTGGCTGTCACTGCCACGTGGGGGGAAAGCGCGGAGAGGAGCCGCAGGAGGAAGTGGGGGGCTGCCGTGCAGGGAGGGCTCCCCGTGGGCCCCTCACTCTCCGGGGTCCCACCAGCCCTGACCTGGACGCATGCCTTGGGACCCTCCTCACCAGCTGGACTCATTCACACAGAAACGTAAAATCGAGGTGCCTGAGCTCAAAGCAAACGACGACGCTCGGGGGGTGTCTCCTCACCTGCCCACGGAGGGGCACCAGCCCCCGCATCTCTCTCCAGCCAGGTCCCCTGAGCCCTGGAGCCGCTTGTGCCTGCTGTCACTTAGAAAAGGAATAAATTATTATGCGGCAGGGACCTGCGGCTCTGTGTCCCCTCTGCTCTGCGCGGGACACGGCACGTCGCCGCGGGGAGATTCTGGTCTCGCTGCTCTTTCCTGCTCACCCTCTGGTCACCCTGATCCCTTGGAAAGCCGCCGTCCACCTATCGTTTTATTTCCTGGCAGCCGTGGGGGTGAAGACTGGTCAATATTTACCAAATAGCCGCGTCCAAATAAAAGTGGTTTGTACCGTGGAGAGAAGTATCGAGCAGGTCGCTTTCGTGTCATCAGCATTTGGAACTGGCCCCTGAACTCTTAGGTCCGACCCTGGTTTCACCACAAAGGCTCCTTGGCGGGTTTAGGGCAGAGAAGCCTCGCTGCCAGGATGGCAGCCCAGGGAGGCCGCGTCTGTCTCCAGAGCTCTGGGCTCGTGCGGTCGCTTCCCCTTCGGAAAGGACAGTTTGGGTGAAGTTTCAGACGGGACATGGCGGAGGTCCAGGTGACGGGAAAGCCCGGCCGCAGCACGGACCCCAGCTCGCGGCTGCCGTTCGCGGGCCACCCTCCCCCAGCTGCCCTGCCAAGGAAGCCGCCCCTGCCACGGCCCACCCGCGCCCCTGCGCTGCGTCCAGCATGCCGCCACCTCCCACCCCGGGGCTGCGTCCCTCGCCGTTGGGGGCGTTCCCAGGCGCCCTGGCACAGCAGAGGGACCGCCGCACCGTGTCGGCCTTTCTCCTCTCCCTGCCCCCTCCCACCTCTGGGACCCCACCCGAGGCCCCCATCTTAGGGTCTACTCTTGAGGAATTCAACAAAGAACATCCCACAACCTCCTTCCACGGCCCTCTGACGTGGGCAGGGGGTGCAGTGCCGCCGGCCACCCCAGCTCAGTGGGGCCAGTTTGGTTTACAGCTTCCTCAGAGGCTCTGCTTTGGCTAATAACTTGGCCTTTTAAAAAGACAGGGAAGAATAATCAGCGTTAACACGTGAAAACCAAACCACACGGCCAGGCTGGAAGACGCCCTCTGCCGTCGCACGTCCCTGTGAAAGGACGCCGGAGCCAAGTGTGGCCCACTCGGTCTCGTGCGGGCGAGGGCCTGGGCGAGCGGCCCCTGCCCAAGCTCAGCTGCTGGACTCTCCGGGGACACCTGAGGAGGCCAGGCCTGCTGCCCCTCGTCCACCCCGTCCAGCTGCGTCTCTCCACCCGTCTTTCACAGCAGCTGGCCCTTCGCCTCCCACCTGGACCACCCCGCAGGGAGGCCCTCGTGGTGCTGGGGCTCACCGCTGCCCACTGCCACGGGTGTGCCCGTCGGGGAAGTGTCAGAGTCAGCAGCCGAGCACTGCGGAGGTGTGGCTCCACCTGATGTTTCTTTTCTTCTGGTTTTTCTGCCGGGGTGGCTGGAAGCACACACTGATGTCCACCCCACACCAGGTGCAGCCACAGCCCCGCGCCCTGCCCCAGGCGCCAGAGGGTCCCCCCGACCCAGGGTGCAGCAGGCGCCGACCTTCCACCCTGCTCCAGAGCCTTTGGCTGCAGCCCTCGCGGAGGACTTTGAGCCAGGTGGGACGTCCCCAGCCCACCTTGGCCTCCCTGCCTCGGTGTCTGCTCCCTGCCCTTCCCGGCCAGCTCTCTGCTGCCCAGCTCCCCAGCCTCGCCCTCCTGGCACGCTCACGGGCGCGAAGCCTGGGGTCGGCCATCCAGGGGCAGCCCCTCCTCTCCTGGCAGATTTCAGCACAACCAAGACCAAGAGGAAGGTCTTTCGACCCCAGCTCCGGGCTTTCCCACGTTTTCTTCCTCCTTTCGACGCTTAGCCGTAAGGAGACATTCTCAACGTGTAGGAAAAAGTGTGTGAAAATACGTAGGAAGCGGTCCCCGCCGCGTCGTCCCTGGGCCTCGCTGCCCTTCCGCTCTGACATCAGCTCCCGCTTGATCAAACACAGTGCGTGGCTGAAGCCTCAGACCCACTGTGGCAGGCAGCGCCGTCGCCTCCCCTTTGCTATCGTAACTCTGAATTGCTGAGCGCGGCAGGGCCCAGGCTCCCTCACTCGAGGAAGTGGACGCGTCCCCGTCAGGGGGGCATGACGGGCTGGCTGAGCCCGAGCTTCCCGAGTCAGGCTCGCTGAGGGCCTGCGGCCGCGGTGACAGGCACCCCAGATAGGTGTCGACCCAGATCCACCGTCTCACAGTCGGGGAGGCAGGAGTCCAACATGCAGCGTGTTCCTCGGGCCCCGCGGCATTCTGGGGAGGCTGGTGGCAAAGCACAGCTCCAGCTCTGCCCTGTTCCCCAGCCCCCAGCTTCTGCTCCAGGTCTTTCCTCTGTGTGAGGCCCCGCCCACTGGTGAACACCCACCCTCCTTCCGAGGGGCCCCTTAGCATCCCCAAGGCCCATTCACAGAAGGGCCTGCCCCCCCAGGACGGGCTAGGACTCAGGCGCGCCCTTGTGAGGGGAAGGACTCTGTCCCCACAGACCTGGGAAGAGTGTTGCGGGGTTTACTGGGGAGGGGGCCGGCCTGCAAGGAGCCCTGGGGCAGGCTGCCTCGAGTCGAGAGGGCAGAGCTTGCCCCCCTTTGCAGCCAGCCAGGGGATCTGCTCCTTCCCAGCGAGGAGAAGAGTCGGCATCAGCATCCGCTGGAGTGGCCGGGGGCCCCGGTCAGCCCGGGGGGCTGGTCTCCAGCTCCACCGCCACCCCCTCTCTGCGCCCTCCCTCCTGCTCCCTGTGGCCAGAGCTGCTGCCAGGAAGATGCAATAGCAGGTGACACCGAGGAGCTGTTGAGCTCCCCAGACTCTCCAACAGGGCCCAGCGAGGCGGTCGGCTGCCTAACGCAGGGGTCGTCAGCCAAGGCGCTTCTCCACTCCCCGCAGAAGCCTGGTCTTCCCGGCCCTGACCCCTCTCAGGCCCAGCCTCCTCAGTGGGTCTGGAGGTGGTCCCGTCCCTCGTCACTGGGTCTCACAAGACCTGGGTACTTAGAGCCAGGGCCTCCCAGGAGCAGCCACCACCCCCAGCCCTGCCCACAGCAAGGACCCCCCAGGAGGGCAAGGGTAGAGCTGGGCCTGGAGCCCGGCTCTGCTCCTCCTCCAGCCAGCCGTGGCCCTGGCATGGGGGCCGCCCTGCCCACCCCCTGCCCGAGCTGTGGGACGTGCGTGCTCCTGCCTGGCCCCCCACTCCCCTTCCACTCATCGTCTTCGGTCTGGGGCCCCGGCAGCGCCAGCCAGCAGGGGCGGGAGCCGAGCCATGCTGTGGGGAGGGGGCACGGGGTCTGCCTGCGCTGTTACAAGCTGGCTTGCGCCTTCTGTGGCCGCTGCTTGGCGGGCACACGCTCAGGCTTCCAGGGCTCCCTCTGGCCTGCCCCCGCCACCCAGCCTCCCCCAGGGCCCTGTCCAGGGGCCACACGGGTAATTTCGAGGGCCCGCCAGTGAGCTCCTGCAGCTGGACCGAGGAGGGGCCGCCAGTCTGGGGCTGCACCTCGGCTCCCGCACCTGGGGTCCCACCCGCGAGGGGCGGCCCACCTCTCTCAGCGGAGTTTATCTCCAGCACCGTTACGGCAGGGAATCTTGGCGTTTCTTAGGAAAGCCCGTCTCGCAGAGTGAATTTTCCTTTGCAGAGGTGGGGTCCGCTAGGAAAATGCAAGCTCGAGTGCATTCTTCCGGAAAAGTCTTTCATGTGAAAATAGTTGTCACTCAGGGAAGTGTCACTGTTCCCACCGCCTGTCCCGTTCCAGCTTCGGGAGTTACAGTGTGCACAGTGCATGCCACACACGTGCACTCGAGTACATGCACGCACATGCCTACTCGCGTGCACAGGCATGCAGGCCCACGTGCGCACACACATGAAGACATGTGCACACGCCAGCTCGCCCGCCCGCGCGCCCAGCGTGGGGTGCTGACCACAGCGGTGTCCTGGCCTGGCCTGGCACATGTGGACGCCGACAGCCTTTCCCGTTTCGCTCCCACCCCAGGCAGAGGCCGGGAGGGCAGGTGTCGCTGACGGTCACTGTTTGGTTGTGAGAGTCGCCCGGAAGCTGCAGGGCGCGCCCGCGGGAGCTGTCCAGAAAGCCCTCTGGCTCTGCGGCAGGCCAGGCGGGCAGGGACCGGGCCGCGTGGAGACGCACCAGGAGGGACGGTGCCGGCCCAGGCAGAGCCGGCAAGCTTCCCACTTGCTTCCCGCAGGCTTCCCAGTGCCCGCGTGGGAGAGTGCCCACCGGGCACGGCCGGGCCAGCCGGAGGTTTCGGACCTGGCGCGGTATGGCCTGAGGGTGCCTCGAGGGCGTGAGAAGGGACCCACAGACTGCTTCGCTCAGCCCTGCCGCCACCAGCCGGAGGGCTCAGCTTGGGGTGGGACATGACGGGCCCACCCACCTGAGGAGAGCCCTGGGGAGGGGGACTGGCACTCCCTGCATGAGCACATGGTGCTGGACAAAGCGAGCTAGCACGTTCCTGAACTTTCCTCCGTGACCCCCAGAAGGTCCACGTCTCAGGGGAACGGACAGAGACGGAAACTGAAAGCCAGGACCTCACATGGCCAGAAACCCAAGAGTCTGACGAGGCTCGTCCAGAGAGCGGGGTGGGCTGATGCGCCATCAGGCTGTCCACTGTGGGCACTGAGCCCTTGCTCAGCGCGGCGGGGACGCGGCCATGGGCCGGCCTCTAGGAACCCCAGAGCTCATCTTGCCCCGCATCTTCGGGCACTTGGGCTCTCGGCCCAGGGCCCGGTACAGCCTTTGCCACTGAGGGAAGTACAGGGCGCCCACCCCTGCAGCCCCCCTGGCCTGAGCCCGCTGGCCCCATAATCCTCACGCTGGCCTCAGGGAAGCCCAGAAGGCAAAGTAGCAAGATGTTGGCGTCACTGTCACTGCCACCGACATGCTGGCCGCCGGCACCCGCCAGCCACCCCAGCCATGCCACGGCCACACGTGGCTCCCCGTGGCCTGCCTGTCACTGAGGCTGGCTCCGACCCTAATCGGGGGAAACACCACCCACGGCGCCTACACAAAATGGCAAGAATGGCGTCTTGTTCAGCGAGAGCCCAGGCAAGGGACTGCCCTCCAGACGCTGCTGGGAAAGCCCCCAGGCCACCTCGTCCCTGCAAACTGGCCCCCTGGGGCCCTGACCTGACTTTGCAGAGGGGCCCCAGAAAGTGCCCAGGAAGGAGAAGACGTACACTGTCGGGGACACGCACAGCAAGCTCCGGCTCCCCCAGCGCGAGCATCCGACACTCCCCAGCCCTGGCGTTCCGAGTGTAGCAGGGAGCCGTGTCCCACCAAGCTGCGAGGGAGACGTCAGGCCAAGGAAAGACTCGGCCGAGTCCAGCGTGGCGAGGAAAGAGTGTGTAACAGGGGCTTCCGTGGGGCCTCGCCCTTGAGGCCGGAGGGCAGCCCTGTCTCCCAGAGAGACCGAGAGTGGCAGTGTGATATTATTGATGAATTCCAAAAAGAGGTATCGATGGTGTTTGTAAGCTGGTCTCTTCCTCTGGGCACCCTTTGATTGTATTAGATTCAGAGGTTTTACACCTGCTTGATGAAATCAGGATTGGGGCTTCGATTCGACCACATCATTGGGGAGTGCAGGGTTGCGTCCCCGCCCCCTTGGTGGGCTATGTAAATGGGCCCTCCCTCAAGGAGACACACAGAAGGAGCTACACAGAGGAAGATGGCTCCATAGACACGGCACATGCCCTGGGGAGAGGAGCCATTCGCCCGAGAGTCTACAGCTGACCTTGTGATGAGACCAGAGCAACTGAGTCCGGAAAGAAACGAGCCCCGGGAGGAGAGACGAGCCCTATGCAGCCTGCAGCTGAGAGCAGAAGCTGGGCCCACGGAGCCTTAAGAGGGAGAGGAGGGCTGAACCCGCGAGACATCGCCCGCCATCTTGCTTCAACACGTGGCAACAGAATTTGGTAAGGAAGGAACCTTGAGTTGGACTCTGTATGGCCTTGTGACTGTCAGCTTCTACCCCAAATAAACACCCTTTATAAAAGCCAGCAGAGTTCTGGTGCTTTGCATCAGCACCCCTTTGGCTGACTCATACACCGAGCCCGGCCGTGGCCTAAACCCTCTCCGTGGCGGTGGCAGTGTGGCGCTTCCGAGGAGGGAGCCGCACTTGCCACGAAGCAAGAGGATTCTTTCACACCGGCTGTCTCGGTGCGGTGGGAGGGCACGGGAGGGGGAGCTCAGCTCAGGTGATCAAGGACCCCGTTCCCAGTGCTTCCCAGTGCTTCCCGGCAGGACGGGGGTTCCACCTTCACAGGGGCTGCGCCCAGCAGCGCTTGCAAGGCTGCCAGGAGGGCTGGTCGCATCGCTACAGCTTCCACCTGAGGGATCTGCAGCAGGTTGGCAGCTTGATGCAGTTACGAATTCCAAAAATAGATAAGGCTCATGCTGTAAACTGCTCTGCTAATCTGGGCGTGATTAAGTTATGATTTAGGGAGTTGAGCCCCACCCCTTGGTGGGTGGGGAATCGGACATGAAAGGCAAAGGACAGAGTTGGGGTGGTTTTGACGCTGGAGCTGGGGAGGCGAGCAGACGGAGGAGCTTGGTGGTGAGGAAGGAGAGACGGCCCCGGGATAGAGACGAGCCAGTCGCCTGAGAGTCTACAGCTGGCCTTGTGGAGAGAGGCAAAGCCCAGAGAGCCTCCTGGTCTACAGCTGACCTTGTGGAGGAAACAAGGAGCTGAGCCCGGAGAGAAACGCAGCCCCGGGAAGAGAGGAACCAGGAAGCCTGAACCCTGGCAGGCGTCGGCAGCCAGTTTTGCTCCAACACGTGGCCATAGACTTTGGTGTGAGAAGTAACTTGCGCTTTATGGCCTGGTAACTGTGGACTTCAACCCCAAATAAATACCCTTTCTAAAAGCCAGCCGATCTCCGGTACTTCGCATCAGCACCCCTTTGGCTGACTAATACAGGACCTATTGCCACAGATGTGGCCGAGCAGTCCGCGGTCAGGTCGCCCTCGGCGTTTCCAGGAGAGAAGTCCCAGCGCGCAGTTTGACTTGGTGGTTTCTCACAGCTGCTGCGTAACCACTAAGAAATGGGCCACTGCCGTGATCAAAGGGGAACACGCTGGGAGGGCCGTGGGGAAATGCGCAGCCCCAGATGCTACACCTGGGCTTCCTCTGGACGCGTCCGGCAGGCCGGCCGGGCACCCCAGCCTGGGCTCAGGAGCCCCAAACCTTACAAGAAACGTGCAGCCGCGCCTGGCAGAGCCCGTTTTCACCAGGATCATCCTGTGCGCATCCCGTGTGCGCAGACACAGACGTGGCTGGAGGTGAAGGACCCCAGGCCCAGAACGGGGGACTTTGCCATCAACCCAAGGGGGGGGGCGGCCAACGACATCGTCTCCCCACCGTGACAGGCCAGGCCCTCCTCCTGCCCCTGCCCCACCGCCCCAGCCAGCTCCCCGGCCCCCGCCGCGTGCCTCCAGGAGGCCGACTTGCAGGAGCCTCCTTGTCCTGGAACTTGCCGGCGTCCAACCTCAGCTCCAGCTTCCCTGCGCACACTCAGGCCTCTGCCGAACCACGCGTAACAGACACACACGTGTGACACTCCGAGCCGCCCAGAGACACGCTGGGCCCACGAGCGCGGAAGCCACAGGCCCTTCCCTGTCTGAAGGGCCCCTCAGGGGAGGCCCCCACCCTTTGCACTCCCCAAAACAGCTACTAGGTGAGTCCAGCCGCTCCCATGCCGCCCCCCGCCCCCCATCTCCCTGGGCATGCGCCCAAAGCCAGCCAGTCCCCTCACGTGCCCTGGGCTGTGGCCAGCACCTCTGGCTTCTCTCTCCAGCTCAGAGGAAGGACAGCCCAGGGGCTGCCAGCACGCAGCTGCTGGGCCAGAGACCCCGCTGCCCGGGCTTATGCCAGCCTCAGGACCACCCAGCCCCTTGCCGGGCAACAGCGTCCACCCTAGCCCCTCTGCCTGGCCCACGGCTCGCCAAGTGGGAGGCCTCCCCTGCCCTGACCGCCGGGCATTGGCCATGCTCTCTGCGGACACGGGGCCCCCTGCTGTCAGCCCCCCACCCTGACAGGACGACGGGGCCCATCGCGGTCCAGACGCAGCAGGAGACCCCCCCCACTCCCCGCCGTGCTCCTTCCCCTTACCCACAGGTCCCCCCTACACACACCCAGGCCCAGGCTGGCTGCCCACTCACGGGGCTGCCGCCACTCCGGGCACCTCTGGGGCAGCGCCGGGGCTCCGCGGGCACAGACGGCGGCCCGAGGCACCCCCGGCAGCCAGCAGATGGCTGCACTGACCCTCGTGCGAGCACGAGCCCCCAGCCCCTCCCCTCCCGACTCAGAGCCGAGCCTGTCCGGCCGGGGACACTCTGTCAGCTGCCCGAGGGGGGACGCGTTCACCACAGGGTGGGGCCGACGAGGCCCGGCAAGTGCGGCATCACCTCGGGGAGCGAAAAACGGCACCTGGGGAGCACGTGAGGTCAGGCAGACTCAGGAGCAACCAGTGGGCCCCGAACCACAGCCCCCTCTAAATGGAGACACTGGGCACCCCGATGGCACCCCCTCCTGCTCAAGGGCCCTTCACGCTGCCCCCTCCCCGGGGCCTTGGCCGCCTCCGGGCTTTGAGTTGCCCTCGAGGTCCGAGGTGGTCAGTGGGCTGCCTGGTGCCGAGGCCAGTGTATGACGCACTGCCCCAAACGGCCTTGCGCCAGGTTCCCCCAACCTGCGCCCGCGGAGGTGCCCGGCCACACCAGCCCCTCACCTAGGGGGCCGGGCACCATCCACGCTTATCGTGGGGAGGGGGCTTCAGTCCCTGCCGCCTGCAGATCCTCCCACCGGAAGCAAGGGTCACCCACCCTCCCGTGATGGCAGACCTCGCCTGCCCCGCCCCTGGCTGCTCATGCCAACCCCGTCGCTGCAGGGTCCTCCCCAGTGGGAGTCCTGGGGACCCCTGCTGTCCGTCTCCATGCGGCGTGGAGGCCGGAACCCAAGGCAGGCTCCCTCCCTCTCCACGGGGTAAGCAGGGGGTGGTTAAGACCCCTACCCCACCCCGGAGACCTCTCCCACGAGCTGCAGGCGCGAGAAAGCGGCTGCTCTTTTCAGCACGAATCTCCCTGCACCCACGCGTGTCCAGCCAGGGAAAGAGGGTGCTGGGTAGGCACAGCGTGCAGCCGAGGGGCAGCTTTGGCGCCGATGGGGCTGAGCCTGCGGGGCCGGCACTCGCAAGCGAGCAGAGCCAGCGGTAGGGACAGGCCCCAGGCGAGTGTGAGCAGGCTGGGAGCGCCGGCCTCAAAGGCTCCACGGAGCGCGTGGGCCCAGGACGCGGCCGGAATCCGGGTTCTGAGCCAGGAGGAGGAGGGGCAGGACGGCGCAGGTGGGCGGCCCGAGCACAGCCACAGGCAGCGCCCTGCTGCCCTGGCCCTGTCCTGAGCGGGGGACAGCACCGCGCAGCTGGGGGGCCGCTCACCCGCTCAGCCCCGCACACGCTCAGCCCGCACACGCTCAGGCCGCACACGCTCTCCCCGCACACGCTCTCCCCCGCACACTCCCTGCACACACTCGTGCACTTCCTGTGGCAGTTTTGATTTATCACGAATCCCAAAAAGACAAAGGCTGTGCTTGTGAACAAGCCCACTCCTCTGGGTGTGAGGCCCTTTCAACCAGCCACGTCACTGAGGCGCAACTCAGGTGCAGTCTCCACCCTCTTGCTGGGTCTGATAAAAACAGACCCGGGGAAGGGAAGCCACCGTGTTGGGTCCTGCCACGTGCGAGAGGAGCAGAGGATGGCTCAAGCATGAAGCCCCCAAGAGGCTGGGCCCACGGAGCAACTCGAGAGGAGACCAGGGAGCAGGTGTGGCTCAGTGGTTAGCGCCTGCTTCCCACATGGGAGGTCTTGGGTTCAATCCCTGGCCCCAGGACCTCCAAAACAGAAATAAATAAATAAATAAATAAAATAAGAGGAGGGGTCTTCCGGGAAGATGGCGGGCTAGTAGGACATGGGAATCTCTTCTCCAGAAAAAAAGCTAGAGGACAAGCTGAAACAGCCCCAGAAAAGATCTTCTAGGGTTTAGGACAGCAGGTGAAAGCTGCACACCACCCAGAGGAGAGAGGGACAGAAGAGGGAAATCGCGACTACAGAACTGTGAGTTGCAAGTAGCAGCTTCTGCTGCTGCCGGCACCCTCCCCCACACTCTTCAGAATTCTCGGGCCCCTGGGCCTGCGACCACAGACAAAGGAGGCTCCAGGGATCTGCCACTCCCGGAAAGGGGAGAGAGAGGGACACAGCCTTAGGCTGACTCAGGTTCTGACCTGAAATTTGGGCTGCTGAGCCCCACGGACTCTTCCAAAGGGCAGTTTGCCCTGGGAGCCTGGAAAGGACTGGAGAAATCCGACCCTCGCAACCTCCCTCTCTTCTAGCCTGGACTAATTGTTGAGGACACCACGGGAGAGGGGAGAGAGAGCCTGGGGCTGACCCTGCTTTGGACTCCCAGGTTTGGTCTGCCCTGTCCCGAGAGCCCCTCCATGCCGGGTGGGGCTGCGCCATTGTTTGCCTTGGAGCCTGCAAGGGGCTAAAGATACACAAACCTCCCAATCTCATCCTCTACTAACAGGGACTGACTGTTGAGGACTCAGAGGGGAGTGGAAATATTTCCTAGCTGGGAAAAGGGGGGCGCTACAAGAGAGGTCTGGAGAACTGTCTCAGAAAGTTTGAATCACAGGGCTCCTAGCCCCCAGACAGGAAGCTCCATCACATTGATCTGGTCTGTGTCACAACAAATACGCTCCAACCACGCATTGAATTGAGAGCTGCCAACAAGTGCCATCTCCTGGCAGACCAAGGAGGTGCACATAAGAAAATTAATAAGTAAGAGAGGCTTTTCCTGGCCTCTATAGCCTCCCTGCCCAAGGCCCTAGGAAACGACTCTACAAC